>OZ023168.1:16126023-16531023 GCA_963678695.2 Diplodus puntazzo
GGGTAAATAGAACCTAGCTGGCTAGCTTAGCATTAACATTTCAACTAAAGGGTCTTTTAATTTTTTTAATCTACTTCTGTTTCTGAGACATTACATTGACTGTTCACCTTTTACAAAAAAATGTAACATGAAACATGAAACACTTGCAGCAAAATAAATGTCTCATTACATGTGACACATTTACAAGTGCAGGGTCAGTAACATTTAAAAAAATGGAAAGGACCAAAAATGTCCTTAATGCTGGAGACTTGTGATGAAATACTTTGCACCAATAAAAGTCTTAATCCCCCTTTAAATACTCATATAAATCATACCCACAGGCACAAAAACACCCACACATATTGAAAAAGAGGGCCGTATCCCAGGCTAGTTGACCCACAGTTACAGATCCATGACACAGCTGGAAGGTCAAGCGTGTGGACAGTTGTCACCCCTCTGGGAAGAGTATATACTGGCAGATGTGCCCCAGATATAAAAAAAAAAAAAAAAAAAAAAAAACGCTGCAAGGTATCAAAAGTTCCTTGAGTCGACAGTTCCAATATGATGCTTTAAGAGTGTAGCTCAGGGTTGTGTCCCAGCGGGGAAGCTCCTGTGAGGATATATGAACTAGCAAAGCAGAAAGGCTTGGTGAGGTATGCAGGGAATCTAGTGAAGCGCTGTGTTTAAATGAGCAGGAGCAACGTGTGGAACCAGATGAAACCACAGTTAGCAGCATATAGTATTGATTTAATGCTAGGCATATGCAAATGTTGAATCCCTATAGTCTGGATGAGCTGGACTGTCAGTGGACCTCACCTGCTGAAAACTTTAGACTGTCTGGGGGAATGAGAGGTTAATGTACACGTATAATGTCTGCTGATATAAATGGAAATGCCAGAAATTTGAAAAAAAAATGGAAATAGCTCAGTCTCAGTTAGAATCTGCTGAGTAAGACTGTTTTTTGGTCTGCTAAGCCAAGTTGAGCACATGCTGAGTGAATCTTGTAACTTTATTTGTGCCTGTATCCGCCTGTTGTGGTCATTTACCGAAAATGAAAACATCACATCTGTAGGAAGCAATAAGATTGTAACATATCACATTTACACATCGTTTTCGACATGGTTTTGCAATTTTTAATGTAATGGGGAACCAGTTTCATAAAAATGTCCGATAACATTAGCTATCAAATGTTTTTACACGGCCTGGGTTGTTATCAAGACCAGCTGTTTTACTCTCAGCAGGTTTTTTTTTTTTTTTCACATCGGATGTGTTAACTGACATTGGCCATTGCTAACTCCGCATGACAATGCACACAGCCACTGACTCAAAGACCGAGTGACACAAAGCACAGCAAGAGCCTTTAGTGACTTCCATAGATTTTTACAGTTGGACACTTTCAGAATTTAGCTGGCATAAGCTTGGTGTCTACAATCTTGCCGTCCCAAGTTCTGAAGTCTGATCTTAATTTTTTCCCCTTACAGCACTTTATACCCACTAGGACTAACTACAGCGCCACACTGAAACTCCAGAACAATGCTTGCTCTTTATTTCCATAACTTATACACGGATCATCTATAGCCTAGTGAGGGTGCAGACTTTTAGCCTGAAGCTTCAGCCTCAGTGTCTCCGAATTGATTACACTCAATAAAAAGATAAGATCTGCCAGTGATGGTTGCCATGTCAGCCCGTAAAATGGATGGTACACAATTAGAAATGAGGAAACTTGCCTGGGAAAAAAAAGATACATAGATTCAAAAGTGACTGATATTTTCAAATGGTAATTCTCCTAATGTAATCATTGCATCATAAGCTGTGCTGCGCAAGAACTGAAAAGCTTGACGTGAGTAGCAATAGTAAGGAGAGTCTAGCTGTTAACTCCTGCAGATATATGGTAATTCAAAGATAAGAGGAAATAAATGTTGTAATAGAAATTAGGTGAATTTTTTTTTAAGAAGACAGAAACCCAAATGTGAAGTGGTATTTGGAATAGTAGCAATATTTGTTATGAAACTCTTTTTGAGTTGATCCTCCATTCCCTCCCTGTATAGCCTTATAGCTTCAGACCAGGCACAGACATCAACATTTGGAGCACGTTGTACATCACAGCTGTCCTGGCAGGACTTGTTGTCTTGTGCAGTGTCTTGAAGTTGTAGCTTTACCACAAGTTCCTTCAGCGCTCCCAAAGGTCGGTCCCACTCTCACCTTTCCTCTGATCCCTCTCCTTGAGGGTATGTGTTCAGGGCTCAGACGTCCACAAAGAGACGTGTAGGATCTGACAAAAGCCATGGTGACATGTGTTTTCCCAGGACTGTGTTAGAAAGCAGGGGGAAAAAAGGAGCCTTTTGGCCCCTTTGGCCAGACGGGGGAACTATGTAAACCCTGTGAACAGAAACAGCGCACACACAGAAACACACACACAGGCGCAGAGTAATACACTCGCTACAAGGCAACTATGCTCGCCTTGTAACTCGTCCAATTTCATTTAGCGTGACAAGCTCTCTGTGGGTAGACCTACAGTAATATCTGGGGGATTACAAAATCAAACACTGGCAAAAGAAAAATGCATGCAAACAGTCTTGACTGCTGTGGAGTTACAACACGAGGTTGAAAGCTAATTCCATGGACGGGACTGAGAGACCGTGGGGGAGATGCCCCAGGTCACTGTGTCACCTCTGGAACAGCTGGTGGAGCTGAGGGCAGTTGACAGTTTAAAGAAAAAATCTTGAAATGCACATTTATAGCTCAGTGAGTCAGATCACAGTGACTCACACTGAATATTAACCATGAGATCTGTGGGCGTCGGACAAACATACAGTACAGTGGGTCTTCGGAGACTTTTTAGTACACAAGCAACAGATTGAGCAACAGATGAATACCTTACATAACATTGCATTTATTTACTATAAGAAACCTCACAAAGGCATTATCAAAACACACTGATTGCTTTAAACATTACATATTTTATGTTTATTTACATATTGTTCTGTCGTACAAGGCTGCTGAGGCCGCGTATTTCAATCCATCACCAACCTAAGCTGGAGAAAAGTAAACCAGCCTGACCTCAGCCCAAAAGACTTTCTGTTATGATGTTTGAACCTGACCCAGATCCCTACGCAGTTAATGCTGCCTCTAAGCTGAAGCACTGAGTTTGAGTTACCCTGTCTTTCTGCACTATATTCCACCTAAAAATAACGTGAAGTACTGTAACAGGCAAGCCCAGCTGACGTGACCGAACCATCCTCTGTGTTACACAAAGGTTTCTGTGACAGCTCTATGACTGGAACTTATCAAACAGAAATTAGTCTGTCAACAGATCAGTTTCATGCGTCATGCTCATTGCATCATGGTTGTGAGCACTGTATGTTTTAGTGCACTTCACTTTTTCTGTCAAGCTCATTACTTGTAAGCACGCACTGTTGTACTCTCAAACATCAAAACAGTACCAGTGTCACAAAATGAGGCCAAACAAGAAAACACAATGTTACCTGCTTCTTCTGGCATTCTGGCATGTGGCATCCGCTTAAATGTCTCAGAGAAGCAGCTCCTTTGTAACGCAGAAATGTGCCTGAGAATCATCATGTTTTTAGAGCACAAGCTGGGTTAGGGTAAGGGTCATCAGTACCCTAAACCCTCGTGCTGAGATCATGCCCACAAAGTCAGAGGGGAAGGAGAAGGAACAGAAGCACATCAGGGGAGCGTTTAAAACCTGTGGCTACCCAAACTGGACCTTTGTCAAAACTGCTAAAAGACCCAGAGTAGACAGAAAAGAGGAGACGAGAAAACTCAACAACATTATCATTCCTTATGTCTCAGGAATGTCTGGGAAACTCGGGAGGATCGTTAATGAACATCATGTCCTGGTTCACTTTAATCCTACTGACACGCTGAGGCAGAAACTCATCCATCAAAGTGTGAAAAATCATTCCTTTGAGGACAACAATGTCAATATCTTGGCCAAAGACAGAGTGAAGGCATCCATCTATGTTGTTCTAAACTGGAATGGCCATCTTTGAACAGAGGAGGTGTCCTACAACCTTACTTATCACCCACCTACAATGCTGTACTGAGTTCCCTCCCCAGACAGCTTAACAACCAGTCACACCTGTGCTCACCTAACCTTAACAACCCCCATGAAGGCCTGTCGGATCAACGAACTACTTAGTGGCCCTAATGACTCTGAAACTCAGAGCTCACACGTGTCCTTAGCGACTGTAAGGACACTCCCACACAGGGTTTAAAAGCCTGCAACTCCCCTCCAGTTAGTGAGAACTGAAGAACACTGTTGGATGAGATGTGGACGTTCAAGAAACTGAAACACGTCCAGTTGCCTACGATGCAGCACTTAGATTTACCATGACCTGGATGACTGAGAACCTTCATCAACTTCCCCAGGGTTGAAGCCTAAAATGTATTTACTGACTCTACTGCCAATTTATACTTCATGGTGGAAAGACAGTGAGTAGGAGGTGTCACACTTTACCAACATGCATTTAAACATTAACTCCTGTAGTTTCTTTTTACCCTTTTACAGTATGTATCGACTTACTTGATTGTTTAGTATTGTCACTGTACCTGTTGAGTTTCTTTGTTCTTAAAGATCTTTTTGTCCTTTAAACAGTCAGTGAAGCTTTTAGTTCAGAGTCTGGAGGATATGATGCTTAAGTTAGCAACGGAGTGTTCAACGTTACGGTTGTAACTACAGCATTTTCATCATGAACAAAAATCTTACATAACCACAACAAACGTATTAAGAGCAAGTTAATTAGCAGCAGCAGCAGGAGTCACGGTATAACTGCAATACAAGCAACTACATGTGTAACGTGATGCCAAATGCATCTCCAGCGAGGCGGATTACTGCATTCTGACATGAACTGGTAACCAAACAGCATTGTATGCATGCGGATGGCTGTTGTTGCCAAGTGGCGCCTCGTGCACATTCGCGCGCACCTGTGTGTGTGTGTGTCTGAGCGTGTGTGAGGGGCGAGGAAGCACTCGGGCATAAAAGTCGAGGAGGGAAAAAGATGCATATTCATCAGGCCTCGCAGACAAAACAATGTACCGGCATAATCTCTGCATCGCGCCCGGGTTAACTAGCTGCAATAAGACTTGATACGTTATAGCAGAACAAACAGTTGTGAACCTCGCCCATGGACTCTCCACGTGATAATGCTTCACAGGAAGAGAGAGAGAAGGAGGACTCACAGTTTACCCCTGCACACATTTGCATTTAGCCGGGGGGCAGGAGTTCTGTCAGACCCCCATTTTTCACCTCCATCTGAACACTTAAGTACTTCATCTGGCTAATCTTTCACTTGATAAAAATCTATTAAACAGGCCAGTCTGGGTTAGAGAAGCAGGATCAATGCTCCAGTGTTTCTGCTACACCGAGTCAAGACAGGATTTTGTGCCTGGCGGATAAATCTTGCAATTACACTTTCACACGTGGAAATTTCGAAACTGACTCATGACCATTTGCATAATCCTTATTTGTTTGTTTGTCAGTGATACAGTTCCTCTTTCTGCCTCTTTGGAGTAAAAAACCGTCTCCAACCACAAAGAGGAATCCAGCTCATGCGTTATCCTCCCTGTTGACCTCTGTCTCGACCTCGCAGATGCTCGGAAAAAAGGGGCTTTCCACTGACACCCACTTGCCCTTCAACACCTCAAGTTGCCGGTTTCAACCACTAGATGGCATTCATGTATAGAAGGCAGAGTGCAAGAGCACAAACAGGAAACCAGAGACAAGCCTGGCAATCAGATGTTTCAGTGTGTTTGTGTTGTGACAGCTGAAGCCACTATCCGCTATGTTACATCATGCATTAGCGTCGCTGTCTGTTTCCATGTCGTGGGAGCACGGCAGCAGCAGTTTGCGCAGCTCTCACCGACTCACCGCTTTTATTTTGATGGGGATTTAAATTTCTGTCAAGCTGAGAGGAAAAACCCAGAGGAGCTCTCTGAATGTCTTCTCCCATTTCAGAACTCATATTTGCACACTTGGCCACTCGCTTAAAGCCTTTAGGGGTCAAGTGCACAATTA
Organism: Diplodus puntazzo; assembly: GCA_963678695.2. Classification (NCBI taxonomy): domain Eukaryota; kingdom Metazoa; phylum Chordata; class Actinopteri; order Spariformes; family Sparidae; genus Diplodus; species Diplodus puntazzo. Next base: position 16,132,040 of record OZ023168.1, read on the forward strand.
CGTTCTGAGATTCCCTGAGCTCATCTGGTGAAAAACAAGTGACACAGATGAAGGAGTGACTCTATGAAGCATACAGTCAGCATGAATCTTTAGTGACGGAATATAGTCTGACATAAAAAATGTAACCCGCCGGTGTCCAGGATTTTAGCATGCTGAGATGCATCTGCTACAACGCATCCGCCACCACTCAAAAAATTAAAACTATAAACTATTTATTTCCTACAGTAGAGGGATGTCTGGAAATTAAGGGAGAAGACAGCAGTAGGTCGCAAACTGGATACGCTTGCAAGCAACATGTTTTACTTATGCAGGGAAGCGTTCGATAGGTTGAGACTCATCCTTCATCCAAGTTTAATGGAATCAGTTCAGTGGTTATTTTGTAATCCCGCCAACCAACCAGCTAGAAAATGGTCACCGGTGAAAACAAAACCTTTATGGCGGACGTAATGAATAAACATTTTTTAAAATATTTAATGACTAACGCATAAAATATAAACAGAAGGGTAAAAATGATTGTCTTTTTGAGGTATTAATTTACATTTTTTTAAAGTAAAAAAAAGTACTACTAAACTACTAAACTACTGTTGTGTGGTGTTGTTCATGTTCCTGTGTTTCTTAAATACAACAAACTTTGCGGAGCTGTCACAGTGTTTGGCGACACGGGATGACTCGGATCAGTTTGTGGTCCCCTTTGCAAACTTTGGAAATGATTCTTCTGTTCCAAGGATAAACCTTCATTTTGTGGATATAGTGGGCATGGAAACCGGTTACTGGCCGCCGTGCCGGATTTAACACACCCATAACAAACAGCTACTGTAGCGTAATCTCCTGGCTTCACTCCTCCCGCTCCATCCTCTCGATTCTCCTCCATGCTCCCTGGACCTTTGCCCACCATGCCGTCCCCAGCTGTCCTGCTCTCTCTCCGCTGAAGGAGGGAGGAAGAGGAGGGGGGAGGCAGGGGAAGGGAGGGAGCTGGCCGGCTCCAGCCCTGCCCACCTGGCTTTCTGGCGTGTTGGAGCCTTGATGTTACAGACTGCAGTAGCAGCCTCTTAGGCCCCCATAATCCACTGGATTGTTGCATTAAAACCATCACATGATTCTTTGCTCCCTTCCAGTTGTACCGCGTTGCGTCACCATTAGAGGAAGCTATAAATAACAAAGAGGGGGCTGCAGGGGAGGGAGGGAGGGGAGATACAGGACTATCAAACACACAGAGCAGCACAGATTGGCAGCTATTGGCTCCATCCGAACCCTTCACACGGCTCTGAGTTGGAGAGCACAGTTAACGCTCACACTTACATGTCTTAGTCGTTGGCACGCATCACAATACGCACAAAAGGATTTGATGCATTGAGAAATTCAGCGGCGCAGCAGGGGCCAATGGCTGTGACAAGAAAACAAGTTATGGGGAATATTCCGGCGTGTCACTCACCGAGACGTCAGAGTCAGTTTTTTTCCTCCAGAATGAGATGCTACCTCGCTTTGTCACATCACAGGCTGGAAATCAGGTGTGGCTGCGTTGACAGTAAGCCACAGTGAAATAGCAGAATGGGGTTGAGCTTGGTAAAATAGGTTGGAGGGGTTTTTGTTCATCGCTTTCATGTGCTCTGACAAGTGATATAAGTCTTCAGAGGTCGTCTTATGGGGAAGCTGCGAGATAGCAACTGGCTGGAAGGCAACCACTGCAGAGGGAGACATGTACTGAGGCAAAACACAGCGATGACAACCGACTAAACCAATAGACCTGTTTTTGTTTTCCCATGTCTGATGTCTCCCCCCCCCGCCTTGCAAATTAGCATGCATCACATCCTTTTGTCCGCCAGGCAAACAACTACAGTTCAAGACTGTGAGGGAACGCAGGCTGCTTCTTCCAAGGAAATACAAGATGAGCAACACTCTTCATAGACATCAAGATCACCATAAATCACAACGTCATGAAGACGGCGAATGTCACCACGCAACGGAATAGTGTCAGATCTTTATGCACACTGGCGCAAATCAGTATTTCTCATGTTAACAATGGATTAAATCACCATTTGTAGCATTAGCAGGGGCACCCGGAGTGACAAACCCACACCTGACTCAATCATTGTTATTACCTCTACCCACACTGGCAGCGGTGGAGCATTTAGCGAGTCAAAAGAGCCGGATATTTCTCTCGAGAGTCGGTGGACCAGAAGTGAGCTAAAAGGACACCGGACTGACATTTGTCAGGTGTCGAGATACACAACTGTTACAACAAATACTTTGCCTTCGAGTGAACTATTTGACTGTTATTAGGCTGTTGACAGTGAGCCAGCATGCACAATTCCAGGACCCCGAAGCTGAAGTAGCTAAAGGGAATGATTTTTATTATTTACACCTGTGCTTTCATAACTTCTGTGAGACTTTTCTGTGAAAAATATCTGTGTAAAGTTCTCCATTGCTGATGAAAGTACATTTAATTAGAGTGAAATAGATGAATTACAGGAGCATCAGAGTAGAATTACCAAGTGTTGTAATGTTATATAAATGCTATTATGGGTTATTACGTTATACTCAGTATTTCAGGTCCCCCTCCAGTCTTTCTTTCTTCTTGTTCCCACAGTCGAATGTTTGAGCTTCACTCGGCAAAAGATGTAAGAGCGGAGTTGACACTGGAAGGCTGTTTTCACATTCACTGGAAGTTTCATCTTTCTCTGTGCTCATCGGAAAAATCTGATTTTAAGAGGCGGGCCTACGAACATGATCTGTTACATCACAAATACACCGATCGGCCACGACATTGAAAGGACGATGGCATTCATCTGGCCGTCACGGCAACGGCACTCCTCAGTGGCAGTGATGATCAACGTTATCGATGAGTCATTGTAATGTTGTGGCTGATCAGGTGTGTACTGTTGAAACTTGCACATTGGACCTTACAGTGAAGAAGGAGACAACAAAACGTGCGAAATGAAAGATATTTGCATATTCATGTATTCTGGTAAGATCAGTGAGGGAGAAGGAGTGGGTGCCATTTGAAAGATTGCAATGCGGTAGTTATACTTTTTTCTGCAAAAACCATGTCAGACACACAGTAGAGAATTTCTGTGGAGGAGTCTTTACACACTTTATACACATTGTTTGGCAGTTTACACTGTAACAATTCATCACATCTTTTAGACCAATCATACCTTTTGACATGATGTCAGGTACATCTATAAATTAGCATAAAATGGTAATAATAATCCAAAAAGTAATAACATTATAATTCTGCAAACTATAAGGACTTAAGAAATGGTCAAACTCAATGTAGATACCCTGGCTTTTAGTACTCCGTATGAGTCAAACTGAGTAAAAAAAAAACGGGATCCTACATTTCCCATAATGCAATGGATTGTTTTTCATTCGACCCTCCATGCCTCCTCATCACCCATATGTTTTAATACCTGTTCCTCCAGTTTGTAACACAGGCTTAAACCTTCAAATCCAACCCTGATGACATCAGGATGACGTCATCAGGGTTATGTTCTCGGACTTGTCAAAGCTAAAGACATTATACAGCATTTTTCTTTTTTTCCTTACAGGCTAAGCATTGCTAACAAAGTTGAGTAAATTCACACTATAGTGTGTAAAATCTTGTGTTTCTAACTTTCCACCACTGCAGCAAAAGTTACACACACGCACACACATTCACATCCCGACACACGTGCAGAAATTTCAGGAACACACACCCCATTAGAGATGAAGCTTCCAAGAAACCAAGTGATGATATCTAATAAGAAGTTTTTGCCCACCTCTTTCTGTCTCCTCTCCCTCTTTGATCTCCCCACCTCTCTCCTTCTGTTTCTCTCTCCCCAAATCCCCCCTCTCTCCCTCCATTCACTGCCTCGCTCTCCCGCCCTGCGAGTCTCGAGCATGTTATTTAAGTCAAGGACGGCATTAGCATGACGATCACAGCCCTCCATCGCGAGTCTTGTCTGCCAAGGCTGGAGCTGGAGTAGCAGGCTTTGTTATTAGGGTGGAGAAAGAGAGAAAGATGAAGAGAGAGAGGGAGAACTACTAAACATGCAAGAAGTCATAAAAAAAAAGAAAAAAAAAAGAAAAGAAAAAAGAGACAGGATAACACAGCCTGGAAGAAATTGATGATGAGTTGTGATTACGTAAGACAAAAGCATACATGTGTCTACATTAAAGAAAACCGTAATCCATTTGTGTGCCGCGCGTTGTTGGCTTGATCTCCACACACTTATAGAACCCCCCTCCTCTCTGTCAGTCAGAGACAAAAGCATTTTCCACAAGTGTCAGGAGACGGGCCTACAAAGAGACTCAAGAATCATGCCCCGGATCACATGTAAACCCCTCCACCGTCAACACATGAAACCCCTCTGACTGTACGTGCGGAATCCTGCTTGTTATTCCAGAGCTGATTACTCATGCAATGCCCACAGGAGAGAAAACTCATACAGCACGTTATATGCAACATTTTCTCTTCTCGATGGCAACACTCTCACTTCTCTCCATTTACAAACCCATTTATTACAACAGGAAATTAAAACACACTTAATTGTATCATAAACACACATCTGTGTTGCTAAAACCAGATTAATTTTTAATGAAGCCAGATGCCGTCCACGGGCCAATTTCCCCCTTCGCCAACCGCCGCGGTCCAGCCGACTGCGGGGCACCGCAGCTTTAAAAAAACCCACACGGCGAAGCTTCCTTTTTTGTTTTCACTCTGTGGTCAAACTTACCAATTCACACACACCCCTGGTAATTAAAGCCATCTTAGCCTTACACTCAGTATCTATGCAATCACAACATTTCAGTTTCCCTGGCGACAGGTCATCCATGATTCACCTTTCATGGACACCCTGCGGAACTCATGTTCAGTCTGGGTCTTCGCAGCAGACAGAGAGGGGAAAGATGAGGTTTGACATTTCACATGGCTTTCAGTCAGACGAATAATCTGATGGTTGGGGGGAGGGGGGGGGGGACGTGTGGCCTTGGAAAAGAAAAAAGAAAAAAAGAAAAACTCCAGCTGCATATTAAATGTGCTCAGGCGTTTCATGGCCTGTCAAACCTGCCTGTGATTTGTGACGCGCAGAAGACACACTGGTCTCATTTCCTGGCCAATGTGTGCACATGTGGATGCCGGCACATGTTATGTGTACAAGGTCTGGGCATGATGCACACTCACAGACATGCGCGCACACACACACCTGAAACACACAGCGGCAGTCATGCCTGCTATCATTTGAATTCCTCCCCTGTGGTGGCTCCGTAAGGCATCTCAATCTCCATCATGCTGTCAGAAGAAATAAACACATTACTGCGAGAATTGAGAAATAAAAACAGGCTCTTTTTCTCCCTCGCTCGCATTCGTCGTCGTTAAATGCACACACGTGGCGGACACACACACACACACACACACACACACACACAAACAAACACAAGCCAAAGACGCTCTCATCCGTTGCATGGTGAAAAAATACATTTATTGGAATCTGTGTCAATGTAGAAAAAAGTGAAAACTGGCTTTCGGTTTTGTCACAGTACCACAGGTGAATGTTCCAGCAGCCGTCTGACTTGAGCGGAGCTCGTTTAGGGCAGTACATCTGCTACTGATGACAACAGAGAAGTTGGCCTATGACACCACACACATCGTCTCACAATCGCCACACCACCAGCAAATACACATGTTGTACAGCAATTAACCTAGACCGGTGTTCTCTCGGTTTATTGTGGGTTTTTTCGCAGGAGAGGCTGGTTTGAAAATGTTTTGTTGTGATACTGTTACAAATCCCCTTCCAATAACTATAAAGCCAGGGCCACTGACTGCCAGCATCTACTGCAGCTCAAAGGAGCTCGTATTGTGTGATCAATTGCGGGCCAATTCTTTATCACTCACAACTGGAGCCCATAATATCCCATTTTTGTCCCCGGGACCCAGACAACTCCAGTGGCCCCGTGCAAAGCTATGAGGTTCATGCATCATCTTTGATGTCCACCAGTGTCTCCTTTCACCTTTCACAGCCTGCCATCAAATAAAGGGAGTATCACGTGAATGTTTCTCTTTTCCTTTCTGCAGAAGTCACTTTTTTGAATTCAAATGTTTCCGTCTGAACGGACAAAGACAGACCGGTAGTGACAAATTCTACTCTGGCAGGCCAAATGTTATTATGGGTAGTGCATTTCTATTTCTGATATGACAGGATAAGTCTCACAACACATGGCGAGTCTGCATACTTGATGACGTCAACTCAAAATAGCAACAGAAAAAAGGCATTTGAAAACAACAGGACATTTTCTAAACTCAGATACTGAGTATTAACATTGAGAGGTCAGTTTTTTTCCCCATACAACTTTCTTTACATATAGACTTATTTTATTCTTAAATATCTTAAATCTCATATAAAATAATTCATCAGAAACTGATTCTATATACACAGACAAGAGTGCACAAGATGGATAAAGAGATGGTGTGCATGCCGAGAGCAGGGTTTCGCTGTGAGATTATATGCGCTGCTTAGGTGTACATTTCTTTTTTTTTTTTTTTTTCAGTTTGGCTTTTCTGACGAAACGTATGACTGGTTTTGTCTGGAGCATCGTACTCAATATCATCATTCATAAAACAAACAAGAGCTTCTCAGTCGATACACAGCCTCTTTTTCTCTGTTTCTTTCTTTTTTTTTTCGAGTGGCAATTCTTCAAAGAGAATGTGACCTTCACGGTAAGAGAAAAAAAAAAAAAAAAAAAAAGATCCATACTTCAACCTTGGCCTCTCCTGGCGCAAGTTATCTACCACAGCAGAACCAAGAGCATTACGATTTTCTGGACTGGATCCGAGGATAAACCTTAGCTTTAAGTCTTGTCAAACGGAGATTACCAGTTGGAAATAATGCAGTATTTGTTGGGGAACGAGGCTTAATCCAAGAGTGTGACAAAAAATGATACATGGCGGGCCGCAGCAGTCGTATCGGGGCAAGCATTCATTTACACTGTTAAAAGTATAGAGCGTGGCTACATACAACAAGTCATGCATGCTTTGGAGGTTTCATGTTGAGAAATTCAAACTTAATGAAACAGGAAGGGGTTGCATCTGCACTCATTTCTGCCATGTGACATTTTGTGGCTTTAGCTAAAAGTGGGTGAGGTCGGATGAAACGTTTTATTAGTTTTAATAACAGGGAAAATAAGAGGACGTCGGTCGCAGGCAGGTTTCCCAAAGCAGCTTATTGTTTCTCCTGTGATCACATTCACACTCTTTTTTCCCTTGGAGTGAGAGTGGTTTTATAATGATAGCCTGTGAATAACAAAAAAAAAAAAATAAATCTGCACACTCATTTGGCAATGAACTTGCTGTGTGGACCTGGCTCTGTGTGGCACAGTGTTCATAAAATCCGCCCTCTGATGACATCAGCTCTCTATTCACGATGGGCTGCGCCACTGCTGTTGTTGAACTTCTCTCCAGCAAAAAAGGAAACACAACAGTGAAGATATCATACGGACAGCACGATCAATACCAACCTGGCAGAGGATGCTAAATTTCTCTTTTTCTGTTGCTTTTGAATTTTTCACAACTGGCATCCGCACATCTCTGGCAAAGCGACAGTATCTTTGTATATTATTTAGAAAATCTCTAGTAGATATTCACAGTTGCTTGACTGAAAATGGCAAAAATACCCATGGAGTCTAAAATTGCTGGTTTAGTCGTCTAAAACATGGATGCCAAGAGTTCTTTAAAGTACTGGAGGTTCACTGTCGTCGTAGACTAATTAGATGAATTCTGATTCGGTAAAAAAATCTTGCAGCGTGTTGCTTTTTGAGCACTAACACACATATTCATACATACAACCATTCATTTTCTTGTATATATATAGAGATCTGTAGTAATATGGAACAGTGGAGATACCTTCAATTACATCGGATGGCATGATGTGACACACGTTTCACAAATTCTTCTGGGTTTTGACGAGATTGTGTTCTGTGGATGGACGCTCTTTTTGTCGAGCATTTACATGATATCAGATTTCTGTACAGTAAAACAGCACACATAAAAACATGAGGACATGAAAATAAAAATATCCCACGCTGATTGTGATGTTTAAAATGTTGTTCAATTCTTTTTTTTTTTTTTAGATCCTAGAAAGAGAGGTGAGGGTTTTATTTTTTTGGCGGGATCATTGCCCCTGTTTTTTCCTTCCCACACTACACAGTAGTTTCATTCTTCCAGGGTCCAGTGCGTATATTCCCTGTGCTGTCCGAGCTGTACAGGAGTCCTTCATGCAGGCCCCCTTTTAGAATCCCGTTCTGATTGGGTGGGTTTTGGGGGTAGGATTGTCTGCGTGGGGCATGTATCTCCAGATGGTGATGTGTTGCGCATGGGTCCTGCTCGGCCACTTTGCCGCAGCCACACAGGAAGACACCCGTGTCGCCTGCCTCTGCCGGGCACATTGAAGGGAAAAGGTCTGCCTTGGCACAGCAGATGTGCCTGTGGCAGGGATTATGGCATGCCAGGGCCTCGTGCGTGGTGGCTGCAGCAGCGTGGCATGTATGATGCCCATCATGGTGGCCTTCATGGGCCAGATGTGGACAGATGTGGGCGTGGCGCTCGTGTGTGCTGTGGGGGCTGTCAGTGTGTGAGCTGTGCACGCTGCCTCCGTCCACGCTGGAGGGGATGTGATAAGCGTACTCCCTCTCACCCCCTGCGCCGCAAGCACCGGCCCCGGCCCGCCGGCTGAAGTGACGGCCTTTAGTCCTGGTGCTGCTCTTTAGGCAGGGGTGCAGCTGGATCCCCGGCCGGTAACCCTCAGGGTCAGCGTGTAGCAGCACGTGTGTGGCGGCAGGCTCCTCTTCCATCAGCTGCTGGCTATGCAGGGCTGCGCAGCATGGCGTCACAGGTGCCAGACATGCCACGTGATTTTGTGAGGACGGAAGGGTGGCGTGTTTACAGTGACCTAAGCTTCCATGGCCACAGCTCATCAATGCTTTACCCTGACATGGTGAGTCGTGGTGGCAGTGGCTGTGACCATGGCCATGCCCTGGGGTATCTCCATTCACATTGACCTTGGGCCGCGGTTGAGCGGGCCCATGGGCACCAGAGCAGGCGTTGGCGTTTCTTCCGGGACAACAGGAACACCAGCAGTGCCAGACATCATCACGCTTGGCACAGTGATGGATGAGGATGAAGAGGCCAAGGGTGACAGAGAAGGCACCATAGAGGCAGCTGAAGATCATGTCCAGGAAGTGGCCCTGAGACACCGCCAGCGCCCCGAAAGTCCAGGTAGCCAGGAACAGGAAGAGGGTGAAGGCCGCGGTTCGTAACTGAGCCTTGAAGGAGTGCTCATTGGCCAGCAGCGCGGGGTTGATGGGGACGCCTGGGCAGCCAGCCGGGCAGTGGCTCCCGCTGGGTTGGGCTGCCAGGGCCCCAGGCTCGGCTCCCTGGTGGCAGTGGGTCGGCACGTCAACGGCGGCTAGCCTCTGCTGCTCCTCCGTCAGCTGCTTGAGCTCGTACTTCTTTTCGGGGTGTCGCCGCAGCTGGATGAAGGTAAAGAGGAAGTAGATGCATGTCACCAGGATGATTAAGGCCACAGGGCCAAAGAAGGCTCCCAGGCTCGGCTCCCACGCCATCCAGCAGCTGCAACACACATGAACACCATTTTTAATCCTTAGTTTTATGTTCACATTAAAAAAAAAAAAAAAAATCAGCAGAACTGAAACACTGAATTGTACAGTCTCGATAACTTGTCTTAAAGGGTAACTCCATTTGTCTGTAGTATGAGTACCTCTGCATAAGTGAAATAAGGAGTATAAAGCATTTGTTGGGGCTCCAGAAGAAGCTGGATGTTATCTGATAATCTCCTCTCTGTAAAGACATTTCAATGTGATGATAAGGTGCGCTGTCTGCTAGATCCAACTACATATTCTCCAATCAATTGCAACTTGATTTTAGGTAAGCACTTTTCCACAGAGTTTTCTAAAGCAGGATAAATAGTCACAGACTGGGGAGTGTCCATGGCATTACACTGTGTTACTACATGTATGGCTGAGCCTGTTCTCAATGGTCGAGCTTCCTACACACACTTCAATGTAAGGCATCACATCTCCTGAATCTCCTTTTCTAACCTAGGTCGATCAGATGAACGAAAATTCATCAAGACCCTCCAGTGATGTCACTCAGTGACCTAATTGCATTGTGGATAATGTAGGCGTCAGGTTTTGAAAAGCAGTCCACTGGTCTAGCATTGATCTACTACAACACTGTTGACAAACAAATGATCAAAATCCATATAGCAGAACCAGAGACATTGTTTCATTTTATATCACTTCCTTTTCAGTGTCTAGCGCCTACATTACCCACAATGCAACCTAGCCACCGAGTGACATCACTGGAGGCAATTTTTCAGATTACCTGTAGTTCACACACACATCAAACAAAGGTTTATTTCTAGAAATGAATAATAACACCTTCTGAGAAAACACTTTTAAGATGCATTAAATGGTGCAACACATCAGCAGAGGGTGTAAATGAACCTTGACAGCAGAAACAAATCTTAGACTTACTACGGCGCCTGCTCCCAGCTGCCATAGTTGTCTATATTGACGGCTGCTGTGACCCCACAGATGATGAGAGGCACTCCACCGCTGACTAAATAAAATCTGTGAGGTGACAGAGGGACAGACAGAGGTAGGTAGAGTGAGAGAGCACAAGAATGTTAGGTGTGGACATGCATCTATGAGTCCTTTATCTCACATCTGGATTACAACAGCACACTGTCAAAAATGTGTCTCTGAACTAGTTATAGGACAAAGATAATGACCGCAAGATAGAGCGACAGATAAGATTAGAAACATGCCGTGAGTAGTTCTCAGCTGACCTCAAATAACTCTGACAGCTATCCTTTCCCTGCCTCAAATATTATCTTTCAAAAAAAAAAAAGTCAGGAAACAAATCTGTATTTTCTGAGCTTGTCAATGTGTCTGTGATCACGCTCTAGGGGTGCTATCACACCTACAGTTTGTTTTCTTAGCTCCAAACCCAAGTGTAAATTTTACTATCAAAACAAATCTGTTTTCTGTCGATGTAAGCGTGATTAACTTGTCAGTGCTCATTGCTGCAATTTATGGCATCTGCTGTTCCTAACAGCTCCGGAGACGTGAAGAGAAACCTGGATTTGAGGAGAGGGGGGACACTGAATTTACATTCAGTTTTGCTTCCCAAGCACAATTTCTGACAGTTTAGGCTGGTACACAATTCCATTTTGTGGTTATATCTTCATGCCAGTTTGAACCTTTTTTTCGCTTTTCATACAGACAGCAGTTATCTCAATTGACAAACCAACAAACTGCAACATTTTCAAGAAGGCAGGTGTGCTTTTAATAACAATGTTCTCCTCTTGTCTCATACAAACCATGCTAAAGATTTCATAAGCTGTTGCAATACTTGCAATATATTAGTACGATTGAGCAAGAACTTGGTCTATCCACTAGAGATAATGTACATTTTATAAGTATCAGTCGAGTAAAGCTTGTGATGAAGGAAAATGTTCATTGGGCAGCTGCAGTCTTTTGTGATCACCTGAAGTTCTATTATGAGGATGTTCTGTAAATACTTTTCTGATAAAGTATACATTTAGCAACTTCTGATCAATTCAAATCAATTTCAGGTTTAAATTAAAGCTGCAAGCAGTGATGAACGGGCCCTCGCAGTCCATGTGCGTCGGGGCATGCTGCTGTCGGGGCGTGCTACACACCCGGCCCCATTGCCTGATTATTGTATACACATCTCTTAACTGTCCCTGTTTTGGACAGTGCAGGAATGGGTTAAATGTCATTTCCTGTGTCCAACATTTGGCACTGTGACTATGACTGTATATTGGCCTATGTGTTCAGAGCTGGACTGTTATCAAACATGTGAAGTTTGGTCCAGATAGGAATGAGGAAGTTGTTACTTTATGATTTGGTGGCCTGCTTCTGCCGGTATTAAATAATGTACGCTGAAGTCAAGAGAAGTCTCTGCAATCTACATAAAAACAAAATCCCTCAAAGGAATCTATGGTCAGTTGTGTTTTGATCATTGATTGGTGACGATGCTGTTGGAAGGTGTGCTCAACTTTTAGTTGCATGTCATGTTGTAGTGTATGATATGGAGGAAAAGTTACAAATGTCATGTAAATAGGATGTTTGTCTGAATTCCTGTGTCTAGTAGGTGGTGTTATGTACATGACACAGTATTGATGCATGGAGGCATTCAGGGTGACATTGTATACAGGTGTGATGAATCGGGTGTGCATGGGAAATTGTATGTTGAAGTTATAAGGACTTGATGCTTTATGGCGAACCATGAAAATGGCCGCACCATGACACCCACCATGTTTAACGTAGGCAAAAGCTTTTGAAAACTTTTCATGTTCAAGGTTTGAGGATGATACTGAGTGAATTCGGAGTCTGTGGTGTTCAATCTGTAGGACGAGTTTGTTAAAGGCATGGAAATGGATCAAACTGGGGGTGAAATAGGAACTTTGAATGAAAATGTCCGACTTCTTGTTGGAGTGACAGTTTGGTACCCCAAATATGTCATGATACATATGCATACAGAATGTCATTCATGTATGTGCATGTAGGAGGCGGGGCTTGGATTTTTTAATATTCCAGGGAGCACTATAGAGTCCGATGGTAACACCTTTTGTCAGCTATTGTCAGGAGGGCATTGGCAATAATTGTACCAAGTTTCATGTTAATCTGACCTACCAATGGGGACATATAAAATTCAATTTAAAGAGCGCCACCATGTGGTCGTCAGCCAAAATGTCATTTGGACACACCAATTTGGAGATATACACTTCCTGTTTGGAAGGAAATCTGCAGGAGGTTGTTCTTTAATAACCTGAGTATTGTTTGAAATATCAAAATTCTTTTAATAGCTTTTTGTCAGGAAGGTCTACAGATGCTGTTTGCAAAGTTTGGTGCAAATCGGTGAAATCATAATAACGCACTTTCCTTGATTATAGCGCCACCTAATGGTGGAAATTCATGACGATGATAGATTATAAAACATTTTGGCGGGTGTGACCTATATTCCATGTTTGGTGAGTTTTGGGGTATGTTCAGGCAGTGAAAAATCTTGTGGTCAGTCCCACCCTCTTTTGGTTAAGTACCAGCCAGTACAGATACTGATAAAATCAATTTGGCTGGTTGAAAAGATACCGATACGGATAACTGTGCACTCACTCATACCCGTACATTAATGCTTTCTGAAGTGTCGACCCTTTCAAACTAAAGTGGCTCCGACCTTTGTTATGGCGTCAATGTTGTCAGAAGCGTCCGTCCTGTCAGCAGCGGAGCATCCACCAACAACATCAAACACTCAGCGGACTGTTTGAATGCAGCGTTCAAATACAATGTGAGTGAGGAGTGTATGGTAAAAAATTGACTTTATTTATCAATTCATATCATATTCCCCAATTATCTGTACCTTTGTATCATCACGGTAACACAATGAAGCTCATAGTGACCCTGTTAGCTTTGAGAGATTGTCATAGAGATAGTAAACAAGATCTTTATTGGTTTATGTGGGGAAAACAGAAAAACTTAAATCTTTTACAAGCTGGGATGACTCACAGCTGCACTGCACGTCAGCCAGCAGGCTGAAGTTAGTTTGACAATCACCACATCTCTCGGACTGAATGTGAATTGTTACATTTTTGATCAGTTGAAAGCTTGACCGACATCTTATACACTTCCAAAAAAGGATGATGCAGTGGATTGTCATCACAGTCTTAACCCAACCTTGACCACAGACACAAAACAACTATAGACTGATCCCAAATCTCCATCTTCGTGTTGAAACTGTTAGAAAAGGTGGTTGCCAGACAACTCACTGGCCATCTTTTCCAGTAATAATCATCTGGGTCTCAGACCCAAGCACTCCAACAAAATCTCAAGTAAAGTGTTAATAAATTACTACACTTTTAATTGCAAAGGACTGTGTTCTTTCAACTGCCTCGCTGCATTTGACAATGTGAACCCTAACATCCTTCCACATCATCTTTAGAACCTCATTGGTCTGATGGGACTGGCCCTTACCTGGTTTTGTTCATAACCCCCAGTGTTCTCATGTTGTCCGGTACTTAAGCACTGTATTCCCCCTCTGTCTAACATGATCTGTTTAAGCTTCTGCCTCTTTAAGGCTCCCCTACCAAATAATATGTCTCCTCTGATTGGTCAGCTCACACATGCTTGACCTAGCACTGCTATCAACAATAGCGCAGTAGTCATAAATCAATTCTTACATGCCAAACTAGCCACTGAGCATAAATCAAGCAAAGGTGTGATGTAGTGTCACGTTGCAGCGAAACAACATATTATGTCTTCTTTAACACTATTATCTGTGTATTTGTTAGCGTAAGTGCTTACAAGTGTGTGCCTTATTTTACAAATAAGTGTATATGTGCTGTATTTACTGACTTGTGCATTTTATAGTATCTCTGGTTGATGTACATCCGAAGTAAACAAGCTGAAGTTGGCAGGTGCTTTTAACTAGGTCTAAATCAATACAGGAATTTCCTCTCCATAACTTAATGTAGAATAAATAAAGCTCTTTTCCGAAAGAGTTAATCATTCTAGTATAATTTCGTAGATCAAAGTTGGCCCTGCTTTGTTGTATGAATTGATGAAGAATGATTGTGGTGTGGTGTGCATACAGATCCTACATGTCATTGTCAAGGAACAAAGGCCCATGTATTCATGTAACTGTGTATCCATTGAATCTGACTAAATGTGCAACAGTAGACAGATGTCTCTTGCCAGTTACTCATGGAAAAGGTGATAATGTGAGCATTAAGCAGGCACACACTGCAATTTTAATGCAAAAAAAAAGATATAAATTGCGCAGCTCGACTCTTAAATGCACATTTGTCAGTGCATCCTTGCAGCTCAGCCTATTATACGTTCCTTCAACGTGTTGGTTGTGAGCATCCTCAGAAATTAAAAAAATGCACGTCCTCGAAATGCAATTAAACACATGAACAATAAGGGCAGAGTATCAGAATGCGAAGCAGTGTCAGCAGCAGACTCTGAACAAATGACGACAACAAGGGCAGAAAGTTTTGAAGGGAAGCTAATAAGTCATTGTTGCTGCTTTCTCTGCCATCCTCTTAACATTAACACGACTATAACCCCCTTATGTATTGCTACCTTTAGTTATTCTCGAACAGTCTAAAATTGGAAGGTATTTTGACGTCGCTTTGGGATGATCCTCACATCATCTGCTGCCTTGTGAATATGCTTTTAATTCTTCAGGTACACACGAGTACACGGGGAAGCATCACAGCACACACCAGCCTGAAGGATTCACCACAGAAACAAAGCTAATCCCCAGCAGCTCCCTCCCTGCACTGTCCTTGTCCTCTTTCTCTGCACTGTCACCCACTTTCCTTTATAACACTATGCTATTTCCTCTTCCTTCCTGCTCAATCTCAACCTCTGTCACTGCTCTAACCTTTCCACCACTCCATCTTCCTCCATCTTCACCCCCGGTTTCCTCCCTTCCATCCCTTTGCTCTCTCTCTCTCTCCCAATCTGTCCTCCGTCACAGAGCGACCGTCCCAAAAATTCAATTACAATCAAGATGTTTGTCTGGTCTGGTCAGTGAGGGGTGGTTGGCTGGTCGAAGGGGAGCTGAAGAAGGGGGGGGGGCATTACCAGCCTGTCACTGTCTCTGAGTGGAACAGTTCCCCCGGGGGACTCTCCTTCAACAGAAAGCCATTTACACACCCGTCAGACAGATAAGCATAAATGAGAAGAACTAGTGGATGTTAAAGCAACCGGCGCGTATGGCCCTCATTCCCCCTTTATCCCCTGTAGGAAAGCCTGCTTGTGTTTCCTGCAGCTCCTGTGCCCAGGAAACACATGCAAAAATATGTGCCATTGAATTATTGTCTACATGCTTTCCTGTTTTTATGCAAAAAAGGTGCTCTGTCGCATTAAAATTCATGCCAACGCACTCGCTCGTTTGTGAACGCATGCACACAAAAAGTTTGTACACTTCGACACGCACACGCACACACAGACACACACACAGTACGCTTATACACACAGACTTTTGCTTGCCATTCTATTAAAGGCGGCCTTTAAACTCCACCAAAATGGCTGTGTATGCAGAGTTGTGCTTTTGAGTGAGTTTAGGAACAGCAATCATCTGATATAAATAGACCCTAAAGTGCCTTTCAGCCAGCACTTACACAGTGCCTCCCCTCCCACCCTTGTTCCTCTGCTTATGCACTGTCCTCCGTTTTGTGGCGATGAGCTGCCCTCTCTCTGGACCCGATCCAAGACATACATAGCACAGCTGGGGACAAGTGATGGTCCCCAGATGTGCTGATGACAGATGAGTCCATCGGTAACATGTGGTAAGATTACATTTCACTGTGATTGTACTCTATATGATTACATGTGACACATAAAGTTAATTGGTTGATTGATTGATCTTAGATGCATTGATTTATATCTCCAGTGAAGGGCAAAGGTTTAGCCAATGGGTAAAGCTGGACCACGCAACAGTATATTTTGGTATTTTGGTATGTCTAAATGCCCTTTAAATGCACAGTATGTCCATAAAATCTGTCCATGGATCAGGCACAAATGGTCATGAATTAGCTTATGTTTTAAAGTTTATTCATTTCATGTTTAGTTTGAGGACTTAAGAGAGTTCGTAACTATAACTGTAAAGAAGACATACAAGACGAACAATTTGAAATCAGGAATTGCTATAAGGCAAGCAGATGAACAAAAGACCCACAAGGCCTAACATCTGCACTGAATATTCACATAATAATATCATATGTATATTAGTAACAGGTTTACAGCTCACTAATTAACACATTATATCATATTTAATCCATAAAAAAATCATGGCCAGGAGGATTAGACGAATCCAAGTTAGCCGTTTCCCCGTTTCCAATCACTGATACAAGCTGAGCTAACGTGCTGCTGGCTGTAGCCGTACATTTCATAACAGAGATGACAGGTGTCCATCTTCTTGTCTGATTTCTAAAAAATGTTGTGCTATTGTCTAAAAGCTGCTTAACAAAACATTGTATTTGCTCTATATTTTTAAGTTTGACACTGTAGTTACCCCTATGGTGAGGTTATACGCAGGACTTGGGTTGCATATCGCACTGCAATGAAGCGCCAATGTTGATTTGTTCTTGAGTCATGTTACGTAAGTAAGCTAGCTAGCATTAAGTGGCCTGGCAGAATGTTTTCCTCGAGCCAACAAACTTACCAAAAGTCATAAAGACACGTTTTTTTTTAACTGTTTGTCAGCAAGTTTTAATTTGAAAGTCTAACTGGATGTTGCATATAACATATCATTGCTAACTTGACCACAGAGCCCTTCACGCACAGAAGTAATGCTAGGGGGACGGGTAGAGCATCATTGTTGGAAGTCCACTGACTGACTGCTGTATTTGACAAGTTGGGAGTGAGAATATGTTGTAACCTCATATTCTTCATTTCAGTGGTGATGGGTCACTTTATGATTTTAAAGAGATGTTCCATAGACCATTTCATTTTTGAATACACGTATCTCATAGTTCTTGCATCATCATCCACTAATACTAGCCATTTCCCTTTCAAAAGGCCAGTCTAAAAATAGCTCTTTCAAAACATCCATAACCAGTGAAAAGCAGATGCACTGTCTGTAATGATATCTTATTTCGAGTCTTAGCCTGCACTTTCTATGAAGGGAATTTGCTTTTTTTGGAATTATCAACGATGACAGCTTGGAGAGAAATGCTGGTGGTGACATTCAACAGATGTTGGAGATTTTTACACTAGAAGGGAGAAATGTTCCCTCGAAGTGAAGTTTTGCAGCCATCACATCAGATGACTGTCAGTAAATAGCAGAAACAGAAGGCCTGTGAGGTGTGTGGTCCATCGCGGCGTGGCAGATTTCTGACAAAGGTCAGTGTGATGGTCTGCTGGGTGTGCCATCAGACACTGTCAGGAGCGGAGGGACAGGCAAAGAGTTAGATGAGAAGGAATTGTGTGCTTGTTGGGAGGGGAGGGGGGGTGCCAGGAGGAGAAATTGATTTGTCTCCAGCTGCTAAGTCTCATTGCATGAGCCTGTCTGACAGGGAGCATTACAGTCAATCACTGTGGATCAACTCGACTGCCGCGCCACACGATCCCATCGCCTGCCCCCAGACAAATTATCTCATTCACAAGCGGTGCATGTTGGGAGAGCCTCGAAAACGTTCCGTATTAAAAGCACCCAATCACGCAGGTGTCTGAGGATTTGTTTGGCAAGGGGAAGTGCTGCTTATAGGGTGAGGGGATCCTTATCTGGCCCGTATCCTCGGTGACTTTGAGATGTGCGGGAATACGTGATTGAGCACATTATAGTTTTAATAATGTCAGACATATGATACTGCTCACTTATAGATTTTTATAGATATTAGTTTCAGCTGGTATGGGGGATGAATGTCCATGTGACCGTGACGTGTGTCCTCTAAAATACCCCCATAGAAAGCAAATCTAAAAGCAAGTGTGTAAGGTATTCCAGCAGGGTTCACATCCAGTGCAAGTCTGCATGTTTAAATCATTTTTCCTGTGCGGAGTCATTCGCTGTAACAAAATATTTCGTATTCGAGAATATTCGAGCAACTGAAACGACGCGCTCCAAAACTGAATACAAGATTACATGACAAACAGGAATTTGTTACAGTTCAACCTCTGTTTGCCTCCGTAGCTCCGCTCTCGAAGCCCTTCCCTTAAAAGGATTTCTCAACGAAGCTTCTGGAGCTCAGCTCTGCGGCACAGTCGCAATGTGCAGAAGAGCTCACACAGCACCTTCTCACCGCAGTGGGAAGAGCACCGTATGTGTCCACGAGCTGATCCTCTTAAACGTGCTTGAATGTCGTGAGTAAGCAGAAAAAAAAAAAAAAAAAAAAAAAACAGGGAACAAAATGGAGAATGAGAGGAAGAGAAATCACAAAAAGCAGAAATTCAATCTGATGTGTGCATCTGAGCGAACGGGAATTAAACAGGTCAAAAGGCTAAATACATTTAGATTTGTGATAAAGCTCTTGGCTCAGCAGCCTCCCGGGTGATTGAGGTAATTAGTAATAGCACTGAGGTGATGCCATAGTAACAGGTTGCTTTAAGTCATTCGCTTATTCGTCCTTCCTCCTCCTCCTCCTCCTCCTCCCCCTGACATTCATCTGCCCTCCATTCTGTTAGCTTCCAGGGCAGCAGGACGCCTCAAATAGAATAACTGAGCCAAAACATTTATTACACACCCAGTTCAGCTATTCCTCTAACAAATGCCTGCAATAGTGTATCTACAGCGCAGAATCTGAGGCTACAAAGTACTTAAAAATGACAAAAAAATATAAATCATTGTAAGGCGAGAGTATTTGTTCCTAATCTGTTTTATCTGATGTGTCTCCAGCTCAGGTCTGCACCACTGGCCATGTTCCAAATGTGTTCATTGCAACTGATGTAAAGTGGAGTTTAAGCAACACTAATAGATATTTTACCTAACCCTTTTGACATTTACCTATCACTTTAGCCATGGGTGTACTAAGACAGGAGCACAGAGCGTCTTCCCCATAGATAACCATATATAGTACTGACAGATTATAAGACATCTATTAAACTCTTGACAGAACATATCCAACTTCAAATAAAGTACACTTTTGACCTTTTAAGGATCAATCTTTAATCTGTGGTTATATATCTTTAAACTTATCACAGGGCCAAGCACAAACACAATTACAGGCAGAGAGTGCATGAGCATGAGCAGCGAGCCACGCGACGCAAAGGCAAACCTGGAAGCTAGAATATCTTTTTTTTTTTTTTTTGCTTTAAATGCCAAGTGAGCAACTTTCGTTCAAGCGACTGGGTGCCGATTTGAAGTCCAGGATTCAATTTCTATTATATATTCACACCTTGAGCTAAATATTTGAACCATTCGCCCATTACCTTTAGCTATCTAAACTGTTTCTAACTATTTCAACCATTTAACTCTTACTTTCAGCCACGGCCGCTTACTTGTGCCTCGGGATGAGATGATCTCAAAAGGCCCCCACAGTACTACAGGGCCCTCTCGGTCAACTTCCATAACCACATGACTATCTATTTCAACTAATTATCTTTTACCTTCATCTTATGATTTCAACTGTTTATCTGTTACTTTAAGTAAACTATTTCACCTGTCAGTCTACATTTTCTGGGTGATCATTTGAACTGTTTAATCATTACATGTGGTCAGTTATTTCAAATGTTTATCCATTAACTGAAGCTAACTAAAGCTAACTAATTTTACTCTTCCGTTACTGTGTTTTCATGTGATCTTGCTTTAGCTTAGGTTTGACAGTTAACTCAGGCTGGTGAGCGTGGTGTACTGTACTGTGCTTTGCTGTGACAATACATTTGCTCAGATCAGTAGCATGCTAGTTTGTAGTTCAAATGTCTATTTTCCTCCTCCACACAAACATGTGAATATGTTTTTTTTTTCTAATTATATAATAATTTCTATTTTTAAATTTTTTTCTAGTACATCTGCATAACTGGGCCAGGACATAAAAAGACACAAGTAATGGTGATGGCAATGCTTATGGTAATGAGATTAAAACAGCTGCAGGTCCGTCCTCTGTATAGTCCCCGATCGCTGCTTCATTTAAACTGCTTCAGTTAAACTGTTTTTGAACTTCATGAGAGTCCCAAAATAGTTGGACGAGCATACAAGCTCAGCAGAGATGGACAGCTTGAATTAGTGCTACTGCTGAATAACAGTCGCACTGCAGTTACTCCTATTAAGTTAACTGACATCAAAATTGCTATATTGAGGCCTTAGACAGATGTTCGTCAGTCTTATACAACCCTGCTGTCAGCGTTATTGTTGCTAAGCAGCAGTTTGCACCTTGAATGTCACCTCTAACGGCCTGAGCTAAAAAAAGCCTCTTTTCAGATATTCAGAAATTTCCACTGATTAAATGGAAATCACTCGACTTTTTCTAATCTATGGCGTTTATCAGCCCAATTTTCACATTAAGCGAGTCATTAACGTTCAAAACCTCAACTTCTTCCCTCGTGGCGGACAGCGACTCAGATTGAAAAATGTAATTTCTTTACATGACGTGGGAGAGATCCACAAAGGAGAGCCAAGCTGTATAAATAGGCAGACATGACAGCCATGTCACCACAGAGTGAACAAAGCCACGGGCTTGAAAGAATGCAAACTAGCTGTGGATGTCTCTGCAGATAAACAAAGCAATAGCTCATCTGTGTGAAGCTATTGTTGCCCTCTAAAGGAAAACATGAGCTTGCACACAGCTGAGAGAAATACGCACGACGGCATTAAATCAGCAGAGGCACGAGCACATGCACTCACATACATGGCTGAGTACACACACACCTCTGCGTGATGTATGTAGGTGAGAGAAGGACAAAGTGACCCAGTAAACACACGCATGCCGAAATACACACATCACTAATTTCAAGATCGCGGCCTTGTTGTTGTTTGCTTCCACACACCAATCAAGTTAGTTTGATCCATGTCTGTCCATACTCATGTACTATTTATATAGTGCAGGGAAGTTTTTTCACAATATTGACATGTATGATTCCAGTCACAAACATATTGTCTCCGCTCAGAAGACTACGGACTGATGGGGCGCTTCGTCACATGCAGCAAGGACAGTCACCTGAGGCTCGATATGCAAAACCAATCAGCTCTTGGTGGACTAAACTACTTCAAGTGAAACTCTCGCCAAGAAAGAAACCCCAGTTTTATTTGTGATTGAATATGAGTCAAACCTACGTGGAGATTATTGGTGGACTGCTCCTCAAGCCTGTCTGTTAGGTTGCACTCAGAGATCGACACTTTTTGTCTGCCATGACGGCGACGCGCCGGAGATGCAGCTCCTACGGAGCCTTCTTAGCGTTTTGAAAATAGCGATTTGGATGCTATTGCCCCTGTGCTCCACTGAAAATTAGCTTGCCCAAAAAACGAAACTACGGTTAATCTTAAAAGTGCCTCTTTCGTCGTAATTATGCATTTACACGAAGGTTTGACTCATTTTCAATTACAAATAAAGCCTCGATTGCTTTTTGGAGAGAGTTTCACTTTAAATATGAACGTTACTGCAAAGAAGCTATTAACCGTAAAACATGGACGCTTCACACACGTGTCCAACCCCGGCGCACAGAAGATCTCCACAATCAGCGGAGTTGATTGAACCTTGTTAGTAAAGTAGAGTACAGCGCAGTATGTCTGTGAGCACTCAAGTTGAATTTGCCTTTCAGGGATCTAACCAAATGTGAAACATGCACACAATCTTCCCATCTGTTCCTGAGCTGTAGCACTGAGTGACGACCAGAAAAAGCATTTTTGCTTTTTGTGTTATGATTTCACTGTGAAGTTGCCTTTCGACCTTTTTGGCTATAAAAGTCATCACTTCATCATTTAATAACTTTTCCAAAAGACATTTGTGTGTAACTTAGCATATGAATTCTTGGGTCATGGCCAAAAAACATGCCTCATGAGTTCACAGTGACCTTGACATTTGACTTTAGACCATTAAATTGACCATTTAAGGTTGAAGAAATTCCATCAATGCATTCCTGAGATTATGCATTCTGAATAAGCTGGAGGACAGTCGGACAAGTCAAAAACAAAATGCCTCAGGCCATAGCTATCGTACATATCGGCATAAAAAGGCTTTTTTTTAGATATAACATGATAACCTGATAGAATACAGCAATGATTTATAAGTCAACGTGTGGCACCCAATTTTCTTTTGGTTTGATGCAGAACTTTTACTTGTAATAGGGTATACTTACATTATTGGATTGGTGCGTTTGCTTTTGCAAAGGATCTGAATGTTTTTTTTTTTCACCTTATGATGATAAATACAAGCTGGAACAGGAGCAGCCTGTTATATGACTTCTACCTACATCTGACCATCTCAGTCAGGTCATGTTCTGTCAAAAAAAATCAGATAAGAAAGCAGATAATTGTGCAGTCGAGCAGTCCTTGCCCTCTGATGATGCACAAGCAGCAGTAACATTGCAGCAAAGATCAAAAACCACCCCTTGCACGCACACAGGCACAAAGACACATATGCACACATACACTGTGTACATCTGCGTCTAGAGGCAGTCAGGGTTGAGGAAGGTTGCGATGTTTTTGTGCTTACCTCAACAGGGTCTGGTTGGGGGGCGGAGGCGGGTCACCATCTTGGCTCTGCGGAGGCTTCTTGGTCACCTGTTTGTAAATGTTCCTGGCCGTCACCCCGAGCCACAGCATGGTCGACAGGGACGAGTAGTGCAGCACGACCCCGACCTGAAACAGGGTGACAGAAGGTACGTCAAGTTATTTATCTGACTTTTGTGAACTTTTGCTTATATATATGCTGTAAAGTGCGCTTCTATGGAAAAAATGTCAGACCTGATTATATTCCTGTAAGTCAAAGTAAAGCTGTTCAGGGGAGAGCTGTCTCTCCCCTCTGTCAAAAAAACATCATCAATGTCACTCCAAGGATGTCTCCATAGACGTTTTCCTGCAAGACCTGCCTGCTTTGTCTTATCCATCAGTAAAAGACAATAATACAAGTATAGAAAGACAGGTTCAAAAAATGCTATTGAATCATCAAGGTTGTTTGGCATAAGAGCATTATGGTGAGGTTATACTGAGCAGCTCCTTATCAGTTGAGTTAGAGGACACAAGGTGTACACTGTGAATAATAAATCTGAATATAAATGATAGTCACGTTGACAACTATCAGCGCGTGATTGTTTTCCAAAACGCACTGTACACATATCTGCGCTCATCCTCCTTTTAATATTCATGAATCATGTTTGAATGGGGAAGCTGATCTAACTTTGTTTAAAGGCTTTGCCAGCGCATAGAAAGAGGGAAGAGATGAGAGAGAGGTGGGAGAAAATTAAAATGCACTAAGCCTTTTCTTCACCCAGCAAGTCTGCTCATGATGTACTGACAACCTGAGATACCCAATCAAACGGCTTCTCTGCAGCCTGATAGGCCCAGGGACTGAAGCTAGTGTACCACGGTCCAGATGCTAATTGGAAGTGTCCTTGAGCTGGTTATAAGAGCACAGAGCGGTTGGCGAAGTCAATCAGGGGCGCGGAGTCCGCACACTTCAGAGCTTCATTAGTGCTGAGAGCAGACAGAAAGGAAGTGTGTTTGTAGTATGGTATGAAGGACAGAGGGAGAACACATTTATCATAAGCGGCTGATTGTACAGTTTTTGCCTTCCAAACCAAAAAAAACAGAACAATACAGCCATGGCTGCACATTAGTTGTAATGCACATACAATATTAAAATCTATCTGACTGTAAATTAACTTGTGAAGTGTGTGTAAGTCCGGACCATAAAAAGTATGCGATCATTTAGGGCCACAACCAACAGGAGTGCTTTATTTCAGCACGTAGCCATGGTAACCCAGCAGAATTCTTGGTAGCGTTGAGCCACCGGCCAGGTCAACATTTTGATGTTATCTAGCGGTGCTATCATGTTGAGTCCACTTGTAGTCTCCATTTGTTCGGTCACAATCCAGAGACTCTCGTGTGAGTTTTCTTTATCAATCAAAATGTACTTTGAGTCAGGTTTTGGACATCCTCAATCATGCGCGCTCAGAGGCAGCTTGCAACAATGCAATTATCCATCAGGTTGAGAGAATGCCATTCTAAGTTACTGAGACAGTGGTGAGAGAAACTGGCAATTCACCAGCTGACATTTTTGTTTATTGGTGGACCAGAATGTGATCGGTCAAGATGAAAATCCTAGTTTGATTAACACCATCCCCCTGCCACCACCAGCAGCACCACCACCTTACCTGTCACAACAACTCTACATGAGACCACAAATTATCATCGCAACTCTACACTACAATATCTCATGATGAGCACCCACGGTATCTCAGACCAGTGAGCAGCCAAACGATGACACCAAAGGAAAAACAAATCACATCATCTACCACCAACAAATCAGTAATCCAACAAGAGCAGCACCCTGCCATCGCAGGCAGGTAACCAGAAATGCCTGTCAGACACAAATCCACCTCATTGCTTAAATAACACGTTTCCTCTTAGGTGTGTCATACTATTTTCCAGGTGTAGGTGAGCCAAGCATCTGACTTTGACACTGGAGACCACTCTTGCTCCTCACACTAGTTAAAAATATATGGGTTGCCCATTAGTTCAGTTGGTAGAGCTGGCGTCCAATGTACAGAGGCTTTGTCCTCGCTGCAGTGGCCTAGGTTCGAGTCCCGGCCTGGGGTCCTTTGCTGCACGTCATCCCCACCACTCTCTCATCTTGTTTACTGTCATCTCTGATCTCATCTCTTATCAATAAGGCCTTACAAAGGCCAAAAAATGTATAAATATATGATATATTTCTGCATTACAGTGTCTAGACCTTTTGTATACATTTTGTTGAGTTGTGTACTAACATTATCCAACATTACCAAAAATGTAATTTCATCTGCAATGTCACTGTCAATAAACAATGACGACAACAACTAACATAATCCCGCGCCACGCTACTTCAAATTGACCATCAAGTATGTCAAACAATCGCACATAGTTTTCATGCGACTGGTAACAGAATATAATTTAAGCACCTGACAAAAGTGCGGGATTAAATGAGTGACATCTGTTTAGATAAGACCTATAATTAATCATTGGATGGATAGGTGGATTAAGAAGGTCTGCAAACACAATCGTATCTTGATATTTTAGTATTCATGGATGCCGTGTGCTTTCACCTCATGTGCCTTTGTTGAAAGAAAATCTGGGTAAATACATAATTTCAGTCGGTGATCGGATCAGTGAGCAGGGCGGCGATTGCGCAGTTAACAAAACAGGAGCTGGAAATGGCCCCAGAAAACCTGATCAATGCGTCCATGATAAAAAGGCCACAGCCACAGTCACCTCAAACTCCGTCTTTCATCACTTCAGACGGGTGTCAGTGTCGCATAAATAAATGAAACCGCACACCCATAAAAAAGCAGTTTGATAAAGATTCAGGAAATTGTGACAGCCGAAGAGTTGCTATCTCCATTTTGTATACGAGCGAGGTCACGGAAACAAAAGGCAGGAGAACAAAGTTAGAACTTTAGCTTGTGCAGCAGCAACACTGAGTCTTTACAGCCTTTAATCCCACATATCACAGCTTGCAGTCAGCTTGGTAGTGATAGGTAGCTAGTTAGCTTTGCAGTTTCAAGTGAGTGCAATTTCATGGTCCATATGTGTAAGATAGCAACAGATGTAACAAGACAAAGACAAGACTGAGATGTCATGTTTAATACGCGAAGCAAGTTAACTAAAAGCCCTGAAAGGCAAATTCAACTTGAGTGCTCACAGACAAACTGCGCTGTACTCTACTTTACTAACAAGGGTCAATGTCGGTTCAAACAGTTAAATAACGCTCTTAGGATTATGAAGAGGCAGAAGCAGGAGACAGGTAATTTCTGTCATTTGAAACACTCTTTTCAGCAGCTAAGATAATTTATTATAAAGCTGTAGGAGCACAAAATCATTTTAATAGATTTTATTTTTAACACAAATTCTATGCACAGACTGTCACTTCTTTTCATAATTAAAGGAGACCTGTTATGCTTTTTCCATTTTTATTTCATTAATTATATATTTTCCTGTGCATATAAAAGATGTTGAAAGTTAAAACGGTCTGCACTAACAGAAAATCCTTTCTCCCGCAGAAAACACGGCTCCTGAAATGCCGTGTCAGCAGTCTCGCCTTTAATCCTGTGACATCACGCTATGTAAACACGTTTGACATTTTGCCTTATTTCTGCCCTCGCGGCTAGTTTGGCACATCAGAACTGATTTGGCACAGCTGCTCTGTTTTTGTTAGCAGTGCTGGGTCAGGCGTGTGTGAGCTGACCAATCAGAGGTGACTGGAGGGGGGACCTTAATGAGACAGGAGCTAAAACAGAGCGTTTCAGATAGAGGGGGAATAGAGAGCTGCTGCACTGGACAGTGTGAGACAATACATGTTTTTTGAGCACTAAAGCAAAAACCTATTCTAGGAGTAACCCCAAATAAAACTATGAACGGAAAAAATGAGCATAATATGACTCCTTTAATACAAGAGACACATTTTTATCATTATGAGCAATATTCTTAAATATTAACAAAAATGAATGTGAACTCTTTTATTAACTAAAAGCAGGAACTATCACATAAATAAATCATTTTACAGATGGAAAGAGAAAAATATGTTGGCTACAGAGAGGCGGAGCTGGCAGCTGCACCTGAAGGTGTGCAGTAGCTTATGGAGACATTATGCGCACTCTGGTTGTGTCATTAATTATTGGTGACAGTTTGGTAGAGATCCAAAAAGCAAAACACGGTCAGTCGAGCGTTTTTCAATATTTATGGGTCACCCAGTCAAGTCTCCTGAGTTTTTTGCCTTCATGTCTCAAGTCAAGACGTCAAGTTTCACAGCAGACGAGTCGAAGTCAAGTCACAAGTCCTAATTTTTGCACCTCAAGTCTAAAGTCTATAGCTCCAGTGTAACATAATAGAATTCAACAGCACAACAAACTCCAAAATGATAACTAAGCACTGAACTAACTCCCCGACAAACTGCATGACTTTTAAATGTACTACATGAGAATCAACTTAACAAACTTTGCAAGGCAGCAAGGCCAAATTTTAAATCATTCAAGCCTTCACAAAAATTTGGCATTATATGCAATGCATTGAGTTGTTTCTGTTCTTGCAAATAATGTCACTTTGATGTGCCACCACTGTACCAGCCTGTCTTTGTCTGCGTCTAAAGTAAGTCTTAAAGGGACATTCCGGTGTAAATTTAATCCATGGTCTAACACACCATGACACCGAGTAAGACCCCCCCTCTAGGGATCAAGTTTGCAGACCGCTAGCTTACGTAGGTTTAGCAACCTCAGAAAAGAGAGCACGATAACAATACATTGCAGTATATGCCTCCAACAAGAAATTGCCATTAAAAAGCCACAAATAATGCTCAGAAAAGCACCAAACTTCAGCAACAGTACAAATAGGGTCCCAGCACATAGTTCGAGGCATCAAACATCTGCTAGCTTTGCAGGATTTCTATTGTAAAGTGAACACAACTCACCACTCTCCTGCAGCAGCTTCCTGTTTTGGGGAAGCCCGCGAGTTGATATTACATCGATATTACACCGGATATTACACTGGAATATCCCTTTAACTCCCAACAGCTGTTGGAACACACTGTTTCAACTGATTTCATCATTTACACTAAAATATACCAGAGAAGACAACATTCTATTGATGGTAAACGTACAAATTCACAAATACATAACCAACAACAATAACCGATAGGACATCTTCTGATACGCACATCAAGAAAGGCCCCAGACTCCCTTAATAATATAATAACAATAATTAATAATACTCAATTTTGTGAGTTAAGAGCTCAAAGACATTTTATAAAATGTGTTAAACGCTGTCCACAGCAAATTGTTAAGTATTTGGGCCTTCTTGTTGATTAAGCAAACAGTGTAGATGAAGATATTTCTTTTTCATGTGTAAAAACACGTCATAAATGGCTCAAAGCGCTTTTCACATTCACCCATTCACACACACATTCATACACTGATGGCAGAGGGTTGCCATGCAAGGTGCCAACTGCTTGTCAGGAGCAACTTGGGGTTCAGTATTTTGCTCAAGGATACTTCGACATGCAGCTGGGGGAGCTGGGGATTTGAACCATCTGATTGCTGGACGACCCGCTCTACCTCCTGAGCTACAGCTGCCACATATCCTATCAGTTTGTTCCAGTGATGCATGTTTTTGTTTGCATACAGAGTGGGGAAGTGAGGTCTAATCACAAGTGGTCACTCGAGATGCACGTCGCTGATGCCAGGTGTGAACTGATGCGCCAACAGCTGTCCACTTGTGATCTGATCATTCAGGATGCATGTTATGCAAGTATGAACAGCCTCTGCGTTTGATAATTCTGCACTTCTTAACTGAAATTTATGAGCAACTGCAGCGAGACCAAGACAAAGGTGTTTAATGTCAGAGTAAAGTAACTGTTAATAGTTTTTCAGTGGGAAGAGGAAATTGGAATTTTAACAACGAGCTGCCGAGAAATCTCTGTACTTGTCTCGATTAGCTTAAATTCACATCGTGCTTTTGATTTTCTTTAAATTCAATCAATTCCAACGTATTGCAAGCTAGAACAATATGAAATATGAGATGTCCTGAGAGAACAGTGTGTCTAGACAAGATGTGAAGAGAGGATGTCAGCGCCTGCCGACACTAAACAGTAGGATG
Source organism: Diplodus puntazzo (assembly GCA_963678695.2). Lineage (NCBI taxonomy): Eukaryota > Metazoa > Chordata > Actinopteri > Spariformes > Sparidae > Diplodus > Diplodus puntazzo. Next base: position 16,161,339 of record OZ023168.1, read on the forward strand.
GTTTAAAGCGGTGCAACAGTGTAAAAATAACACAAACACAATTTAACAAGAGCACCAGACAGTTATATAGTACGGAAAAGGAAGATGCAGATAATCTGAGAGAAGGAAAAAGCTGTCCCTGTTTTTTTTTCTGCACCTCAAATGTTTAGTTATTCAAAAGGATTCCTGTGTGACGGGAGTGAACGATGGCTGTGTTTCATTTTCCGCCATATACTTCAGTATTTCCGGTGTTTATTCAGACTGACACCTCTCGGCTTGAGTGTAGTGTCGAATTCTCCTTAAAGACAACACTGTCAGAAAAACTGTCTTAACACGTTTAGCATATGCTAACAGTGCTAAACTCAATATTCATTATACCGGCTCCCCACTGTTTTTGATGCATAAGTAACCAGTCTACCGGAAGCCTTTTACATGTGGGGAAATGAGCTCAGGAACACTCAAATTGGACCCATTGCGAGCACAAAGCCAATCACTGCAGATACTGTAATGTCTAGAGCCTTTTTTCTTTTTTTCCATTTTTGCCAGCGTTTGCCGTCACAACTAATTTCACAGTGGCACACTAATGAGAAAATCCTCTGTAAAGCATCTTTAAGCTGACAGTTGGCTGTAACCTCAGATCTAGGTCACGTCCTTTGACAGGTTCTTTGCTAAATGAATAGGTTATTTAACGCTGGTCACACTCGCTGAACAATCAACACAGATCCACGTTCTGATGGCCAAAGGTGAGGTGAGGCAAGGTGGAGCGGAAAAAAAAAAAGAGTGCCTTGCTGTATGAACAGACGATGTGGTGTGACAGCCGGGGTGTTGCTCGAATCAATGACAAAGCGAAGCCTCGCTGGAAGAAAAAAGATAGAAATAGAGATCAGAGATGACTTTGACTTTGAGGCCGTAAAGACATCGGATGCTGCATAGCGACAGTGCCACAGTGGGCGGGGAGGCGGTGCAAGACTGAAGAGTGGCATACAGATAGAGAGGGGGAGAGCGAGTGTAGGATGCAGGTGGAGATGGCGAGGGAGGAGGAGGGCGAGGGGAGGGGGCGGAGGGCTGGGTGGGGAGTGCATGCTTGAAGTGTTGCGAGAACTGCCAAAGCTAGTTTCAGAGCTCCTTGAAGTTCCTTCTGTCGGAGGGAGAGCATGTACTTATGTGCCCCCCTGGGAGGAGGGAGGGTGTGTGTGTGTGTGTGTGTGTGTGTGTGTGAGTGTGAGTGTGTGTGTGTGTGTGTGTGTGTGTGTGTATAGAGGACTGGTGGGATGATTGGGGGGGAGTAAAGAGAACTCAGCAGGCACCGCATGTGCGAATGTGTGCATTTAAATGTGTGCATGTGCGCTGTGTGCGCCGTGCCGCTACACAACTTCTCAAGCAGTCCTGTAATTATCTCAAATCGGGTCTGGTGGGGCCTGTCTCGATCCCTGTGGAACAGCAGACAATCTGGGCTCCTGCCCAAATCTGCAGAGAGTCGTCCTGTTAGCAGTGATTGGGTAAAGGAGGAGCAGCGAGAAGCATCCAAAAGGGCCTCGGGATAAAATTAGATAAATGAATGAATGCTAAAGTGAAAGAGCAAGAGAAAGCTACATGGCTCCATCAACAACACCTGCACTGACACTGACTAACATTTAGAAGTCTAATAAGGCGCATTGTGTGAAGGGGTTGTACTTTTTAGCTACTGGGTTTATTCATTTTTAATGAATCATGTATTAATGATTTACGGATCGCAGTGATACGAATTTTAAAAGAATAACCTTGAGTTCGCCAGGTTGTTAAAAGTCCTTTAAACTGGATCTTTTACTTTATTCTATTCTTTGGAGAAGAAAAAAATCAACCATAAAGAAACATAAAATGGCTCCATGTAGCAGGTCGGCCGTGATCTAAGTCTCCCAGATGCCCAAAGGTCCTGAATTGATTTGAAAAGTTTACACCTGTCACGCACAGTCGAACTTGTACACCAACTTCAGACAACGTAAATATGCTTTTTCATGAAGGCTTGACTCATATACGTTCACAAAAAAAGCCTCAGTTGCATTTTGGCGAGAGTTTCACTTTAACAAAGTATGCCTCCTTCAGATACCATAATGATTTACATCAACAAAATACCAAAACTGCATATTGGTGTTGGTATGTTTTGATCTTAGAATTATGAAGAGTATTAATAGTGCACTCCATCCTGAAGATGACTCTCAGAGTGAAGAGCTTAATTGTTACAATGTGGTTGAGTTATAAATGTGATGTTAAACAGCAGGGTGCAGGTGAGGGAGGAAAGCTGCATTTTGTGACAATGCCAGCTGTTTCGTGTCAGTTACAGTTGTGGAGGAACACTTGACAGCTGTGACACGAGTGGTGACTTCATACAGAGCCTGCTGCTCGGCGGCTCAGGCAAAGCTGCCTGGCATGAAATATGACGCTCTGCATTCCAGCATGGAAAGGTAGAATCTCGTCACTGTGGAGCGTGGGGCCACCTAAAGCGCTCGTGACAGCAGAAGAGGAAGCCGGGTCCCTAACGTGCTACAGCTAACAACAAAGGAAGCGAACAAGGCCCACTGATAGGAAAAAGGGAGTGAGTGAAGGCAGTTTCAACTGTGAGTGAAAAGTAGAGAAGCGGTGCACATCAATCTCTTTGCAGGTACATACAGTAAATGCCTCCCCGCTGAGGTGAGCTGACAGTAGAGGATGCTCTCCTTCAGCTCATGTTTCATGCTCACAACTGGACAGGTCCAACTATCAATCAGCTGGAAGGGAAATCCACCAGGACCATATGGCTTTACAACCATGTGAGAAAGTAGAAAAAAGGAACAAATTACATTTTGATTCTCACTTTTTCTTTTTTTGACACTGACCCCTATCTCAACATGGAGTCCAACTTCCTCAAACGTATCTGCCATCTGTTATCTGTCGCTGTTTTAGTCGTTTCCTTCAGAAATACACTCAATTAACACCATGGACAATACAGCAACAATCTCATTGTTTTTCCTAGATCCTTTGAAATGGCATATATATTCTAAATTTACTCTATACGATATCATTTAATATACTTCCCTCCACCAACATTCTTGCTGTATCACGACCTAAAAATAGCCAAGATGCAAGCAAGCAAGAAAGCATTTCTCTGACCTGTTTCCAAAACCCATCCTGACACAACCCAAATCTCCACGTCCCTCCTCAAGTCTCGCTCACTCATTCATAACTGTGGGCTGCAGACATGGAGGCATCACCCGTGTGACCACACACTGATTGCAAAAGGGTCAGAACGTCCAACTGCAGGAACACACTGCTGCATCACAAGATGGGGCGAGCATCCCTACATCCATCATCCTCGGCAGGAGTGGATGGTGTCGTGTGGCAGAAAAGCTCCCGACGATCCAGTGAGACTTCAGAGAACAATTTTTTCCCCGTGTCTGGTTTCCATTTCGCAGACTTAAGGTAGCGCATTTCTCATTATGCACAAAACGGCTGAAGACATCCTTACAGGCTGTCCTCACTAGATAGTCTTAGTGTATACAGAGAGATGAGGCTTTTTGGAGGTGAAAATAAAGCTTATCTTGAACCAAATGAGATGTAATAAAACAGGCAGAGAAAACAGTTAAACGAGTCAGTATTTAGTCACTATTCATAGTGAGCATGCACAGCAACATTGAAAATACGCTGATGTTTAGCAGGCGTATTAATTGCCATGTTCACTTGGTTTGCTGACTTTGATGACTAAAATCGAAAAAAACATACTTAAGAAAATTCCTGAGGGGGACATGAATGTGTGTACCAAATTGTATCAATCTAATGGCTGTTCAGTTACTTCACTCAAAGTCCCAAATGTCCACATCATGGCTGCCCTGGAGGAAAAGTCCATCTATCCGTCCATTATCTGCAACCGCTTTATCCCCATTTTATGGGGTCACGGGGTTTTTTGCCAATCCCAACTGTCTCTGTCGCCAGCTCATCGCAGGGCCCTCACTGATGGCAGAGGCCGCCATGCAAGGTGCCAACTGCACATCAGGGTTCAGTATCTTGCTCAAGGACACTTCAACATGCAGCTCAGCTCAGCTCAGCCCGGAGCTGAGATTTCAACCAGCGACCTTCCGATCACTAGCCGACCTGCTCTACTTGCCCACGGGGTGGCTGTAGGGTGGCTGTAGCCAAAAGTCAGTAGGTGAAAAGTATGTAAAAGTCGTTGCGGTACTTCCTCTGAGAACCATGAATATCTTCACCAAATCCTTCCAGTAGATGTGAGATATTTTACAAGATAAGTTAAAGTTTTGACATGCTGGTGGTCCAAGAGGAAATATGAGGTGATCACCAAAATTCCTCCTCTGGGGACCGTGAATGTAATGGGAATCCAGTACTTCTTAGAAAATGTATAACCAAGCAACAAATTGACAACCATGGAGCCATGCCGCATATAAAAGTGTGCAATCCATAATTGTGGACATGGTTTAGGGTGAAAAACTGAAACAGTGAGATCTGAAACTATAATCTGTGATGTTTATAATGTAGAGTGTCATTATCAAAGTCATTACGGAACATCCTCTGAGTAGATATTAGATATTTTACGAGATGAGGGAAAACTTTGACATGCTGGTGGTCAGAGGGGAAACTGAATTGTATCACCAAAGAGTTATCCTTTTGGGGACCATGAATGTCACGGTAATCCCTCAAGCATTTGCTGAGATATGTATAACCAAGCTACAAACTGACATCCACTGAGCCAAAGAAATGTGGACGTGGATTAGGGAGAAAAACTTTTTTGAAAAAAAAAAAAAAATACTGAGAAGAGAAACTATTATCTGTCTTTGACGGGCATGGGACAATTACTCCATCTAAACTGACCACGTGCAAATAAAACCTGTATAAAAACCTGTATGTATGTGTGAAGCCACTAAAAGTCTTTCACCTGTGATAATGTCACTGTAAGGTTAAACTTCCAAAGAAAAGCATATATGCACAGAAGTCCCCCCCCCCCCAAAAAAAAAAAAAAAAATCCAATTTGGGCTATTCCAAAGAAAGCGGAGATAGGCAAACAATAGAAGGACAGAGAGCCTGTATCATCAGGGCTCATTGTGTCAACACAAAACTAAAAGAGTGACCTGAAGCACAACAGACCCATAACGCTGGGTTTGCTCATGTCCACATATTCCACTTCTGGGCCCTGATTGCCAACACTTGCACAGACATTCACAATCAATTTTCAGAAAAAGCTCTGAGAGTGGAATGAATGAAAAGGGAATGCACTTACTGCTTGACAGATGATGGGGTATTTGATTTGATTGATGCCGCCGGCAAACACAGCAAAGGTCAGAGCCGTGTGGAAGCAGAAGTTGAGGAGCATATGCCATCCCTTCCGACTGATGCGGATTGCGCTGCCAAAAAAAGACAGAGAATCAAACAAATTAGCAGGTCCATACCATACCCCTCAGTGTTCTTGTGATTCATCATGGAGTAAAATCTCATTGATATTCGGTGTTCAAGGTACACTGCACATCATTCACTTCAAGTATGATTTAGGCCAGTCTTTTTACAAGGTCTGCATAGATTGCCCTTTTCTTTTACCTTGCCACTGCCATATAGATTAACAGCCACTGGAGAGCCCAGGGAATGCTGCGCATAGAGTTTGAGGAGTGCAAACAAGCCATTACATACCCCACTGCCAGTACACGCGCTGAATAATAGAATATTTTTTAGTACAATGAAAACATTTTAACCTTGGCTAGATTTTCAAAAGGTAAGTAATGATTTACACTGAAATAATTTCAAGTTGAGTCAATAAGCAACACACATTTTATTCCTGTTCAGGTAAAACATTAAGCAGAGGTTGAAACTGTGAGAAGTTTGGTTTATACACATACAGTACCATGTTGTATCTTCACGGTAACTGTGCCAAATCACTCACGGTCTAACACCACATTCACTCTCAAAGGGAAACTCCGCCAATTTTACACATCAAAGTGTGTTTACAGATCTTGGGGGTTACTATTGCATTTGCAAAAAAAGTGGTTTAGAGCCCTCTGTGGCTAGATACATTTCCTCCACTAATGTCACTAAGGGGCCAGGTTGCATTGTGGTTAGGTGCCGGGTCATGAGAAGGAAGAAGAATGCATGAAATGAGATAAAACAACCTCTGCTGTACTGATTTTGACCTTCAGTTTTTAAACTGTCCATAATGAGTTCAACAGTGTCATAGTGCACCTCTCGACCAGTTGGCTGCTTTTCAAAACCTTGCGTTTACATCAGAGTTACATCACTGGAGATGATCTTATAATAAAATATGGCCTCTGTTCTGATAAAATCATCATACTACTCTTTTCCACATAGCAACAGTGCTCTCCAAGGGCTGTAAACACACTTTGATGTGTACAATTGGTGGAATAACCCTTTAATAAGTATATTGTAACAATGTAATAGTGGAACAGTTGAAACATCATAGGAAAACACAATAGTGCATGTAAAAAAATACAGGATCAGAAATAAAATGTATGCCCACGGACTGATACCGATGTGGCCCTGGTGCATGCTGGGAGGTTTGCCTACATGTCCTCAATGAGTCGCTACAATATAAACATCATGTCTTTCATTTTTGTTTCTGTATGGACAAGGCAACTCTACAAGAAACAAACATTTTTTTCCTCCTGAGATGTCCTTTTTGACAAAAAAAAAAAAAAAAAGCTAAGACAACACAAACTTTCAAAGAAGATCACTGCCAGATGCAGGAGTCAGTGACGCAGGCGGACTGCTTTCTAGTTCATTTTGATTGAACGTTCAAACGAATAGCGCTTACAGGGATGTTGTTTAAAAATCTTCAGACGAAGAAAAACACAGTGATACAAATTCAAAGTTACAGTTTTTAAGACGTGCACCTTTTTCAAAAGGTCAAACCCGGCACGTAAATAATGAGAGATGCTGTAGCATTAAATAGGCTACAAATAATTTAAATGCTCAGGTGACAAAACCGATACCACGCTGTGTAATTTAACAGCGTTGGACCTGAGGCGAAGTGCTATTCAGAGATTCTTGAAGTGAAGTGTGTTCTTCAGTGTACAATCTTCCTATACAGCTCTCTCGCTCTCTCTCCCGCTTTACAGTACATCTAGGGGTATATGCACACAAATAGGAATCACTCAGCTGGTTTGATGATGAAATAAAAAGAGATTGCTTCCAGTTGGCTGGGCCTATTGAAGTTTTCACATTGTAACACTACACACTCATATCCACTTTGTGAAATATGCCGTCAGCCAGGGGGGTTACAGAGCCTTGGGCAGGGCACTTAACCCACATTACGACCTCCATCCAGCTGTTGGAGAAAAAAGGCTAAATAGGTCAGACAATACTAACATGTTTGTAGTACTCTTTTGAATTAACACACCATCAATTCTTTTAATTGCTCTCCTGTGTCAGCTCCCCTGGTTTTATCAATGCTGTCACTGTCACCATTAGAAATTATATAACCCTGTGCTGGAAAACTCCACTCCCCAAAATGGAGGAGCGGAGCCCCGGCTGCACGTGAGCCAACTGTAGATGAAGCAGTGGCTCAGCAGTGAGCTATGAGGCGTGTCTGGGGCCGGGCTCCACTGCTCAGTGTGACGGGAGGGAGAGTTAAAGCTGCTGCTGCCGATGCCTCTGCCACCGTCCCAGTACTGAACTCTATCCAGCAAAGGGGCCATAAATCAGGTCGGCTCCTGGCCTCCCTGGAAGGGGGTTTTCATAGGCTCTGCTTTGGGCTTTCATTGGGTCAAGTACATTAACCTGGCAACCCTCCACATCCCCATCTCCCCAAGCATGCAGGGGGGATAAAACTGTCCTCTCACTGCATCTGCTCTCTCACCCTGTACCCACTGCCGTGCCAGATGTAAGGGGCAATAAAGCTATGGACAGTATAATATGACACATTATACAATAGACAGTTTCAGGCAAGCCATGTCATTGGTGGAAGACACGCTCCAAACATGCTGATAAGTCCCATAAACGATAGGTAGCAGCTCCGTTAAATGGAGAAACGGAAGCGGTTTCATGCTAATTATGATGGAGAAAAGGCAGAAACCTGACAGTGGCACCACGTTATATATGGTTGAAATCAATAACACAATATAAAAAAACACATATTCCTGGCAGTATGTGAGTAGCAACATAGTAAGTCACATATAAAATAATATACAGTAATTTATGTTCAGTGCAATGAACTGTGGTCTATCATAATACATCAAACAAAACTCACACACAAACGGTTTATTAGGCCACTTTAGGACAGTAACAAGCTCTAAACACAACAATAACAAGCTATAACTTGTGTTGAATTCATTTGCAGTAATGTTTCTGCCTACTTGACCAATGTAAGTCCGGCTCTCGTTCACTCTTGACCAGCTCCCGTCTGAAATGGCTCATTAGCCACTAATTGCTCCAGTATGTTCGCTAGCAAGTGTGATGTTTGGTCCTGTGCATGGGCTGGATTTAAAAATGGGTGATTTCAAGTTCCTCATACTGTACAAGATACAGCGAAAATGTCCCGGAAACAGCATTCCCATCTTGCTCTCAAGATGTCATTTGGAAGTCTGCACACCAGTGATTGGACAGCCCAAACCACTCAGCTGTTAATCATGACATTACAACTCCTTTTCATTGGATCCAGTAGCTTCTTAAAATCAATCTTGTAAGATAAATGAACACTTGAGCATACATCAGCTTGCTTAGAACAACCTTAAATGAAAGAAACCAATTCCTGTCTGCCCACATGGACAGGGCCTTTACTGCAGCGGACAGTCACCAGGGGGTGATCAAGATGTTTTGGCTTCACTTTTGGGGTGTTGTCATGTTGTCCATCTTTACATGTAGTCATTGGTGGTTAGCAGGTAGAAAACATGTTTATTATGAGCCTGCCTGCTGCAGCTGTAAATGTTGCTAATGAGAGCTGGCAGACTGAACCCAAAGAGGAAAATTGCAGTTTGCAAAACTAAAACAACGAGCAGAAAGACGTTGCAAACCTCTGCAGAGCTGTGGGGAACTACATAGTTGGGTGCTTGTCGCTACTATTGAACCCTTTTCAAATACACAGTCTGATGACCCATTGTTAACACAGAAGCATTTGAGAATAGCTTTAGTTATCATATTATGTTCACTTCTAAACAACATTTTGTCATTATGGCTCCACTACAGCTGATACATCATATAACTCAATTATATCCCAGCTGGATTTATGGATGTTTAACCTCGAAGATGACCAGTGGAAGGACTAAGTTTGTCTGATTCCATCACTATGTGCATGACGTCAGTGCGTCCCATTATGATTGAGTTTTGACTCCGGGAAATACTTTTGACGCAAATTGCACCAACTGAGTTCAAAGGATTTTGCCTTCCAGGCGTGATACCCACCACTATCTTCTTTACTAAGCTTTTACATCAAGCATCAGCATTGCACCCATAATCACAGATTCTCTCTTGGCTTATCTTGCTGGCAGAGAAAGCCACCAGCACATACTGTATGCATGTATTCATGCCTGTGTGTATGTGTTAGTGAGATGAAGTGAGAAAGTGACAAAATTCAAACATCCACAATCTACTGTCTCTATCCCGGAACGGCCTCCCCCTCACATTCAACCCATTTAACACGCAGTCCCGGCGCTTCGCGGCTTGGATACTGTCAGTCAGCTGGAGTGATACTACACAAGTCGAGTGTTACTAAACAGAGATGTGTTTTAGAGCTGGGGAGTGCCTGGAGGGAGGTGTGGAGGATGAGGAAGTGTTGGAGTTTGTTAATTTGAGCACAGTTGAATGAAAATCCCTCTAACCCTCCCTTGTGTGTGACAGACAAAAGCTCTGGCTTCATGTCTTAAATATGGGCTTGTTCTTACTCTAGTTTGGACTGGAGTTAATGTCTTTTTGCTCTGAAAAGCATTTTGTGATGAATGAGTGCTTAAGCACAAGTATCCTGGTTATAGTGAGGTTGTTGGAATATCGCACTTATGCTTTACCCATGTTAACATTTATGTTGTGACCCTCGGCCTGCCCTTGTAGCGGAAATAGCCCCATATCTGCTTCTCCTTCAGCAGAAATGATAAAGAAAAGGGTATTTTGAATGGCAAGTTCAGCTTCAAAGCCCTGCCAGACAGCTCTCTCGACAAGAACAAAGCTATTTGCATTTACTGTTAATGTGAACTGAGTTACCACCGGAGTACGTCCAGTATCAAATATCACCTGCTGGACGAGCACACAGCTGATGCAGAGAGCCCTCCTCCCCCCTCACCAAAGGCAGACCACTGCAGAGTTTTCCGACGGAGACGCCTGAACAACTCGACATTCAACAAACTTTCGACAGCAATGGCTAAATGGGTGGCTGCAGCTTGCAGGCCGACCAACACCGTTTAGTTACAGTAACTGTTACAAGAGTACAGTTGGACTCTACATTGTGTTAGTTTCACTAAGGAATGTTACATTCATGTCAGTATGCCCTTCTCTCGCACTTGTTGGGCTTGAATTCATCATGTTATGCTTTCAGCAATTTTTTGCTGAAATTCAGCATGCAGTGCCTTTGAGGTACCTTATTTGTCAGTGTCTTGGATTGTTGCAATAATAATAATCACACATTTGCATAAAGCAAGCATATTTGTCAAGTCCAATGTCATTCAACTTGAAAAATATCCCTTTAAGGTACATTTAGAACAGATTAAAAATGTGTGATTTAATTTCTAATGAATTGCGAGTTAAATATGGACAATCATGCGATTACTCGCTATTGTATATTTGAATCGATTGACCGACCTAATCACTACACAACACAGGATTGCACAACAAAACGAAAGTTTGTAAACTCCTTAATGCAACTCAAATTACAGAACATATATACATTCATTTATGTACAAATATACAAAAAACACATGGTGAGGAGCCACAAGCTGCTGCATCTCCATGCACCGCTGCTCCTCCTGAGTCATTACTTTTCTATGTTAAAAGAACCTTCAAGAGTACTTGTAAAAACAGGCCTTTTATTCATCCACAAAATCAACACTCATAACTGCTTACCTTGCTTCCACCTTTAATGTTTCTTTACAGAAAGGAGGATTTTTTGACTGAATATTTGTATTTTAAATGTATCATAAATGCAGTAGAGTAACAACAATTTCATTTAAAATACGCCCCCAGATTTAGGGATTTTACCACAGTCCTGTCAATACGCCTTCAAACCCTGTGAATCAGCATTTTTTTTGGTGTTGTTTTTTTGCACTGAGCTCCACTGATATTGAATAAAACATAATGAATGACCTACAGCTTGATTTGCAGGCCACTCATTCTGCACAGAAGGGCAGAACATCCAGCGGTGTTTGTTTACATTTCACTTCAAGCACAAAAAATCTCTTGCAATTTTTTAAAAATTGCTCCTGCCTGTATTGCAGTTTTCAATCTTTTCTTTAGTCAATACTGCAGTGCTGGATGACAATAAGTGATGCTGCTGTTTGGAGCCCCAGATGCTGTCATCACTGTCTGACTGCAGGAGGACGCACCCAGTCTCCGTCCCAGGTGACACAGATGGATGCGAGCTGCAAATGCAGCAGCGTGTTCACGGTTTCGTACATTTTCCGCTTAAGTCACAGTCAGGACAAGAAAAAAAATCTGTCTGACAAATGTCACTTAATTGTGTTACTCTGAGAATAAAACAATATTTTTTGCAAATGAGACATTTGAGACATCTTTCCTTTATATTAAAATGGATGGAGAGCTATGACAGTAATATCACATTAATGCCAGGGACATGATAAAGTGACTGATGCTCTACAGGAACAGATGATAAACTGGCGTGCTAAATAATACGGCAGGCGGGCTCTCCCTTGCTTTAATAACAGCATCCACTGCAGATGAACGTAAGAGAAGCAGACAGATGCCACAGTGTCAAACCACGAGAGCCACACGGTGCGTCCTCTGTTCTTATCTCTGTGTGGAATAAAAGGAACAAAGGTGGCCTGAGTACCACTTAGAAATCCATTACAAGCACATATTCCTGTGTGGAACACACACACATGCACACATCTGTGTATGTGTTTTAGATCCTCTTAGTCAGGCAGGCTGCAGTGCTTTATGCCACCCTTAAGCATCTGAATCACACCACAGTCAGGCCGGGATCTGTGACAGAGGCTTCAAAAACAAACTGTAAAACCATGAAGGCAAAAAAGGCGAGAAATCAAGAGATTACATAAGTATCTGCCCGTGTGTCCAGACGCAGAAATGCAGCTTATGGCTGTTACTTTAAATGAAGGTGGTGATTTCTCCTTACCTGTGGTGCACTATGTAGGTGATGATGGAGGCGAAGAGGCAGAGCAACATGACCGCCGTGCAGGCATACACCACCGGGTGCAAAAACTCCCCAGGGTATGGGGGGAAAGGCAGCGCCTTCTTCAGATCCTAAGCCATGAAGAGGAGAGAGAAAAACAGGGACTCAGACAAAAAGTCATCATAAACACAGTATCATAAAAATAATCAGTGAGCAAGGATGAGGCCCGCACACTGACAGCTTATTCCGACAACTCAACCAAAGACGAAGACGATGAGCGCTGCATATGCATAGGCACAGTGTACTGCGCTGACGAGATATGCGAGCGAAATACAAATGAATGTCAAGGAAATGTCTTTCAGTTAGAACGCTGTCCAAATCAGCATAAAAGAATAACAACCCTGTCGAGTGAATATTCTTTCCCCCTGCATTTACATTTTGCATTTCAGCCATTTAGCTGACACTCTTAGCCGGAGCGACTGAGTGCAACAATGGTATAAGCTTCCTTAGTCTGCCAACATAAAAAGCACAACAAAATGGATAGCAGCCAGGCGAAAAGAGAAAAAAAACTGGAAACACAGTTAAGTCGCTTTTGCGTGTCTCTAAAAGACACATTGTTAACAGACGCTCATTAAGCCCTTATCAACATCACAGTCCATTTGCTTGGTAATTTATTCTACAAGACAAACTCCTTCAGATCTTACAGCACATATTTTGACAGCTACAGCTTAACCTTGTTTTTCACTACTTTGACTTATAGTTGTCTTGTAAGTTTAAGTTCTGTTAAATTGTCTCAAATACTTTAATACATTTCATACATTTATACCTTTTTCCTGCCCTATTCTTGCAGTCAGTATCAAGTGCCATACAACATTTAACATTTTAACAGAACTTTAAGTTTCACTTTGCCTCATTTTAAGTCCCATTTTTACATTTGCTTTGTCTGAGAATAGATGAATTTACCAGAATTTTTACCAGAATGTTTTTTTTTTTTACTATGAACTCAGACAGAACCTCAGGATTTGTAGTTTTTTTTTTATTTAAAAAAAGATGTACTTGGATGTTTTAGATTTCCATAGGCATTATTAGCAATTTATCATAATATCATTCTCAATATTGTCCATTGAAAGCCAAGTGTGATGCTCTATTTCATTTACTGACCATGTAAATGTGTCCAAAAATGTTCAGAGTGTAAATAGAAAGGTTTATTAAATCAGAGCAGAGGACGTTGAGGCAAACATGACTGATATTTCAGGGAAATATATAATCCATTGAGCATGAACGCCAAAAGTGGCTTGGCTTCATCCACTGCTGGTTGGCCCAGAGGAGGAAACTATGTGGGCTTCCTTGACGAATCAATACAGCAGAATGTGATGGCACATTAATCCAGAGCCCCTGATGTGATAACAATGAAAAACTGAGAAACTCCATAAAGCATATGGACACAACAAGAAGTTCAAAAGTTATTCAACATTTTAGTATTTAAGGTTCCAAGTACTATAAACGTTGGTAATCTGAAAAAATGTTTTTGTTTAGCCACTTCCTGATTGATCAGCAACTGAAAAGACACTGAAGTGTCAAAATCTGGAGGGACATTGGGCTGTATGCCAAGGTTTAGTGTTCACGAAAGCATTCAACCATTCCTAGCTAACATCACCTTTTGATTACGTCTTATGCTTTTCACTTCCAAGCTTAAATAAATGTGTCCAAGATGTGTGTTGATATTCTAGAATTAATTCAAACCTGTCCTATTGTGTCGTGTAACATGTGTCAAACTGTTAGCAAAGACGTCGCTGAAAGCTTATGTTAGCTGTTGTCCAACTGACGCTAACGGGTTGTCTTTTCAGAAGTGGATCAATGAGAAAGAAATCATAATGAAACAAAAGACTTAAATTAACTCTAAAAAAACAATGTACATCTTAGACAAACATATTAAGCCCTTGAAGTGAAAATCACTGGATGAAATCAAATGGTAATGTTAGCTAGGATGTGGTGACATGCTAACATAAGCTAATGAGTAATCAAGTATGTTGGTTTACCTGGAAATAAGGCCAGAGAGCCTTCTGGATTGTCACTATCCAGCATATAATCCAACATCAATTTGCAGTGTTACATTTAAAGGACTTTTAACCTTGAGCACAGACTTATGACATTTGAGCTCCCCACCTGGAGCATGATGTCAGAGGATAGTGGCCGCCGTGTGAATATAATCTTCTGTGTAATCTTAAGACACATTTTACAAGCAGATGACTGCTCTTGCTCTGTGACGACCATGGTTTACGCTCCAACATGTTGGCATTGCTAAATAAAGCACACCTTATCTCCATAACCCCGCCAGCTCACTACTGGTTTATGTCTGCGAGAGTGATCCACACACACGCTGTCTGACTCCATCATTGTCTTGGTGAGCAGCCGAGTGTTGTAGTCTCGCTCCATGTTTATCCAAAAGGCCGATGAGCCTGCAGGGCCCACGAGGGGTCGTGACCTTCAAAGGAGCATTTATAAGCACGATTGTAAAGTACTGGCCTGAGATGGAATAAAAGGTTTACGGGACAGGCCACTGGGCTGATGTAGAACAGGAGAGAGTACAGACACTCAGTCCAACCATCATCACCGAGTCCAATAAAGCCTTTCCCAAGTGTTTGAGGAGGAAAAAGGAAAAGAGCAAAAAAAGAGTTGAGCTTTTTTCGGAGGTATGAGCAGCAGTCATCGCTCTGACGCTAATGTGCTAATGCCAAGACATTCATCTTTCATAGACTGTTGCTGAAGATTCTCGATTCTCTTTGTAGATACATGAAATCAAACACCACTAAGACATGCTTCCCATCCATCCATCCATCCATCCATCCATCCATCCATCCAACCATCAATCCACAATATACACTACAAAACTAAGGAATGTATTATACTATATGTTCATCTTCTCTAACGGAATCTGCAATTGAGAGAATGCCCAGCTAACCAGCTAACAAGAATTCAGAGGGTACAGCTCCCTATTCTTATTCTCCTTTATTTTCTGGCATCCCACCGTTTGCTAGTTCTTTCTTTGGATCAGTATATTTCTCAGCTCATGTGGCCAGCTGCATAGTTGTTGTTTTGATGATGACTCATGCCATTTTTGGGGGTTGCTATTATGAAACAGGCTACATAAGCAACATAACATAAAAAGTGAAAGTTTGTTGTTTTAATAAATGGCTCAAAAGAAAATTTTGATCTAATTGCTTATATTTAAAATGAATGATTATTGCTGGTCTCCTTGCCCCCCCCCTTACAGCAGGTCCTCAGAAAGCTTTTCCTTTTCCCCCTAGTTATGGGCAACTCTCAGCCCATTAAGACATTTTTAGCCAACTCGAGGAGTTAATGCTATCTTAATTGGGGAGCTAGCTAAAGCTCATAATATCTGCTTGCAACAACATCAGCTGGCAAAATCAACATTTCCTGGTTAAAAATGAATAGCCTGCTTTTGTCTCCTTCTCAATCAGTCTTTTCAAAAATGATTAAGAAGTGTGAGTGATAAACGTGCCATCTTTTTCAATGTTAACTGCAAATGTGCAATTTCCAATCCAAATATCTTTGGCTCTTTGGACGAAACCCACAGGAAATTAAAACAAGACATAATCTACAGAGTGGCACCAAAACCATCCAAGAGAGGCCCTAATCAGTCATAAGTCTAACCATCTATTATATTTACACATCCAGCAGACACAGGGCGACGTTGGCATTGATTTGGTGTGTCCACTTGATGTATTTGAGTCAAATATAAACCCTCATAGCTCTGTTTTAATCTAAACCAGTTCCTACGGGGAAATGTCTGAGTCTTTAGCTGCTGAATGCTCCACTAAATGCTCAGGAAAGAAGGCTGGTGAGAGTCCTGAAACTACAAAACAGTAACACTAGGGGCAGGAAAAACCAAACCATTACGCTGAAAGACAGCAAAACACACCGCGTAGCTGAGGGACCGCACAGCCGGATGAGAATTCACGGTGGGTTTTGTCACTGTGAGTGGCACCTTTTACATACATGTAGTCCTTTGATCCATTGCTAATATAAATGTATTGATTTAAGCAGCTGTAATACTAACCATACTAACTGTGAAGAACTACTCCTGCCAACTTAAAAAGGAGTGATAGAAAAATCTGTGGGCTCATCGATCGTTAAAAATGCAGACATTTACGACTTTGCAGCTTGTAGCTCCACCAGAAAATCCAAACTGGCTGGAGAGAGGACTGTAATTAGAAACGAGCAATAAAACGTACCATCATTTTGGAGCACAGTAGCACACAGACAGTAAAAAAAAAATGTCAGAGAGAGGAGGAGAAAAAAGAGAGAGCGTGAGAGAGAGTGAGAGAGTGGCCCCTTTAGCAGAAAGCACATGACAAACATTTTCCAAAATTCCAAAAACAGCTTCTCATAATTTGTCAGCTACAGATTTACAGAGAATTATCAAGTTTGTATTTGTCCTCAGAGCGATGTCATGGAAGGACAATGAAAGCTGGTGTTAATTACAGCTCAATGAATTGATGGTGCTGAAAAAAAAAAAGTCATGGCCCAAAGCATCAGCAAGAAATCCAGCTGAAATGAAGCTTTTAAGTCAGTAAGCTGATTTATGTACTTAAACAGCAAATAACACTTCATAGGAGTTTTAGATGATGACAAATGGCCTCGCACAAACATCAGCTTGACTAAAGGTCAGAGAGGTAGCGTGTCTGTGGGAATCAGTAACTGCATTTGTAAGAATAAAATCGTGCTCGGACATATTGAGCAGTCAAACGTGATGCTGACCACGGCGAGTGACATAAGCTGTAGTTAAACTGCTTTGGGTGTGACGGAGGAAGTCAAACGTTCTCATGGGACATATTATCATCATCGCTGGGCTGATAATGTTGGCTGAGAATGTCAGCCTCCTTCCTCCGGAGTCTTTAACCATTTCTTAGCAGCCCACAGCTGACTGCTGAGCTGCTTTTTCACAACATCCATAACACATCACGCATCTTGGAAGTGTTTACTCACAAAACCATACGTGTGCCCTGATGCCTTATTAGTACAAAGTAGTGTATTAACTTTTACTACCGGAGAAATCAATGCTGTGTGCACAACAGCTGCACTGGTGGACATCTAAGTGCTTTTACCAGCTTTTAGAAATGGCATTTTTAAGGATTTACAGTTTGTTTTTCACTTTAGACAGGACCACTGTTTTCACTCTTTGCAGTTTTCTAGCGGCTTCTCCATTTCTGTCAAACATTCGCATTGCGAGATGTCCATTAACACCAGAGCCAGGTACATTTGAAGCACCATGCTGGCATTGTCGAGTATACTTAATTTAGGGAATATTTTCTCTGTGTATGCGCTACATACTTGAAACACATTTTCAGTCTATTAAAAGCCTGAAAGCTCGGCTAACAGCAGAACGCACCGCTCCTGGCACCCAACAGAACAAGGACAGACTCACATCGCCGTCCAAGCTGACCTGTCGATGGTGGAGCTTAAACTCAAAAAAACAATCTAGCTGTGACAATACTGTAACATGGAACGACCAACAATATTAGGAAAAACTGACATTTTTTTAACTTTAACCATCATCGGGGGTGAGGTGTTCGAGTAACTGCACACCTGCCACTAGCATCCAGGCAACGTCATCTGTGACATTAGCTGCGCCATGAGTATGTTTACAGGCATGTGATTTGTAGACTCTATATGCAAAGTCACCGGTTGACTCTGTGATCTGGTGAAGGGGTCCACTTGATCAGTTTATCAAAACACAGACACAGGCAGCGCTCATTTTCAGGTTGTGGTAAACGACTTGTGGGGACTTCTTTGATAAACTGATGACGTGCATCCCTTTAACAGAGGGAATTTTTAAAATCATATTAAAGTAAAAACATCAACCCGCCCTGGAAAAAAGCAACATACATTGCTCTTGGACACACAGACCGCTTTACTTGTTTCTTGGCTTGTTAGCTCAGTTATCAGCTACAGCTAATGGTCGTATTGGCTAGTTGACTCTGCTCAGACTTGAAGAGGTGTTTACACCTTTAGCACAGTTGCTTTAAACACCCTGGCAGAGGGCGGGGGGACCCAGCAGGGAGAGTCAGCTAAGAGGACCACTAACTGCATGGCTACCTGAGCTAAAGTTACAATTAGCACCCACTGTCCATCAAGAAACTCTGCAAATGTTCAAGAAATGTCTTCAGGTCATCCTGAAACAGCATCCAGAGCAGTCTGAAACTCGAACTCTTTGCTCACACGAATTCATTTCACATACATTTACTTCATTATTTGAAAATTTAGCCACATTCAATATGAACATCCAACAACGTAACACAACATATATGACAGAAAACTAAGGAAAAGCATAATAGGTCCCCCTTTTTGTCAGTTTTTGCACATGCAGACATCGCAAAGTTGACACTGAAACAAAAACACCATCAGGTCTGTTTTGGGCTGTTCGGATTGGAAAAAACAAGCAAAGTCAGGATGCCGCCTTGAGCATCTCCACCACTGTTTGATTTGAATTTGCACACCAAAAAAAAGGAATCAATCAATTAAGAAAAAAACAAAAAGTGAATGCTCATCAGTTGCAGCCGTACTAAACAGAATCAGTTCACCACAAAAAAGAACATTTAGTGAGACTAACAAACAAACAAACCTGTCCAACAGAAGTGCTGGCGGACTAGACCAGTCAGATGAGGAAGGCAGTAGCCTAAAGCTTTGAGAGAGTCTGGGGGAACCATGGCTGCTTGAAAGTGAATAACTAACAACCTCTTCCTCAACAACTACTACAGAGGTACCTTTGTTCAAGGTGCTGAGCAGCTGCTCTGAGGCCAAAAGCAGAGGAACTGCCATTTTATGGGGCAGCAGCATGAGAATGAAAGGGAAGAAGGGCAAAGCTGGAATAGAGCGTGCATGCTCAGCAGAACCCTCCCCTGGACAAATAAAGGTTAAAAAAAGACCTTACAGCAAGCAGAGCCGGGGCAGAGAATAGAGCGAGAAGAAAGGGAAGAAGGATGAAGCGGGACTGTCCCTTTCAGCAGATGGATAGGCCTGGAGAGAAATGGCGCGGCGGACTACAGGGTGCCTTGAACAAATAGTTCTTATAGCCCTTCGAAGCAATGTTTATGCTCCCGGGGTGATGTGGGGTGACCTGCTGCAGAAGGCTGGAGTGGAATAAATGCACAGTGTACTATAGCTTTTCACTTCAGTTCTTATTAGCCATTAATCATGTCCTTTAAAGCGTGTGCAGATTTGCTTATACCCCTATCTCTTTAGGGCTGCGTTTCAGTTTTCCTTTGACTCCTGCATATTTATGTATAGATCGCGCCATGCTGCGCAACAGATACAGACTGTAAAGTTGCAATTCCCTTGTTGACCCAGCTGTCACGATGACTGATAGGCCATTGGCGTAGCTCGCAGCGTGCTCTAAACTTCTCCTCCCCGTTCTACTCCTCCTTGCAGGACCGAGCGGCAGAAAGTCAGATGAGGACAAGGAGAAGCCAGCTTCAAATGTGATTCCTCCACTCCACTTATCGTCATTACTGCTATCGTATTACATCACAGCAGCGTGGCCACTTTATTACTGTGTCTGTGCGGCGGGACGATGTGACCAGCCCTCTGACAGCGCAATTCATTACAGAGAGGCAACAATATTACCATACAGGGCAGCTTAGTTTAGCCCATTCTGGATTTGCGGTGGCACGTTACATCTCGACATGCCTCCATCGTGCCCTAACCTCGGCCACTAAACAGGCCCCTGATCCCCTGTTTGTGTTGTAGTTACATCTTTAATCCGGTATCCTCCCTCCCCATGCCAAAATCAGATTACCAGAGTCAATTAAACTTGATCCATAATCTCAGCGCGCAGGCACAGTGGGTGCAAGGTTATCAGGCCTGCAAAATAAAATGGGACAAATACACTGTTGAGAGGACTTGCAAGGCTCAGTGTCTTGTTTTACAGCCCGCTGATTGGTTATGATGAAGAACGACGCAACCTGTTAAGACCTACATGGAAATAATTCCCAGACTTTTGCAAATTTAATGCGTTTCTGTGTTTAATTGATGCTGCGGATTCTGTAAGCCAATCTGTGACATATGTCCTCGCAAGTGCGCTCCTTTCCCCCCGTTGTAATCACATTGGCGCACGCAAGAATGCACAAACATTGTGGGAGAGAGGGAAGAGAAAGGGGAGTGAGAGAAAAACAAAATTAAAAATCCTCTAGTGAACAGCCTGCGGGCTCCCAGCTCCCAGCTCCCATCCAGCGCTATATTTTATCATCCTTGAGTGGCCGCGTGAACGCTGGAACAGAACCGGAGCGAGTGTGCAAATCAAACCTGCTCCGGCCTGCCCATACACCGCCGGATAACAGAGAGACACAGGACAGCGGGCGGGACAGAATAACCTCCGGACTTGACAACAGTTCAGGAAATGGTCATGCACCATTAATGCAGGTCATCAATGTTTCAGCGCTACCTTGTGGCTGTCACTCAGCTCGTAGCTTTGAGATACGGTCATGCTCGTAATCAGCTGGCTCGCCCGGCGAATGTTCGACAGCGGAGGCAAACAAGGCCCCGCCGCAAAACGAGTAATCAAATCACACGGAATCAAGTACACATCCATCAAATCAACAAACATTATGAGCTGATGAGGAACCTCGCTCGGCATGAAAAGATGAAGCCCCTCTAGATGAGCACCGTCATCTGAGGCTCAGGCTTATCAGCCGTCCTGTATCTATCCCCTCAAACATCGAGGGGGCATTGTTTCATTAGCATTAATTTCTCTAGAGCTGCAGATTAGAGGTGCTGTATTCAGCTTTAGGCCATTCAGATTCCTATGCAGAAGTTATTGTAATCGCTGTTCTGAGGAGATATTTAAAGCGTGACTATCAAATAAATGAGCGTTGTGCGCTGCTCAACCTCGCAAACTGAGTACAAGCGCATAATTCACTGTAGACAACCCTCCTCGCCCCCCTTCTACAAGTGGAACAAAGAGAAGTGAACGCTCAAGACTGCTACCAACAGAATGAATCAATTCCAACAAATGTGAAAGCAAGGAGAAGATTCCTTTTTTAATATAGGGCAGAGAGACACTGGAATTACTCTAATCTCTTTCTTTATTTAGCTTTTATTTATCCAGGAAAGATTTGCTTTGCTTTGTGCACGACGCCTTCTTTCACACATACAGTTAAACCCCACTGACTACCGGAAGCTACCATGTCCGACCACAGGCTGGCTGGCAGACTGAGTCACTTGAAACTGTTTAAGACAAGTGTTGACTCTATTATATCACTGTTTGAAGGCTGTAGTTTGAGATGCTGTTAGCAGGTAGACAACAACAATTCTATTTTGCTTCAACAAGACTAGAATTATACAACTATGCTAGTGGCTTTGTGAGGCTGCACAGTAGCACAATGCTAACTTCTGGATCCATGATGCCCACGATGACAAAGCTAACATACTAAGAAGTTATAATGGTTTCTAGGCGTGTCAGGATTTACAATCTAAATTGAAAATTGATCAAACCACCCGGTCTTCTTGTGTGTGTGCAAAAGATTGAAATATGACAGCTAGCTTAGAGGTCGCCTGCCACTCACCCAGACACTCACCCTGTATGCAAGAAGACGATCAACTGTCTGGTGCCGGAGAAAAACTCCAACAGCGCCGGAGAAATTGGGTCTATTTTGTTTTCAGAGATTATTGATTGGTTTGGAAAGAGGGTTTACTCTGAACAGATCTGAGAAACCGAACTGTAACAAACTGAATTTCTAACTTTTGTTGTTTATCGGTGAATCCCCAAATTTCCCACAACATCCTGCAGTTCTTAAAACGAACAAGAACATCTGATCACATTACACCAACCCTAGCCTCACTTTATTGGTTCCCAATTAAATTAAAATTGAATTAAATATTGACCTTAAAATCAGACATCACATCAAATCCTGGATTCGGATAATCGCGACATCCCTAATGAATACCTTGATCAACATCTTACTCCAGCAACTAAGCACCCTAACGTTTGCTATTTATCATCAAACACAGCTGAGGTTGTTGTGAATGCTATTCGTTTGGAGGCATTTGGTCAAAAACCGAAGTATCACCAAAATGGCAATGGCCATGGGAACCCAACCCCTCGCTTCCTGTTGAGATTTTTCACCCAAAGCATCAGATTCAACCCACAACTCTGCTCCTCTATACTGAGCAGAAAAAAAAACCTTCCATCTCCTCGGTCCAAATTCATGAATCAATAAAAATAAATCTGACAGAAGATCGCTTTAAGATGTCGAGCAAATAGGCTGGTCTTTTTTAGTTTAAAGTGAATATATGAGTGAGCCTGAAACATCATGCCCCTCATCATCTGTCTACATGTGAGCGTGCGAGGGGGAGAGAAAGAAAGGGCAAAAGAGAGCGCGAGATGGTTAGTAGGTGTTGTCTGAGCGGGGTGACTCATCCCTTCCAATCACTCCACACCACAGAATGCTCAATGGATGGGGCCCAGTGTGTTCACACACACGCGCTCAATGTAACAGACGTGGACGTGGAAGCACACGCAGGAGCAAATCTAAGCAGGCGCGTGCACACACACACACACACACACACACACACAGAGAGAGAGAGACACACACACACACACACACACACACACACACACACACACACACACACACAGGCATGCCAGTAACACCTCGGCCCTCTTACACACACTGCTCACGCTCTGTTCTCTGCTCCCTGAGATGGCACGCTGTTCAGCACGCAGAGTGGGAGCATACATTACCTCGTCGATATGTCGTACCACAACATGCCAGGTTTTTCTTTTTACCCCTGCAACAATGGTTGAGAATAGGGCTGCGCTCCGTGGGTTCTGCTCTGTTAACACTTTAAGACGTCGCGGCGGAGAGGATGCGCTCTCTCTCTTGGAATGGATGTCTCCGCGGGTAAATAAGCTTGCGTTAGCCTGTGTGGTGCTTTAACGGCGCCGAGCTGGTGCATTCACACAGCTCTCTCTCTCTCTCACACACACACACATTCACATTCACACACGCACACGCACACACACACACACACACATATCTGTTGCTGTCCACCATTTTCAGGTGCTCTTTCTGTGCCTCCACTTCAAACCTCTAACAGCCCTTCTAGTGCTCGCTGACCAGATCAAAAGCAACTGTGTAATGTTGAGCATTTGATGGCTCTGTTTGTTATCGCCATAGGAACCACGCTGTTACCACATCTCTCTGGAATAAAACACATGTTTGCAGGTATGGGGTCTAGCGACAAAATCCCTTAAAAAGCAAAAAAAAAAAAAAAAAAAGCGGCTTAAAAAAATTGAACGTCCGCCTCGAGATGTTGTTTGGGGCGCTGTCAGGAGGTGTGAGCAGTGTCGGACCGCTGCTGCCATGTTCTCTATAACTATGGCAGCGTTTAGCCCCCTGAGAAAGAGCTGCAGAGAGAGAGAGAGAACGGGGAGGGATGCTCTTGAATGAACGCAGTCAACCGTGCAAAGAATAAATGCATGAAGAATATGTTGTGTGGTGCTTCTAACAGGAAACAGCTTGTAGTAAGGGCAACAGTGGGAAGCGGTGATAGGGGAGATGAGGAGATGAGGAAAAACAGTGGAGACAGATGGAGAGAAGAACAGATAGGTAAATCATGTATGTCTGAATCACATCGCTCTTCCCCCATCGCTCCATCCCCCAACCGCAACGCAATTTTCCTCCATTTTTGATTACAGATTGCACGCCCTGATCTCAGCCCAGTTCCATTTTACCGTCTGACAGTTGCGCTGTCTCTGTGCCATTTAGACCTAAGTGGAAGCTCCATCTCCTCGACCGGCAATTTGCATGTTTGCATCTCGTTATGGTCATTTGTAAGGCAAAGGCAAAAGTGTCAGGACAGCGGAAGAGGAGGGGATTTCAGCGCCCAGATTAGTTTTCACCTTTGATGCAAGAGCGCAGCGCTCACATGTGTCAAATTGGCTTTTCGGAAAGGAGATTTTTTTTTATTTTTCACAGGAGCTGTGAATTTGAAACACAGTGACATGAAAGGGCCGTCTGTGTAATTCATTCATTCATTCAGTCATTCACCCTTTCCAACATGAACATTTTCAGACATGTCTCCAATACACCCTCAGACACACATGGCAACGATACAGATGAGCTTTTTTACCCAGATGGAGACTGAGAGAAAACACTGGAGGATACATGCCACTGAAGACTGAAGATAAACCCAGTGGGATTTTTTATTTTTAAACAGTCACTGTTGAGATCCGTCAATCTGTGTTCAGTAGCATCAAAGAAAAGCTAACATTTGAGGATATTATGCTTTGTACATAATTCATTTTAAATCCTAGATAAGTTTATTTTATTCAGTGCAATCATATTGTTTGCTTAACCACGATGATTCCATTTTATTCAAGCAAATGTTGTTTTATTGTTTGAAGAAACAGTGAAGTACTGTTTCTCAGTGTATCAATAGCTGAATTTACATGGAGCCTAGTTTTTCCTATAATAACCAGTTTCAAAGGCCAAACAGAATAAAGATGCTTTATATTAACAGCTCAATCAGAATAAACAGGCTCTTGGACAATTTGAAGAAATTTCAGTTTTTTTCAGAGGGGCGGTTTAAACCTTTTTTAAACCGATCATACTAAAGACTGTCCCATGTGAATGAAAAAACCTGATTTCTTTCTGCGCATGCCCACCATCTTGACAAGTGGTGGCGTACGTTTCTCCAGTTCAGCAAAGATGGTGGCTTATAAATTGAGGTGGTCTACTGTGGAGGGTTTGTTTTGAATTCCAACTCTTAAAGAACTTTGGATGGACGATGATAGATATCCATCTTCAGAACAGGGAGCTGATCAAACACGCACTGAAACAGACAAAGTACCCAACAAGGAAGAGGAACAATTGACTTAACATCATTGTGAGCATATCAAACAGCTGTTCTGTTTAAATTCTTTGTTGCATGTAAACATCAGACCGTATGAATCCCATCCCATGTAAACAGTTGACCCAGAATGCTTAAATGGGATGATTTCGATCAGAAGAAAGAAATAATGTTGATATAAAATAGCTTTTATGTTAGAAGACTATTTTTTTCCTTTTTTTCAACAGGAATTACAGAGGTGTCCCATGACTCTGCATGAGAACGATTCCTTGTGTAATGTTGCTTTTAAGTGGGTAAAAGTGGATTGGCATGTGATCACAGGATTAATTCATAATCAATATTGGAAGATCGTAGCACGAGAGGTTTTTAATGGTTGATGGACGGACTAATGTTGATGTTGTGCATTCTGAATCCAAAGCCTTTGCACTCCAGACTTGAGTTGCAATCTGAAGAGTGAGTTACTTTTTATAGACAAAGCAGAGATTTTGTCTTTTCTATCTCAGTGTTCGGTTCCTATGAGCCTGTTAATGGTTATTGGAGTTGAGTGTCTGGAGGAGCTGGCCCTCCCCCATGCTTCAAACTACCTTGCCACTACTCCAAATTTGAAGAGCTGATATTAGATCTGCCATGCAAGTAGTTCATTGGACCCTTACCTTAGATTTATTTTATTAGACTTCTTATTTCATATTAGAGATTTTATGATCACTTTGTTCAATTAGAATCCATTTGCTGCAGAATGTGTTTCTTCTCTGTTACCGTTCCAGTTTTCTGTTCATTTTTAAAAGCAGTTTTTCCGCCCACAGCAGCTGTTGCACACCCAGCTGTCCACGGAGGAAGAATATCCCTTTGAGTAAACTCTCCTGAGGTTTATTTCTTTTTTTTTCTTTTCTTATGTGCTGATGTTGTTTGAGGAGTTATTCCTTGTTGCTTACCTCTGAAGCACTGTGAGAAATTTTACTTGAGCTGACTTTTGACGCCTCATCTGACATGTTTTCTTTTTTAAACCCTCTACCTTGCAACATCCAACAAAAATTGTCACGGACCTATTCATAGTCCTCTTGTGAGCAAAGATTCAAGAAGCCAATAGGACCAGTTCAAATTTTCCTTCAAGGATAAGGCTGGCGTTATTCCGTGTTTTTATTGTCCATATTTCCCCGTGAAGAACACAACTACAATAATCCAACTTCCCCAATTTGTCTGTGAAAACCAGTCCTGAGCTCATTGGTTTTGAGTGAAGACAGAAATCTTGAAAAACTGGCCACGGATGGTCAATCCCATTTCCAATGTAAAAGCTGTTTTCAGGTGCCCTCCTATCTCTTACAACAGAGTTACGGGTAGGGTTAGTGGTTCATAGAGGTTGTCCCCTAATGGGACATTCCTCCAGCACCCTCATACATCATCAGTTGTCACTGATGGCGTTAATGTAAGCTGTGGTGATTTCTCTTGTGTTACTGTGGTAATCCTGGCATTATCACAATGCCATCTGCCATTTATCTGATGGAGATAGAAAGACATGGATGCTCACAGTCCGTTCGCAACTTCATGTTATCAATCAAGTAATCAAATAAAAATAACACTGCTGTGTAAAATGAGCGATAGCTGTGCTTAAAATAAAATGCAGGACTGCCATGTACAAATCAGTGGTAAAGATTTAACGTTAGCAACCAAGACATTTTTCTAGAGAAAAGGATCATCATACATTAAAACTATAGAGAGCTCTCATAGCCCCTTGGTTTGAAAAACCTCTGTTTGGAGGGCCATGTAGCCCTAACACTTCACCTTGGACCTCTATCCCGACAGGAATCGGGACACTCGACCGCTGGGCATGGATGTGAAAAACGGAGAAAACGGAGGGAGAGGGTTTAGGCCAAAGACAGCTGAGAAGTGTCATTTTAGCAAATCCTATTCAAACAAGAGTAAAGAATGCATTTATGGGGACTGTTGCAGCTATGGATTCATTTGTGCATGTAAGTACCTACAGTATCAGGGCGTGCGTTCGAAATTGACTCAGTGTATACCACAATACCCTCATTCATATCTTGGAAAATGAGATTTCCTTGTCTTGTTCATTGTACAGCACCTTGACCTGATTCATAAAACGCTAAGTCCACTGACAAAAAGCACACAGCCTGTATTCAAAATTGTGCCTTTAAAGGAGCCGTCAGGAACTCTGTAAGATTATGATGTCACTACCCTCAGCCACGCCCCCAGCAGGGGGTTGATGCGGAAACACAGAGGACAGTTCTTGCTCAGGCTTGTGAGAACTGACCAATTAGAGCAGACTGGGTTTGTCAAGGAGGGGGTGCCTTAGAGAGATACGCACTAAAATGGAGAGTTCACACAGAGGGTGAATAGAGGTGCTGCAGCAATGGCAGAATGAGAAAAATAATGTGTTCATTAAACATTAAAGCAGACACCTAAAACAAAAGTATGATAATGAACATAACATGGGACTTTTAAAGGAACACGTCACCCCATAGCACAGACAAAAAAGCTACAGGTAAATCAGGCTTTGGCTAGACAGGCAATACTTATTAGGCGGATGAACACATTACTGTTTTTGGTCTTTTTACTGGATTGTAGACAAAAGGAAAAAAAAAATATCACAAGCATTATTGTACAAGGTTGTTCCCTACTTGTTCAATGGTTCTTACCACTTCTCAGTGCGTCCTATCAGAGCACACAAATGTATGTTTGTACTGCTCTGTCTGTGGAATTGTCTGCCCCAGATACCATCAGGTGGTCTTGTAGCTCATGATTGAATATGAAAAAAAAAATGGAAATTGTGAATACTTTGTAAGGTTGGGTCTAATAAAAAAAAAAAAAAAATCCTTGGTAGCCCCACTGTAGCCAACAAGAGAACACTTTACTGATAAATACAGTGAATTGTGTGTATTAATATCATATTCTAAAAAGGCTGTGAGACAGCTGACTAACATCTGAGGGCTCTTAATAGACCTTGTCATGTTATCACCACCCCTTCAAATATCTCATTTTCTGTTGTCCTTATCTTCCTCTTAGGAGTGCACAGGGGGCCACATTTCATCAATAGCTGCTCCCTAATTACAAGCCTAGCAAGCAGCAGCAGCTGCAGCTCAACACCCTTACAGCAGAGTCAAAAAGACGCAACTGCAGGGCATGGCTGAACTCTGGTCACGCTAAGGAGAAGAATGTACTCTTACAAAGCAATAAGCCATGAGGTGAAACGTCAAAGATCATACTGATCGTGATTGGCTGTGGCGGAAAAGGCCAGCAAGTGTAATAAACCGCTTGGAAGAGTTTAATTTTGTTCAAGTATATTATGAAAATGGCCGTCGCCTTTAACCCTTGGCCTTTTCTGTTTTTGTGCTGATACACTTTTGCTAATCAGCAGCTGGCAGCGGCATCAGCGGTGAAATGGAGGGGCAGAGGTGTTCTGGGAGCTGCTGTGTTGGCTGACAACAGAGGTGGACATGCAGACTGCCAGCCAGCCAAACATCCAGCTGACCGGGCGGCCACAGGGCTGGATCACTTTCTACGCTTTCCCTAATAGAGGGGGAAAAAAAGCTCTTAATGTGTTTGTCTAGACTGCCCAGCATTGTGCAAATGAGGTGCTGTCGGCCTCAGTTAAATGCAGCGCACAAATGCAGCAACCCAATTGAAAGGCAGTGACAGAAACTCAAACGAAGGCCAAGCGAGGGAACGAGAAAGACAGAGAGAGAGAGGGAGAGAGAGAGAGGGAGAGAGAGAGAGAGAGAGAGAGAGAGAGGGAGAGAGAGAGAGGGAGGCTGTTTACATGGCATGCCCTCATTTCTACCAAGCTGTCTCTGGGGTTCAGAGAGGGTCGCACTGTCGACTAGGGAACAGCTGGTGAGAGAGGCCAGAGGGTGGGGGTGAGGGGGTGGAGGGGCATTTGAACATGGACAGTTTCAGATCAGATGCCATATTACTATGTGAACGGTTCTTCCCCCCCTTTGCTCGAGCACTGTTTGGTCGAGACTGCGTGTACTGACAGTGTACTAGGAAATGAATCATGTATGTCAGATGGCCTCTGTCACATGCAAAAGGACAAGCGGGACCTGTTTCATTCTAATCATTTGTGACTAATCGCAGACATTGCGGCAGATGCATGCGAGTCCACATGGCGCCGCTATAAAAAAAAAGAAACCCACTCATTCATACCTCATCCAAGTGTTCATATCTGACTAATTGTTTGCGAAAGTGTGTGCCAAAATGATCAACTTGGAAGCAAAAACTAAAAAATGCGACGACATCATTATCTTTCATAAAGAGCGCTTGTCAGCAAGAACAGTTTTACATTTCAAGCGAGCGGTTTTGCCTCTCCATAAAAAATGCAGCGAAGCTTTGGCTGCCTGTTAATCAGCCGCTGTATATAAACAACATCAAAACCGTGAGACCATCGGATGCCCTATTAACTTTCTTTGCACAAACACACGCATGCAGACACATTAAGTGCGGCAATCCCTTCTGCTGCGAGCCGCACTATTATAATCTTTCATAAACTTAGCTGAGAAGCATACATAATTTGAATAACAATAGGTTAAAGCAATGCAATTTGTATCCGGGCTAAAAGAGGGATACACACAGCATTAAAAATAGAGCGTCCAATACAGAGCGGCGAGGGAGAGGAGCCAGTGGTAAGTATTGGCTTACTGTAGCAACGCCGGGGCAAAACTGTTGATGCCTGAGATAAATGGTGTTCTGTGAGCTCTGAACTCATTAGTCAGGGAGAAAACAATCTGAATCACATGTCAGGTTATTGGCCAGCAGCAACCTGTTTCTGGGAGCGAGCGAGGGTTCTGGACGAGCCAGGCCCTTCTCCTTTCACACCAAAGCAAGTCCGCAGTCAGCAAACACAGAGAGGCGAAACCAGAGCAGCAGCAGCAACACAAGGAAAAGTCTGCAGTGGCCATGTGGTTTCAGCGGGCACACACACAAAACAGTCCCCCATGTGCTAAAGTAATCATGCTCCAACATCGAATTTAAGTTAATGCTTACAAATGGAACACGAGTGCATTTATTAAATATTAAACAAAGCCAAACCTCAACTCGTGTGCAGTAAGTTCACAGAGCAGAGCACAGAGCAGAGCCTTGGCGTGGCTGGTTCAGTCAGCGGCTGGTGAGGAGGCTGCCTGCTTGCTGACGGAGCTGGATTAGTGCTCGTCTGTCAGCTGCCACGTTCGGAACGAGTGCATGTGAGGTAAAGAGAGTGAAAGCTAGCCGATGCAAAGTGGACTGCAAATAATTAGCATTTGCTCTAAGAATTTGCTCAAGTTGTGTCATTATGACAAGGCTTAACTAAAACACATTCCAAATTACTCACACTCTCTACAAACATGTGGTTACTTTTGTGGTTTGCTCTACTTACAGAAAATCATTTTTCGCATTCGCCTCTCTTATGGTTTTACCAAGATATTGAATTAAAAATGGTGGTGGCCAAAAATCAAGTTCATGTTTAAAGACAACATCTGAGGAAAGCTGCTTATTTGCTTTATGGACAAGAGACAAGCAAATCAATAGCAATCAGTCAGTTTGTGTGGAAATGTCAAGCTAAAGCCTGCAGATGGTTAGCTTAGCATAAAGACTGAAAACAGCTAGCTAAGGTTACCAAATCCACCTACCAGCACCTCTAAAACTAGAGATGCACGAAACGGCTTTATTTTCCGCCAAGAGTGAAAACCTATAATTTCCTATGATAATTAGTTGTGTTATTTTTTTGCCTCCTCTTTGAACCCTTGCAGAACATTTACTGCAAATTACAGTCGTGTGTTTTCCTCTGAAGTGGCCAATACCGTCTTGTTTTTCCGCATTTATTGGCAGGTGGGGAAGCAACATTCAAGTTGCAAACAGCCACCTACTGATTGCTGCTCTTATTAAGTCAATGAAAGAAATGTGGCTTCATATTATGACGAATACATAATGCAACTACATATCAGCTGGAATTTCAGTAAGATACATTGATACAATTAGTAGCTGATTATATACATTTCCTGATATCAGGCCTATAATTTATTGGTCCGATATACTTGCAGTATACATATCACATCATCCCTTACTTGAACCCCTTTAACACTGGACATAAAACTCCTTATCAACCTCTAACATCTGGGATTAGGGTACAATCTGCATTCATTATCAGGTCAAATGACTCTGCAGTAGTCACAAGTGTTTACAGGCTCCAGCTCTGATCACCACTGATTGAAACATGACACCCAGGCAAAGACACTAATTTTCATCTCTTTTCCAGCAATGATGTGCATTGGGCTACCTGATGTCGGCACACTTAAATAGTTTTCCCTCAGTCTTCGTTCAAGCAGTTTGAAGTGAAAGATGTTGAAAAGTAACCAATGTAACAGAGTCACTGGCCTCCAAGCTGCCTTCCACTGTTCCCTGATTTCCAGCAACTGTGTCAAACATGTCACACCCGAAAAAGAAAACAGAGGGCACACTCGTTTACTTGCAATGGGAAAGGAGCCAATCGGTTAAGTATCATCCTGCAAAACCACAGTTAAAACTTAACCTTTATGTTGCACCTTGTTTAGGCTCAATATTCTATTTCTCTCAAAACCACTAGGTTAGGGTTAGGAAAACATGGTTTGGCTTAGAATACCTGTTCGGCTGGAGAGGTCCCCACAGTCTCTACCTACGGCCACCTGTTTAGCAGCCTTGTGGCCTGTAATAATGCCCACACCTTCCCCTCCACCTCCGCATTGAAAGTCAGCAAATGAGTATACAATTTAATATGCCACTTGTGGTATAACTGCCAAACTTGGATGCATCTGTGGTTTGCAGAAACATTAATTGTTAACATTATATCCTGGCTGGTTTTATCTAAGTTTAAAAGCCATATACACACTCCTTTTGGTGTAAAGATTGTATAATTAACCAAATATATCTTGTTTGTTTATTCTGTACAAGAACCGAAGTGCACAAACAAACTGTTGTGACATCATGAGGTTTAAGCTCTGCACTGTTGCTCACCCGATAGCAGTGACTTCCTGTCCCTGTTGCCAATTCATTCCTCTTCCAGGAACCCTTTTCTATCAAAAAGGCTCTCCAGAGGCTGAGACTTGCATGCTGCATGGGGCCCTGTTCCTAGAACACAAACCTCCTTTTTTTTTAATCTACTATCAGCTAACACACATCCACAAGGCCCCCCCCCAACACACACACACTGTTCATATCACAGCCTGTCATCACCCCTTTCCCTCTTCGCCTCCCACTACATTGTGTATCAACAGAAGATGCCAACGCGATGCTGTGACAGGCGGCCGCATATCTAAACAGGTCATCGTCATTATCACTGTAAATCCCTTCATCTCCTTAAACACACACACCAAAGCTCCTTTAGCATGAAAGTGTCTCAGATATAGTAAAAGTCCGAGGCATTAGGAGAGCGTTAACCCTGCTGAGGCCGGTGGGCGCTCGCGGGCAAACCCTGAAAAATGGCTTGTTGTCTCATTTTGTCTGCCTGGAGCAAGGCTGTGGACAAAGGACTAATGAGGACACACAACTTTGAAATTGCTACACGCTGAAAAATAGACAGGGAAAATTAGGTTCACACAGGAAAACACTGTTTCTGAGCTGCAGAAGTTTTTCGGGGCTATTTACGATTAGCGACACATATCCTGCACAACTTTTCTGTATTAACCATAATTGCTCGATCTGTGGATTGAATTTGAATAAACTAACTCTCTTTATAGGATGTTTTTCAAGAATGTAATCACAATCAATTGGCGTCTCCTCTTTGAGACTGAAGCACAGACGTCTTCCTAATTTTATCTCCACCCAGCCTCCATCCATTCATCCTTAATTTACTCCAAGTTATACTACCCTTTGAGTGACAATAATAGTGATTCAGTGGGTAGTAAAAAATGCAGCAAAAAATCGTAGGGCTGATACATTGTTTGTAAAGAGCAGCCTGATTGAGTCTGTGTTCTTGCAGTCATCGGCATAAGCAGTTTAGAGAATGGATGAATGGATTCTCGCAGTCATTCTCCTGCATTTTGTTCCTCTGTATGGGAGACAAGAGCTTGTGGTCAGCTCCAGCAGTCAGCACTAATGTCACACTGGTATCGAGCCCATGGAAGGCTCAGCCAATGAGAACTAATGTATCGAGATGGGATCCTGTCTTGGTTGGTTTGGTTCAAGATGGAGGCGCAGCAGCGAGGACAATTGAATTGCGGCCTAGTTGGAGATCTGGATACAGCAGAGACTCCTGCTGAGACCACAGAGGATCCGAATGAGAAGAGCTCAATGAACAAAATATGCATTTTGCAGAACCATTTGAGTAACGTATTTAACTCAGAGCTGTTTCAGATGAAGGCATTACAATTATTCAGTCATATCTAGTGGTCACTACTGTGGAGAAACAACAGACCTGGATCACAATCTGTTTGCAATCAGTGGTTCTTGAATGAGGCCAAATGATTTGTGTTTTCAGTGGCCTCTGTAAAAGGTTCATAACTGTATTAAGACCAACACTTCCAAGACTCCCTAGACTATTCCAGTAATGGACAGTGTACTGCGCTTGACTACAGTTTTAAGGTACTTAAAATGGGTTTATGAAGTACAAAACCCATGTAAATTAGTTGATTTACATGGGTTTAGATGGTTGTGTGTAGTTAGAGTCACCAAAAAGAGACGTTTTCCAACAAAACCTTGCAGCTGGATTAATTTAAACTGGCAATAAAAAGCATTCTTGCTTTAACTTATCATTCTGAACTTGCCGATGACTACACAGTGTAATGGCTGTTGCAAAAATGACATCATCCAGGTAATGATTGGTTCCCTATAAACCTCGTTTTTGACAATGCGGTCGGAATTCCCTCAGGAAATGAAGGTCAAATAACAGTACGAATGCAAACGGGGAGGCATTGCTTTCCCTGGTCACTATCCACAATTAACGATGAAATAACTGGAATAACTGTGGACACAAAGAATCATGCTACTGCGAGAGGCAAAGAATGTGAAGAGGAAGACAAAACAAGAGTAAACGGACAGGCATTCACTCTATGGAGAAGGCAGGCAAAGCCTGATCTCCTGGTGATATGTGTTTCCCATTAACACAGGGACTTGAGACAGTTCAAAACCAGCATTCTTTCTACTAGATGAGTAACAAACAAAATCTTCCTAACTCTGAAAACAACTGGATGTTTTACTGCCTTTGCATAGCACTGTGATCAGGGTTTTGTAGGTCAAATTGTGAGTCTCATGTTTGTATTTTGGCTTTGGACAATAAGAGAAGCTCAGATATTTAAATGTTTCCATTATTCTTATTCTAAACATATTTAAAAATGACTGTACCCTCATATAATCATCTCACTGCATTTGCTACCTCTGCCAAGGTGATTTTGTGTTCACCTGCATTCATTGGTTTGTTGGTTTGTCAGCAGGATTACACAAAAACAACTTAACTGATTTCCATAAAACTTGAATGGAGGATGGGTCACAGCCCAGAAAGAAACCCCATTAACTTTTGGTGCAGATCTGGATAAAGCGACAGACCCAGAGATTTTCTCTCATTTCCTTTAACATTGCGAAATATATATATATATTTTAAATTGTTTGTCAACAATTCTGTTAATTTCTCGGGTAATTATGCATGGCTCTTGATGAGAAAAACTCTGGCATTAGGTGGCATGTGGTTTGTAGACACCAATACAAAAGGGCACTGTTGGCCTTAGGCGGAGGTATGAACTCCACTGAGTTCATTCTAGTTAAGCCTCTGATACTTTGGAGGCTCAATCCTTCAACTGGGAACCAATGTATACATTTTGCTGGCAACACATTTGCTTTATTTTCACTGAAAAGGCAACTCCACCAATTTCATACATTACATTGTGTTTACAGGTCTTGTGGAGTGCTACTGCTCAGGTGAACATTGTAGTATATATCCAGTGATGTGCCAGTGATGTTACTCAGTGACTAAGTTGCATTGTGGGTAATGTTGGCACCAGGTCTTGAAGAGAAAGGAGAATATGTGGAAGAAAATGATCATCGGTTTTTAAACTGTCCATAATGAGTCCAACAGTGTCATTAGAGTTCAATGCTAGACCAGTGGACCGCTTTTCGAAACCTGGCACCAGCCACAATGCACCTTAGCCACTGCGTGACACTACAGGAAGCAATTTTTCAGATTACATGCAGCTTCTTCTGGAGCCACAAAAGACTTTATACTTTGTTAAGGGTCGTACTACACAAGACCCCACACACTTTAATGGGTAAAATTGATGGATTGACCCTTTAAGCAAGATTTTAAAAGCAGGAACTGTTCTCAAGGTATTTTTACTTGAAAGCCGCTAGACTACTCTGATTCTCGTCTACATCATGTCTTTTTAATTCTCTTCCCTGCACTTCATCATCAACAACAACCATCAATATCCACTTTCAAATGCAGATGCCTTGCTCCAGCCCGTATGAGACTCCACCATGTTGAACCAACTGTCACCTGTTCTACTATAACTGTGATGCACTGCCTCACTAGAGGAGCCTCCTGTTTCCAGGAACACAATTTACTCCACCTATTCATTATATCTCATACAGTGTACGGGAATATAGCTCTTTTCTTATTGGACCGTGGCCTTTGTTATGATTGGATAGTTACAAAAGCCAGCCATCCCCTCTGTGTGTCTGTCGTTCTAAAGGTCTGCTCCTGCATATTAAACAGTGTGGAGCGTTGCAGCAATCAAACGCAACTGCTTCATCTGCGTTATCATGAATGTAAAATAGATCAAAATCAGCTACAACTGAGACAGTGAGAACTTAGAGTATGCAGAGAAGAGGTGTGTGTTTTTGGAAGGGGGGGGCAGGTGGCATGTAAGGCGGTGAGGCTTGTCACCGCGATGAAGACAGATGATGAGGCTGCATTGCTGTAAACGAGTGAGTCAGCCCTCCCTTCAGACAGACACAGGCCTGTGGGAGGTGGGGGGAAAGAGGAGGTGGGGTGTAGGGGGAGACCAGGAAATTCATGGGAACTGTCCCCGGTGCTGAAATCTGGAACGGCTGCTTTCTAACAGCTTCAAGTTCAGCCTAGTGCAGGGGGAAAAAATAATCCAAAACAGAGGCATGCTGTCTCGTAATACATGACCCACATGTGGAACAATCTGTATCACTGGTTTAAGTGTTAACAGGTCAGTCATCTCCCTGCTTTCTAACGCAACCACCGCAAAAACCATTCACACCTGACAGTGTTTAAAACCCACAGCAGGGGGAGTGCCCAAACAAAAGCTTCCCAGGCTGTTGCTGGAGAGTTTTTCCACACAGATGCTGTCCCAACTAGGTTGTTTGGCATTCTGATCACAAATCCAGTGGAGGGAGAGTCTCCGCCATGTAATTCTTTCCGAGCCAAGTCAAAAAGATTCTCATTAAAGCACTCTTTATATCCCAAACCTCAGTCCCCAGGGACAATTGTATTGGCTTGTCATGCTATTTGTAGACTAATCATTTCCACGCACAAACGCACACACACACACACAAACACACACACACACACACACACACACACACACACACACACACACAAAGCTCCATGAACTGAATGTAAAAGAGTGTGGATCAACAGGAATTGGATATTACTTTGTGCCTTACAGGCATCATCCCCCTCCCCACCCTTCACCGCCCACCCACCCTTATTCTTTGAAATGATTTTGTTGCATTATTCATCGTTCAAAGCTGTCATGCTTTGTGGCTAACCCTCTGTCAGTTTGCTCAACATCACAGATGCACCATGAGATGGATTCTTACACTGTATACTGCGGACGGCTGATCTAAGGAGGAATTCGGCTGTGTGGTTGAGAAGAGAGGATGGTGATACAGCTGTGTTAGACACCGCTGGAGCAAAAGCACACCTTGCACTCTGGATGTGAGCACGCCTGTGTCACCTTTATTCAGCTGAAAGGTCTAACTTTGGTCATATAGACTTTGCAACTTGCTCCCCTGATTCCCCTCTTCACAACAGCACAGCAGCAGCTTTAATGTCATTCCACTGTGAGTTACACACCAGAGCTTTACTGACGGAGCCTCCTCACTCGCAAAAATACTGTAAATTAAACAATGGTCAACTTGCAGTCAGGCACCATAGGCAATTTCTCCCTGTTTGACATGAAAGGATTATGCAACAGGTCGGGTACTTGCAGAAGCCCGGGCTATTACGCCCATTGTTGCAATGTGCAGTATTTTAGACGAGGCCAAGAGGAGAATGATGTCACGAGTCCGTAAATAAGGGGTCCTTTTCTCGGGCACTGCAGAGACCAGGCGGGTGTGGTGACTGCATTAGCAGACGCGCAATCCCCGGCGCAAACGCTCGCGTCAGAACCATAATGTGGACATTCCCGTGACGGCTTTTTCCACCGTCGCTACGACTGCCTATCACTTGTCGGACGTGCCTTGAAGTTTAAATCAATCTGCTGCCAGGGAACAAAAAATGTGACACAATTGCCCGATCTCGCTTTTTTTTCCCGACAGCCACAAGGTGCCCACTGACGCGCCTCCCCAATGCCAATGTGTTCGATCGAAAAATGTATGCACAACGACAATCTGACATCTGCTCCCCTCCTGACAGCAGCTTAGTATTCTCCACAGACACCCTGCTCTCTCCCTCAGAGCACCCCATGCCGTTTTTTTTTTTTGCAAGCCGCTTTCCCCTCCGTACCCCACTCTCTCTCATTCCAATGCGGCTCTTTTTTTTCTTTTCCCCCTTCTCTCCTCCGAGCTCAGCTTCTCTCCGCCACACGAAAAACAACGGAACTGAACAGCGGCTTCATAAAATATGCAGGTAAAAAAAAAAAAAAAAGGCAACTCGGAAAAAGCACCGACATCTCAAAGCACAACACTTTTTCATGCTCTACTGAGAACTGACCTCCCAGTATAACGGATCCCACTCTTCGGTAAACATCCGGAGGATTTCTTTTCATCCAAAAGAGCGGACCAGGCGCAGCGGCTCTATGGAGCGACTGGGCGATGCGATGCCATTGCGCTTTTGGTATTATCCTCATGAAATCAATTTGAGCGGGGGGACGTCGTCGGGAGAAGGCATCTCGGGCGCCGTCGAGACCAACTTGAGCGATACAGATGAGCGATGCTTTTTACGCTTTACAGTCCAGCATTTTTCGCTCGGCGATGGTTGCAGCCAATTAGCACACCACTTGCGCTCGGAGGCGAATAGCCCGTGACAAGACGCTCCTTCTCTCGAGCATCGCTCCTATTTCGGCTGCTTCGCTGCTTTTTGGAAAAAAAAAAGGAAAAAAAAAAGGTGGCAGACTATACAACACACGCAACTTCTCATTTCCAGGATATAGGAGGAGGGGGGTGTGGGGGGGAATTCTTAGTGTAGCGCATACTCCAAAAGCCAATAAATCCCCGTAGCGCATTTGACAAATCCTCTCCCTCTGCTGAGGAGCAACAATAAAGGAAGCTTTTAAAGGTCCCTGCATGAAGTGCTTCCTAAAACACGTGACTCCCATTCATTCCATGGCGAGAAAAAAAAAGAAAAAGAAAAAAAGATGCATTTGATCCATAATAGGCCCTAAGCAGTGGGAGAGACGTTATGTGTGTGTGAGAGAGGGTGGGTGGTGGTGGTGGTGGTGGTGGTGGTGGGGGGGGGGGGCATAGTTGTGTTAGAATGAATGACACTGGTACCACACAGTGTTCTACTCACCATTAGCACTGCAAAGTTATTGTGATGGGTGCAATGAATAGTGGTCGTGTTGCCCCCGGAGCCCGTTATGTGGCAGCCCTCTGCCCTCCAGCCGCCGTGTCCATCCAGCAGGTCAAAATCCCAATAGGCTGCGGTGGGGTCTACACCCAGTGCGAAGTGCCTGAGAGCAATAGTGACGGAGTGCACGGCGCTCCCGAGGCTGCACCCATCTGCAAAGAAATAGAGAAAAAATAAATAAATAAAAAGAAGCGAGACATTCAGTTGAGGAAACCAAGTGGAAAGTGTGTAAGTGCTGTGGCAAAAGAAGCGTGGACGCAAACTCCAACACATACACACACGCGCGCGCGCACACGCACGCACGCACTCACACGCATTCAGCATGCGCGCGTAATGTTGCTCAAGTGTCAGTTGACAGACTGTTGTGTGAAGTGTTGCAGGTGAAGTTTAATCTCGAATGGCAAAGCGAAAGTGGCCGATTTCTGTTTGTTTTTTTTCTTCTTTTGTCCAGCAGAAAGAGGGATGCAGCGGTGTGATGTGAGCGCCCGTGCAGTTATTTCATTAACGCGAGCGGAATAAACACAAACAGATGAATTGACTTTGGGTTTTTATTTTTTTTTTGCCATCATGCGCACGGGGCTGCTAAAGCGTATTTGTGTGTGTGTGTGTGATGTGGCAACATGTTGCGCAGAGCAAAACTGATGAGACCGTGTGCGTGTGTGTGTGCATGCATGTCGTCCGAGTGCCAGCACAGTAGTACGACGTTGACATCATGATGATAAAAATGGATTTCCTCTTACCTAATTTGGTGAAAGCAACTGGTGTTGAAACGCTCCTACGCTTCCCATCGTCGGCGAGATTTGACGAATTCCCCGTGCAAGGAAAGAGTTTCCCATTGCGAAACACAATGAACTGCAGCCTGCAAGTGGAGTTATCAACAGATTGCAGCGCAGAGGAGGAGATAGGCGTACCAGCCAGCGGTAAATGGATTGAGGCGACTGCCACTGAGTTCTGCGGATGGAACAAAAAAAAGAGAGGGAAATAAAAATTAAATAATGTCTCCGAAATGCGCAGGGGGGAGAAGAAAAAAAAAAACATAAACTCCCATAGAAAAAAAAAAAGACTGATAAATTGCTTTCCTCTCCGGGAGTGGAGGCGACCATAGACCACAAGTGACCAAGGGAATGAGAATCACGTTTGAAGCGCTCTAGTGCGCCTATTTGGTCAGGCTCCCTGCCGCAGAGGTGGAAATGGTTCTTACCATTTCAGCTTGAGGGCACATCAACACTGCAGCTTGATTTAAAGAGACAACCGGTCTGACTTTATCTTCTTTTCACCGACTACAAACACCAGAGAACCCCTTAAAAAAACATCCCTGGCAACATTTGTGGGGGGGGGGGGGGAAGGGGTTTCTAGGAGAAAAGGCATGGCTGGGGTATGTCAAGGTGTAGGCACTCGCCATCTTTGAGCACAAGTGGATCCAGACTCCTCTTGTAAACTAGTTTTTTATTGCTGTAACTGCAAGAAAAAAAAAAGAATAAAAAACACCCTTGGCAGCCATACCCAAAAATGTCATCAGAGTTGCATTCAAGATCCACAGTCCCTCTGGTCTCTCATTACCCGTAGCTAAGCATTTTATATCCCATAAAGTAACATATTCAGCAGGAGTCTCCTCCTATCCTGTCCCAAGAACATCTGTGCTAAAAGGCTTTAAAAAGCTGCATGATAACAGCTGCAGGAACTTTGCAACAGCTCGAGCTTTAGTGAATGGATGCCCCTGGTGGACAAAAATGTTGTTCAAGGGTGTGTGGACCGGTGACTGACTGCACTCAGGACAGGATGGGCAGCACTTAATCCTGCCAGAAGATAAAGTTCAATCATAAAAAAAGGTTTCCAACGTGGCACCGTCAGCATAAAAGACCTAAACACACATGGCCACACGCTCCACTTCATGCATCCTATCAGCTGATGTAAAGTGCACAGGCACTTAATATTTCATTCATACATAAAAATAGAGGAAAGGGACAACAGTGTACCTGTACATGCAAGGTGTACCTGATATCACTGGCTGCGTTGATATTGTTAGAACATCGTGTTTAAAGGACTGATAATGGACTATCATAGGAACTTATAAAACAGTGACAAAAACTGCATCTGGAGCAAGCCAAGATTCAGGAGAGCTGAGTTCGTATCCTGTTGGCTGGTAATGTTTTCAGGTTGTGAGTCTCTCTCTCTCTCTCTGTGTGTGTGTGTGTGTGTGTGTGTGTGTGTGTGTGTGTGTGTGTGTGTGTGTGTGTGTGTGTGTGTGTCATCATTGCAAAATGTTTTACTTGAAGCACTTTTTGGAACAGGAACATAGAAGCAATTTTCAGTATTCTGCTTTTGTTAATTCATCCGTCTGTCTGTGGAGAGATTTTTTAGTCAGAACGATAGCATCGCAACTGTGCACGATACAGTTATGAATCCTCACAGGTGTGTAGTTAGGATCGAAATGAAGGCAGAGTTGGAGAGCGGTTGTGGCCCAAGCCAACTACCAAGAGGTAGGAAGCACGAAAGGATTTCTAAATCAGCAATTATATAACGATTACTGTATATAGTAAACAGTATCACTGCCTTGGCAAAACAGTGTTTGTTTTTTGTCCTAGGTAGGCTGTCTTATGATGAAAAACAAACACATTTCTTTGCCATGAAGAGATTTCTAGGAAGACTCGATAACACTGACCGTGTCCACATATCCATTATGTGACCCTAATGGAGAATGATGCTAATGACAATGCTGACGATGATGCGTGTCCATTATAAAGATAATGATTGTATTACGCGGGGCTCACTTTCCAAATTAAGCCTGTTTTGTTCAGCTTTCACTCGCGTCACCCTCCAGTGCGAGAAGATCAGCACTTTGAGCCTATAAGGGGAGGGGAAGCTTCCTGACCAAGATGAATGTGGATGCCCATAAAGTGCCCTTACAGTTAATGGGGAGCTGCTTAGTCAGACGTTCAGCCCACAATCAATGTCGAGGAAGAACGATGGCCAAAATTTCTTAATCAGGCTAAACAAGGGCTCCATTCTTCTGTTTCTTATGCTGGCTACAGTGTTGCGGTGTTGCTGATGACAGCCTTTGTGGGCCCCTCAGGTACAAGAAGCTGAGTTGTTTTGATCCTCCTGACGCTTCTACAATCCTGGAAAATAATTTTATACAGGTGACAATGAGCAATGGCGTGCGTTAGCACTATTCCTTTACATTACAGCCATGGTGTGTGAGGAGCCAGTGGTGATTTTACAGCATTGGGTTTGTTGGCTATTAGTTTCTGCATTGACTCACTCTTGAAGGCTATTGATTTTCATCCCGCAGTGTGTGTATGTGTGGGGAGAGAGGGGAGAAAGACAGAGAATCCTCGCCTTGAAATTTATGTTGCATCATTTCCTTTCTCCAAACAGCTTAAGCTTGGCAGTCTGTTTCCAGGACATCATAGGATACAGACATCAGGGATAGAGGCGTGGAGGATTTGAGCCTCTGTGACAATGGAGAGTTAGACACAAGGCCGGCCGTCCTAGAGGTCCTTTCTCATACACCCGGTGACCTTCGTCCCGGGGGGGGGAGCGCTTTCAAGGCGTGCAACTCACAAAAAGGAATCTTATCTCGTACGCTTGTCTCCTCATCTCTTTTTACATCTTTTATCCTCTTTTATGTGGCGTATCAAAGGGATTTACGGCCCAGAGGGTGTGCTATAAGCCACGGCGTGCACAAGGTCCCGTTCTTAGCGACAATCTATGTTCCTCCTGAGCAACCTAAACAGCTACATTTCCTCAACCCCAACACCACCGGGGACCTCACACTTCAGAGTTGATTTAGCTGGCTGCACCTCAGCCGTCTGACCTTCCTCCAAGCCGCTCCCGCTCCACCGAGGCGGCATGCTGTAGCCGTAGTAACCATAATCACACACTCCCCTTCGTCTCTTGCTCTAGCCTCGGGATTGCTCGCCTTTTCCCTTGTTTTGTCCTCCCCTCCCCCGACCTATACCTTTCCCTACAGAGGGCATCCAGGTGAATGTCAGCAGTCACCTCCTATTTTCAGGCTGTTCCCACTCGGTCGCCTGCCTCCCTCCGCCCTCCTCCACCTGCTCCTTCATGCAGGGGCCCTGCTTGATAGAACCACAAACAGCCTGCAGGGCGAAACACAACAGCGCCGTTTGACCCGGGGCTGCCACCACATCAGAGCGTAAACTCCGCGCTTGAACATGGCACCCACTTCACAGGGGGATTACTGTCAAAAGTGTTTCGACAAAAAGGTGAAAATTAAGAGCCAGCAAGTGTATTTTTTTTTTGTTATCCAAAATAAGAAAAATCTACAGCTCTGTGGCTTTGTAGATATATCTGTGGGAGAGATACATTTATTTATTTGCACAAGCGGCGACTTGAAAATTAACTATAAATGAAGTGAATTTAGCTCAAAGGGCAACTCGCTGAGCTCGGCCCCAGCCGACAGGAACTGCTGACGAGCATGATGGGAGATTTGCATAATCTTTTTTTTTGTTATCATTGGCAGTCCTGTCAGCGCAGACGTGGTCAAAGA
Organism: Diplodus puntazzo; assembly: GCA_963678695.2. NCBI lineage: Eukaryota > Metazoa > Chordata > Actinopteri > Spariformes > Sparidae > Diplodus > Diplodus puntazzo. Next base: position 16,204,674 of record OZ023168.1, read on the forward strand.
CACAGTGACCATGACAAATAGGTAGACATCAGGAGACTTCAGGGGGTCATTTCGACCCATCATGTTTTAGAGGCTGAAAATAAATCACAGTTTGCTCACAAGCAACGTTTTTAAAAAAGACCTTGCACGCGCTCCTCTGTTGGAGGCGACATTCGAGGTTTGAACATAAAAACATGCAAACAAAGGAAACATAATTCTATAAAAGTGATTGCCATGGCTGCAGCTTAAAAGGCGTTTTATTTCTCTTGTGCTTTTTTTATGTTGTGGCGTTGTTTGCATTACTTATCAAGAGAAATTAAACACAGCCCTACATGGTTGCCATGCCAACAAGAGTCTGTTTCCTCCAGACAGGTTGTGTTGGTTGGTTGGGTTGGGGGTTGGGGGTTGGGGGTGAGGGGGCATTTGAGCAGATTTGAAGCAGGAAATCAGGCTCTTTGGAGAGGCAAGGCTGTGCCTCAGCTGTCAGACACACTCTCCTCAGTCAGCTCTGACTCAAACTGTCACATCACAGGGTCGTGTCTTAACAAACACATTCAAGAGGCCGCAACAGATGGACAACATTGTTTGATTAAAAAAAGGCACAGTGGATTACAAATTTAATGAAGTTATTGTGCGTAAAAGCATAACTAATATATTAGCTGCGGGGTGATTGATAATGAGCCAAAAGGAGCCAAGTCTTTGAGACAGAACGGATCTTAGGAGGGAAAATTTGCAGACTTTCAGCACTAATTAATGCAAATTTAACACTCGCTACAGAAGCTCATCAGCCATCAACAGATTCCTCCTTGTCCCGAAATGTTTTTATCAGAGTTTGTCTCAACAGTGGCCTGATGCCACGTCAGTATAGCCTTCGGTACATGCCCATTATTAGTGAAGGCAAAGATGACTGTGACTCAGTGCATATTTTCATGCAGCATTGTAATGATGAGAAACTATTTATTCGCGCAAAGAAAAACATTCCTCTGAGTCATCTCCTATTTAGTATGAGGGTCCGTTTGCCCAGCTGATCACAAAACAGCACATTCTAACTTAGCTCTGTTGGTATGAAGCAGATAGTTTTATTTCTTCAAGTTTCCAGGAGAAACCACCACAGTGATATAATGGTAGCCTGACACTTCAGAATCCTCATCTGGACACTGTTCGAGAGGATATGTTGTGTTGCAATTAAGATGACCCAAATCCTTAATATGATTCAATCTTTCTTTTGTTTGAGGGCAAAACATTAGATTCCATTCGATCCATTAGATTATGCATTTACTCTATAACTTCATTTCTGATTGTTGATTTTAGAAAGAAGGAGGCAAAGACCCCCCCCCCCGTCTTTGTCAGTGGGGCTGAGGTGGAGCAGGTGAATGGTTTTTAGGTTCCATGGAATTACCATCGCAGAGAATCTATTTTGGTCTTCACACATCACCACCCTGGTTAAAAAAGCACAAAAAAGGCTATTCCTCTTTCCATAGATACTTTGGAAAGCTGATTTCTGGAGCAAGATTTTTGTCAACTTTTAAAGAGGAGCAACAGGAAGAATCCTGACTGGAAGCATCACAAACTGGCATGGCTTGTGCATGGCCATGACAGGAAGGCTCTGCAGTGGGTGATTAAAACAGCCCGGCGCATCATTGGTACCCAACTACAAAGCATCAGCGAAATCAGTAAAAGTGACATGTCTGCATGGAGCCCAAAGGATACTTAGAGATAACACCGATCCCAGCTTCCGCCATCTGGCAGAAGATACAGAAGTATCTGCCGCCATACCAGCAGACTATAGAGCAGCTTAAGAGGACCACAACGGGCTTTATCTTCAGAACAGGTTTACACAATATGGGGTGTGACAATTTTTTTCGGAGGTACATTTTTTGCTAATGAAGGCATCAACCAAAAACACAATAGAGCTCACAGCACTGCTCGAATAAACTGCTATACATGCAGAATTTACTCACAGGGAACTAAAGCTATCATTTTACACATCAGAACATGGGAGCTGCCAGGCTATCGCTGCCTCGATCAGATAGTTTGCTTGTAGCTTTGGTTTTTATGCATCTTAATGGACCTCGGAGCCCCGGGGACAGGCAGCTGGGATGAACCAGGTGAACGCGACCTTTCTATCCCTGTCAGTGAGTTGGTCAGGGCTGCAGATCCCCAAGGCCCTCTCAGAGCTCTGCAAGCTGACGAAGGCGACTAGCAGCTCAATGCGAAATAAACTGCGAGTAAATAATATTTCAAGTGATTTCAGAACAATCACTGCGTTGTAAGAAATCAATACCAAGAAGATGACATCTGTGTCTCCATTTTCTCCAGTGTTAATGAGCAGACAGAGTAAAGCTTTTGACGCGTCATTAAGTAAATAACATTCATATTCTTGTCCATCCGAGGTGAGAAAACAGCCCCCCCGGCAGGCGCCTACGGAGAGAGCCAATGACAAACCCCGAGCCTTTTATCTATTCATGTATTCATTCGCTCTCTAAACCATTCATTACCTGTTGACTCACCAACATGCTCACTCTGAATACTGCTGAACGAGCCATAATTGGCCTGTTTAAGAATAAGACGGGATTGGCATGACTGGAATCTCAAGAAAAGGAGTGAGCATCCGGTCCATAACAATATACCTCTTTACCGTCAGCCGGGTAAGGACACACACATACACGCGCGCGCACACGAACAAACGGTGGTGTGGTCCTTCCTGAGTCGATCCAGGTCGTGCTTCACTATCGCCACATTTCCTCTCCCACGCTCACGCTTCTCAAGTTTGATTCAGCTGCGGGGCAGGGAGACAGGATTAATAGGCAGTCATTTGGTGGAGCAATAACAGTTGGCTATCACACAAAGTGGGTGTGCTAGCACTGCCGAGAGGTGAAACACAGTCATAACTTTGGATTAGGCCGCGGGGTTCAATCCTCTCTATTTGGTCTGCTGGATGGATAAACGTATGAGCTCCCTGTAATTCAGTACATCCACAAGCTCCTGTTTTTTTTTTTTCAATTACTCACAGATTATCTCTTACTTGTTTTGGGTCAGTGGTCCAGTGGGGCAGAAGGACAGGACAGCAATACAGCCAAGGTCATGTTGAGGCTCTAAATTATCAATAGATTTCTCACTTTTATTCCACCTGTCTGACAGTGTTCCTTCAGAGACGCTGCCTGTCTGCGTCAGAGACGACTGTGCTGCACCGACACAAAATGTCAGAACTTGTGCGTCCCTGGCGTTGTCGTCAGAACCCTAGATTTAACCAGAAAGTGCTCATTCCAGTCGAACAACCTGATTAAAGTTGAGCTCCATGCGAAGGGAGAGCAGGGTAAAACAATCGCGGTCTCTTTGGCCTTTTATAGATTGTAACAGGGGATTTGGCTCGGAGGTGAAATGGATGTGAACTTGGCTGTGTGCACCGCAGATTGAATTATTCAATTACTGTTTGGTCGGCATTTGATTTCCTGCATGTGTGCTGTTTATGACAAGCTCCCAGTTTTGGCACGCCGTTGCCAGGTATTGATCCCATGAGCATACGCCATCAAAGAGTTTGAGGGAAAAAAAATTCCAAAATGAATTCTGATGCGAAGTGTGACCAGTGTGAGCTGGAGATCACACGGACACACAGGAGATCTGAGATGTGTATCATGTCTCCACTCCTCTCATGATGTATAGTGTGTATTAGCTGGTAGTAACAGCCATTGAGATATGTTGGCCCATAGTGCTGCCTCCCATTTATGATTCAGTGTCTGAAACGTATAGCCACTGCTGTCTAAGTGTCTCCATGGTAACCTGCTTGTGAATCTGAGTGACTTAACATTTTCTCTCCACAGTGGCAGAGTAGGGGGCTAGCGGGCGCTTCATGTGTTAAGTGCCTTTACACCAACATGGGCTGCACATGAATATGCATGACTGTGGGGAGCTGGAGGTCATTCATCAGCAGAACCAGAGTACAACATGCTACAGCGGGATGGCTGGCTGCAGACCTCCACTCGGGAGCATGATTAAACAGCCTCTCAACGTCCTCTTCAGCAGAGATCAAACTGTTGAAATTTCAAAGATTTAATAAAAAAAAGAGACGTAATCAAATTTTTATGTGTGATATGATCGCCCCCCAGGAAGGAGTAAATATTACATTTTCTTGTGAGCATGATGATGCAAGTTACAGAGTGCTCTGAGAGCTGCTCATTAATGTTGATGTAATATAGACAGCAGCTCTATGGGACTTCTGGTGCGCAATGGCGTCGGGCTGCAGACCATATCATCTCTTGCAATGCACCTATACACACCTGCTGTTGTGCAAGCGAATGAGATGCTATGGGGGTCCAAGGGTCGTCGCTGTCCGCACAGCAAAGGCGAATCACGCTGAGGAGAGAGAACAAAGCTACGCAGATGAATCACCACCGTGCACACGCGTCTAAATGGCATAATCTGGCTTGTGCGGCCCCATCGCCATGGTAAATGATGCAACAAGCTGACTGCTTCCAGCTAAACCCTGCAGCAGGGAGGTAGTGAACCAATCAAGATGCACATGTGTTGTGAGCCAAGACTAACACAACATCATCAAATCGATCATGTAACGCTGTGTGAGAAGGCAAAAGCTGCACTGACAATGTTACATGGCAAATAATCATAAAAGCCTTCACGCTGTAATTAATTTTAGAACAATCAGATGGTTCCACATGGCTAAAAAAGGTGGTAATTATTGATTAAAGCACCATTTTGTTAACCTACACAGCAATTTTTAATCCAAATTGTGAAAATTCAAAAAGGTGTATTGCTGAGCTTTAATCTATTTAAGCTACCATTAGCATTGTCTAGAGACATGACTGCCTGTAATGGTGTGTTCTTCCATTTTACATTTAAACTTCCTGCCTGGAAAATGCCCTTGGGCATTGCCAGGGCGAATCCAGCGGATGTGGGAAGGAAATTACAGCAGAGAAAAAATAGAGAAAGAGAAGGCTGTATATTTATGGCCTCCTTTTACCATATTAATCCCTTCCCACTAATCCTTCAGTGGCACCAAATAAAACTGTAATGGCTTCAGTGGTCATCTTTATCTCATCAGGCTGATGATGAACTCGCTGGCAAAAATGAGACAGTTTATTACGCTCGTATATTGTTTGTCTTTGTGTGTCTGATATTACTGCATGGTCTGTGAAGGTACATTTATGATAGCTTGAGCTCCGAACATGTACAGTCCATCCAAACATCTTTGGTGACGGATCACCAGGATGGAGCTGGTTCATAAGTCAGGATCTGGAGGTGAGTTGCTCTTTAGTGTCGCTCATGAAAAGTATTGGGCAAAGCGTCTCATTTCTGCTGCTAGACAAATGAAATTTCTATCAGACAAAACAAAGCATGGGATCATGGGAGTTGTTCATTGATCATGGGAGTCTCTATTGTTATAAGACCCAGGGGCGCCGCCAGGGGGGGAAAGGTTAGGACGATTCCAAGGGCCCCGCACTGACAGGGGGCCCTTTTGAGACATGGGCAACCTATACAAGGGCCCAACTAGATTTTTTTTCATGGGGCCCAAAATCCCTGGTGGCGCCCCTGATAAGACCGCACGCAATCACTCACTCTCTGGTAATTGCAATAGGTGACCGAATTAAATACACCTTGTATAAAATTACTGACTTCTCTGAGTTTGAATATTGTTGGAAGCATTTGAGATAGTGCAAGCACATCATTCAAAATATATAACAAATGTGGGATAAATGCTATGTTTTATATCCGTAAAGATAAGTTTTTGTTGAGAAGTGCCTTGACATGTGTGTGTGTGTAACTGTATGAATGTGATGCGAAACTAGAAAAACAGAGAAAAAGTGTATTCACCAAACCCACAAGCTTCTGCCCACGTTGATTAGTCACATAACATTGGCTTTATTATCGTAAATTGTGAGCCTCCACAATCTTAAAGTTTAAAAAAGGCTGTGTTTCTTCACACAGTCATAGCTGGAAACATATTATTCATACATCTACAAAAAAGAATAACATAAGTTAGGCTCTAAACTTTTTGCAGCTTGCGTCATTGCACAGGATGGGAACTGTAGCCAGCTTGCGTTAGTGGATTCCAATCGCTGCCCAGATCCACAGAAACTAATTTGTCTTGAATTGTATCTGTTTTTTTGTTCAAAGCACAACACAGGTTGTCCAGAGCATAGCTAAACTTCCGTTTTGTGCCATCACCCCTTCAAAGATCCACATCCCCAGTGTTTAATGGTGATGCAAGGACTACGTAACTGCACTTCAAGCAAGATAACATGAAGATTTTTATACAAGAGGTTTTCATGGGTTCATTCAGATCCCGATAACCAAGATCTGACCAGGCACCTGAGTCTGTTGGGTCCAAATTCTATTAATTCCAGATGGGTACATATAAGATCTTGTTTTATTACTGTAGATTTTGGTCATTGATTGATGATGCATCCAGCCAAAGTTCTGGACCCTTGTCAAGTCACATGACGGGATCTGATGACTTTAGAATTGACAAATTAAAAAACACACGCATCTTGACAAATGACTGCACTTGGTCTTAACCTTTCTGAATTTAAATGACTTGATATTCTCCCCAAGGCCCAAAAAGTTAATCACAACAGATAAGAATCAAATCAGTCCAACAACAGCAGCCAATCACCTTGTGTGAAAACCTGGGAAATGTGCTGAACAGCAGAAAGACCTGTTTAAGGCTAACTTAAAGGTAAGACTTGACCAGTCACTTTCGTCTTGGAGGTCCAATTTGTAAGGTAGCTGATTAGTCTCATTTCAACTTGTCAAATACTAATGCTTTGGGTTGGTGGCTAGCCCGACCCACCAACCCAAAGCATCATTATTTGAGTTCAGAGGAAGTCTCAACTATCAACTAACCCAAAAATTGGATCATTAACTTGGGAAATTTCTTACAGTTTCACAAAACCTGAGACTTACTTTGGACCAACAAAACCTAGACTGTATGCACCTTGGTCTTAGGATGTTTTTCACTGAATCCATTTTAGATCCACAGGTCCAAAGTTATGGACCCAAGAGGACATCTTTCAACATAATGTCTACAGCATGTTAGCAGAGCTGCAGCAATAGCTTCAGTCCTCTGTACCTACATGCATTCAGGCACAGTATCGAGTGTAAATCTGCAGCATTTTGGCTGCACGTAGAGCCCAACACACAATCTGCATAAATAGAAATAAAAACAAAATAAAGTACACTTTCTTCAGCTTTGTAGACAGCTATATTGATTGAGCATGGGTTCTGTCAGACAGATGCCTGTAACAACTCCTGTGTAGACAGGGCCTGACCTGAACTTCTGTTGTCCTCCATGTAGGAGCAAGCTAGACACTGTTCGGTCCCCTTTGAAGGAGTAGTCTGACATTTGGGTAAATGACCTTATTTGCTTTCTTACCAAGAGTTAGAGAAAGGTTGGTAACGTGAGGTGGATTTACCTTTGGACAGAGCCGTTCCATTCCTGTGGTCAGCAAGGCTAACCATCTCCTGGCTGTAGCTGAGTACTGAACGGACATACATAAGAGTGGTTTTGATCCTTTCATATAACTTTGGGCAAGAAAGTGAAAAAGTATGTTTTCAAAAATAGTATAAAAATGCAAAACTGTTCCTATTAGCCTATAGGTGGTGGGTATTTGATACTGGAAACATACATGAACGGATTATCCGTTCACACTGGGACGGCTCACCAATAATGCGGCCCTGATACTACCTCCAGAGGCGGATCAGAGCCGCAGCGAAATTTCCCCCCTCTCCGCATCCGAAACCTTCACACAGGGGAGGGTGCGGAGAATTGGCGCAGGATCCCCGCATGCAAACGGCTGTGTGAAAGGGGCTACTGTCTGCACGAGACAGATGCAATTTATATGGAGATGTGAGCAGGCTAGCTTGATTGAAACAAATGATTGTTTTTATTTTGGGGGTTACAAAAGTGAGAGTTACAGATTTGTTAGTGTATCAATACATCTACTAGGTTTTATGTGGAGCTAATGCATGCACTTTTGATGTGCATATCCACAGCCGCTGTTTAATATTCCATACATGTCTCCCTTTCTTGGTCATGCTGAGGAATCCAAGACACTTCACCGCAAGCAAGGGTAGGGTGGAGGATTTATTGGAGCGCTCTTGTGCCTCAAACGCACATCCCTTTAATCGATCTGTTGAAGCATTACCATAATCAGCTCACTCTGGCTGTTCAGCGCTCCCCCATCCCCCTCCATGTTTTGATCAATGAAGGTCCCATCCATAGTCAACCCAACCCCTCCTCCAGCTACAGTGGGAAAAGAGCCAATTGACTCATATATGGAGTGAAAAGAGGAGAAAGAGACCTGTATTTCTCAATCAGGACCATCATTCCAATCAGGATGATCAGGCAGGCAGCAATTTCTCCAGCGCCATGATGGCGAAGGCCATGATGGGAATCGCAATTCTCTTAATAAGATGAGAAAAAAGATGATGATCTGAGCTTACTTTGAGCAAATTAAATCCCCTGGGATCTGCACTCGATTTGTCAGCCATTTAATCTGTTAAACAGGGGTAATAAGCTGGTGTCAATCCACTGCCTGTTTAGCACAATCACGGCAAAATGCTGCCTTGAGCCATGTGGTAATAGAGGTGGTCTGAAATGCTCATGTGACTTAAGAGTATATTAAAATAGGCTGAATTCAAAGTGCACTGTGTATGCAGTAGCCCTAAGGTTTAACATGAAGAGGTGATAAAAATACACAGATGAACATCCAAACATACGTTCTCTGAAGCTGACTGATCCCTTTTCAAGTGTTCTGGGGTTATTTTTTTGACTCTTTTAGACAGTGACAGCTAACAGGAAATGAGAGGAGGGAAATGTGGGACAAAGGGCCCCAACCTGACTCAAACGAGGGTTACTGGGATTACTCTATCAGTGTCTTACACACCACCCCTATAACTGCTCATTCCTGATCAGGCTGTCTGGGTGTTGACCTCTAATCCCAGCAGACCTGGAGGTGTCCCTGGGGCCACTCAGAAAGGTCGCAGGCTTGATTGAAACTTCTTATTGTAGGACGGCAGCAGAGCTAATAGCTTCACTGAGAACACATTTAATTAATATTTTTTGCCTGGCTGTGCTTTCTGTCATCAGTCAATGAATAGCTGGAATTAATAATTTCATTATGCTAACAACACACTGGTTGAGTCTGGAGGGAGTTATGTGGCTACTGTATGCCAGCAAGTAGAGCTGAAACAGTAAGTCACTTAATTGATTAGTTGACAGACAGAAAATTAATCGGCAGCTTCTTGGATCAAAAAAACTTTACTTTCAAGCAAAAATGCTTTTGTTACAATTACAAATGTGAATATTTTCTGCTTTTAGACATTGTGACGTCTTTGCATTTGCATTCTAAAACGTAAACCACAAAATACAGTATTACTAACACATTTTGAATGAGTCAACAACAAGTTTAAGCATTGAACAAAACAGGCACAAAGCTATGTTTACGTCACTTTATATTAGTGATCATAATTTTGATGAATAATGATCTTTGTTCACTAAGATCCAGATCATCTGAGGCATAAATACATTCTTCCTCATGTGATTTTAATAGGTCACATACTGTATTTGGACTTCAGGACAACATAGAGCCAAAATAAGGACAAAATAATCCATTATGTAAGTACTCTCTGCACTTTTCTGTGTTCACTGGTTCATGTCAGGAGGCAGATTAACACCGGGGTAAGTGGTGTGTTATTGCTAAAGTGTGAAAAGAAAGGACCATGTATCCTTGAGACAGCTAGAATACTACATAGATATAAAGCCCCACACAAAGTGCTAAAAAGAATAGCATCACGCACTGCAAAATATTACAAAGTGTAGCTAAAGCTGAAGCAAAATTTCCTTAAATTAGCATCTATTTTGTTAGTATTTGTGGGACTCTGCTGGGAACCTTACAGCACTGTCTGCTTAACATATGTTACCCTTCATTCTATTATAACTATTTTTCATTTCTGACTTTTTTTCCTCTGTGTTTGTCACCGAGCACTGAAAAATAAATGCAACATTTCCAAGGTTAGTATCCATAATTAATGGCAGCACATTGTATCAGTGTTAGATGTCGATTTATCAAGTTTTCACACAGTCACCCATACCACATTAGTGATATAAACAGACAGATGATTTGGATGGAGCAGTGCTTACTTGAGCCAATCTATCCGCAGCCCACGCTCATCCATTGACAGAGCCCCCACTTGGCCCAGATTAGCATCAGACAAGAGGGCACACTTTGAAGATTCTGTCTCAAAAAGTGATTAGCTGGGAGCCAGCCATGTAACCCAACAGGGACTTATTAGCCATCCCACTTAGTGTACACAGTGACCACAGAGAGACAGACAGAGGGAGACAAGTCATTCATCAGAGATTTGTTTTCACCCTGATTAGGAAACAAGCAAAGTAACAGTATTAACGACCCGCTGACCTTTGTCTTAACGCCCCATTTTACATATGCTTCAGAATGCCACAGTCATCTTTGATTCAAGCTTTTGAGCCTTGGAAAAGGAAGAAGATTTGAAGCGATTGTCTTCGATTGATTTTTCTGCTTGCTCCAAGTTGGACCGTGCAATCGATGATTTACCTTTCCAGCTTAGCTCAGGAGCACATAACATGGGTCTTTTTTTCACTGAGGAGTACCGTCCATTCTTTTTCTTTAAACTCCACTAAAGTAAACTGCATGGCTACAGTACAAAAGCTCTGCTCAATTTAATATTGATCCCACAGTGTGACATACATAAGTAAATTATTCAATTAATCTTACATAACCACAAATAGGCAAATTACCTTGTCGTGCTGCAGATAGGTTTGCTTCAAAAAGGAAAATAGTATTAAAAAATAAGTTGCCTCTTTTTTTTCTCAACAACTGCTAGAGCACAATCTTCAATACTTTTAACCACAGGGGCCACCAGAATTATTGCAGAAAAAGAAAGTTCCTTGGAGCTGCTTTAAACTATCTGCATGCACACTTGTCACTTAATAAAACATCTTACACTTGTAACATTTTTGAGCTTTTCAGTTGACAACAACAGCAACAACAGCGCTTCAGACGACGGCGTGAAAATTACAGTTCAGTATTATTTGAGGTTATGAATAGAATGTATGCTCGATCTATATGAGGCAAAGTAAGAAGACAAAGGTTAGGGAATAAGAGGGTAGAAGCTTCTTCGTTTGGTATCATAATTATCATGACTCACATTATTTTTGTGTACTTTAATTATAGTGTAGTTTCAGGATATGCATGCTTTAAAATCATGTCATTGTTGTGTACTTAGCAGATCAGCGGCTGATCTTGACAAAATATGTAAACATCATTGAATTTTACTTCAGTGGGAATATTTAATCATCGTCAGCTGCTGGTAAATTTGAAGAGGAACTTATATTTCAGGACCGGGCACATACTTAAATATGCATCATCCTGAGAGAGCTCCTTGATTTAACTAACAGCTAAATAAACATCATAATGTATGCATGGACATACAGCGTAGCATTTCCATGAGGAGGCCCCAGACACACTCCACCTTGACTCCACTCTCCAGTGTCAGACTGGAGTGGGATTAAGCTGCCGTAATGGTGGAGGAAATAGGAGAGTGTGTCCTGGGGTGATTTATACCAACAGGGTCGTTGCTGCTGTCCCCCCTGTCCTGAGAGAGACACTATCTAGCTGTTTGTCTGTGATCTCTTGACCCGCTGCTGGTCATCTCCGGCTCCATCGGACTAAAGAGCCTGCCACATGCCCCCTGCGAGCGCCGCTATGACACAGCATCTGAGCTACACAGATCTCAGGGGTGGGAGCTAATTGGTCACTTTATGGCAGTGAGTCCATCTCGGCCACTCTCTTCAGAGGAGGTTAGCGCAGTCATCAAGGCGTCATTAGAGCGAGAGGGTTGACCGAGGCAGCAGTGTAGGGGTGGATACAAAGATTTGCTCCTTGCTTCGACCTCGCATTCATTTAAAAGTCAATCTAGCTACTTAATGCTCCTCTGTTCAAGCAAGATCACTGGAGGTTTGTGTGTCCTTAAAGAGGTCGGCCACAAGATATTTGAAAAAGAAAAATGCTGACCGCAATGATCAAGGTGCTTTCTCTTGTTTGTGAACTGCTTATCCAAAACTTTTAATTGATCAAAGTACGGCAAGGGTTTTTCCTGTAAATACAGATAAATTGTCCATAGATGGCACTTTCCATAGATGGGACAATTCCATAGGCGTAACATCCACTAGGGACAGGGGGGACATGTCCCCCCCACTTTCCGAAATCCCGTTTCTGTCCCCCCCACTTTTATTTAATCCAGCCGAACGCAGTAGCTCTCAAGCGTCCGATACTCAAACATGTCCACTTGATTAATCTACCCCGACATATACCGATGTGCTTAATTTACATTAATTTGATGACAAACTCCGCCCAGCTGATGCAACACCAGCTATGCCAGGTTAGTAATCAAGTGAACCCACTCTCGCTGTGAGTCGCGGACAGTTTGTGTAATGATGCTGCGTTCAAAGGCTGCAACAGACCACCGTCTTCGGCTGGGTCGGGCTCTTGATCAAACATTTGTGTTTTGTTTTTTAATAACTCAAATAATGACTATTTCCAGCTAGAAAACACGCACCTCTCTCCTCCCTCCATTGTTTGTGTTGCTGCGTGGTGTTACACGTGACTTGTGTGAGTTATCCTCGTGCTGGAAACGTGACCCCGAGACGCAAGAAGAAAGCAAAAATATATATTTTTACTGAGGAAAATGACAAAAGTAATAGTAACGCACAGTGACTTGAGTAAGTAACTTTTACCTGATAACTGGTTTGGAAATATTAACGCGTTAGATTACTCGTTACTGAAAACAGTGGTCAGAGAGTAACGCGTGGGCAATGACAACCTGTGTCAGCTTTACAGTTACAGTTAATGTGCCGGCCGGGCTCGGACACAACGTGCACGGGCGCGTTGGGCCCGATCTAAGCTCTACTCGGGTCCAGCCGCGACTTTACTGAGGTTCACCCAGTGTGAGCAGCAGGAGGACGGTCAGCTCACCTCCCAGAACATGGCACTGAATCACTGGCGACTGATTTAGGGACTGTCATTAAATTACTTAGCATAAATATATTAATTCAAAATAATTGCAGTTTTTTCTATATCTTCCATGTCATGTGGCCCAGTGACTCCAAACCAGCAGCAGATTGTATTAGTAAACTGGACGAATGAGACACAGCTATGTTTATTGTACTTATTGTATTTTATATGAATATTAATATGCAGAAATTATGATTTTTTTCTCAGTAACTTCGATGTCAGGTGTCCCACTGACTTCTGAAACAAATTCTGTTTCCATAAAAATCTATAATAATACAGAAAATAATGGTAAAAAAAAAAAAAGTTCTCTAATGTCTCGTGTCTTAGATTCTGATTCTGAAATTCTGAAAATGTTTTTTTTTTTTTTAAATCTCACCAGCAGTCACCATTTAAAGGGTTATTTTTCAAACTTTTCTTCTGGGGGGGGCCATGCCCCTGGACCCCCCTAGTGTTGCTAAGTTATTAAAACAATCTTGGGGAAACACTGTATGTTCTAAGAATTTTGGACACGTGAGGCGAACTATTTCTTTCTTAGCTGAAGCCGACAACGGAGCAAAATAAGTGTAAAGAGAGACATACTGGAGCCGTATATTTTCCTGCTTTTTTGTTCTTTGCCAATCACACCTATGACTAAGCATGATAGCCATGTTCATCATAATGTGTTGCTTTTAAGTAGCTGGGAATATGATTAAAAGCATGTGGAAATGTATAAAATGGTATTCAAATCAGACCTCCACTTTTTTGTGTCCCCCCCCACTTTTCAAACTGATGTTACACCCTTGGACAATTCACTCTCCTTTTGGCTCTGGTTTGGTCTCCATCAACTACTAAGTAAAACATCTCACCCTTCAGCTACAAAATGCTCCACTATGGTAGTCTGTTCAGATACCAGATGCCTTTTTTATTTTTGCTTCTGAAATTCTTTGATGTGCCAGATGGTTTATTACAAGGAAACTTCTGGAGAGGAAAAGGTCTGTAAAAGGGCGGACACGGTCAAAAACACTTGTCGGGTGATTGGACAAACAATCTGTGAATCAGCGTCTATCACAGGCTAATTTCAACCAATCAGATCAACAGTGGGAGAGTGCTACCACCAGCAGAGTAGTAAATGGTAAATGGACTTGCATGAATACAGAGCTTTTCCAGTAAACTCAACACTTTAAGCGCGTTTCAACACATGTCACATTCACAAACACATTCATATGCTGATGGGAGAGGCTGCCTTGCCCAGTGCCAACCTGCTCATCAGGAGCGATGTGGAGATCAGTCTCTCTCCCAAAGATACTTCGACATGTCGCCAGGGGATCTGGGAGAATTCAGAGATCGAACCACAACCTCTACCTCCTGAACCACAGCCGCCCCCAGTGATGTACGATACCACTGATTTCTTTTCCGATCCAATACTAAGTAAAACCCAATCTTTAGCAACATACACGAGTACAGTAGATTTCAGCTGAGACAGGGGAAAAGGTGATATCAGCAAACACAATCAAATCAGACAACAGCGGAGCAGCAAAATGTGCAGATGGTGCACATTCACATAAACAAACAATGTGTAGGAAGGCTGCATGTGAGACAATGAAAAACAAGCTTGAGGAGACCATTGAGCTGATTGTGACATGTCTCCCTCAAACACGCTGCTCAAAAGTGAACTGCAAACCTGCAGCCTGCAGGGAGGTTTCTATGAGAATGGATGCTTGACAGCGGCTAGCAGCAGCCAGACTTTAGTTCCACTCCAGGGATGGACCTGCCTGTCCATGTCAGTGTAAATGTAATTTTCACTCAGCTAAAGCACCTCAGGTGCCTCCTCGCCTTAGATCCTGGATTAAGGTGTGAGAGTGAGAGTCAGGGAGAGGCAGACGGGAACACTAAGAGGATGTGAGAAATTAAATCAGTGTGAGACAATCTGTGGATACACAGCTTGCATGCATATGTCCAGACATGCGCTTGTGCATACTGTAGAGGAGCTGTATCATCTGTAATTTGTCCCATTTGACCACAGTGCAGAACATTCACTGCTTTCCTTCAGCCACACATCACATTCACCTCTGATGGATCAAATGTAATTTCGCACAGCACACAATATTTTGACCTTTCGGTCTCAAAAACTGTTGAAGCAGCACGATGATAATGAGGCTTAGAGAAGACCTAAATCTGCCTGATTCAATGTGGTGATAGTATTTTTTTCGACTGCAGTATAATGTTGTAGTATAATACGTTTGTTGTGGTGATGTCAATGTTTAATTTTGTTAATGATTTAATTGATTAAACATATAAAAACAGACATCTAGAAGATGTCTAGACATCTGGGGGACATGTGTACATTTTCAGATAATGTAATGTGATTTTGGTGTCGAATTTTGTTGCTCACAAGTGGTGCTTCTGTGTGTTTGATGTGATCAAGCAGTGTGTATGATGACCACCTGTAAGGACCTAACATTTCAAAGTAAAGTAACAATGTGAAAATCCCCCAAGTTTTAGTTTCATCTTGACAGCTGACTGCACCGCTAACCTTACACTGTTAACTTTACAGTGAACACTGTTAGGGACTATAAGTTCTTTCCAAAAATATGAAAAAAAAACACATTAACATTTGAAAATCAATTTTCCTGTTGACACAAAATATTGAAATATTCTCTGTTATTTTAAGGTAAAAAAAGTGACACAATGTTGCTTTAAACTGGCAATAGACACGTTTAAGTAAATGTGGCTTTACAATCTAACAGCTACAGAATAATGGTACCATCAGTGTTTAGATTGGTTCACTATAAACCTCGCTGTTACTCCAATTTTATCTGCCACTGGGCATGAAATTTCACGAGAAAATAATGGTGAACTGGTGATCCGGTCAAGTCGGCAGCCTGGCACCATTTCTATCTTCCTCCACGTCTCCATTACAGACTAAATGAATGAATAAACTCATGTTGTTACTTGGAAACTGAAAGCGGTCTGGTTTTCTGTCTGACATGGCACCAACAATATAAACCACTTGGAAACGCTAGAGGGGGAAGAGTTGTCTATTTACACTTTAAATGTTTTATGCTTGAGTGGAGTTGGACCACCACAATCTTTCTTTCTTTTTCGGTCTTAATTTTGTTTATTTCTCAAATACATATTTTGTGCCAATTATGGGCCATGCCATTTATTTAAAAACGCTGTAACAATTAATGTTAAGGATGTACTACCTATGGAGCATTAACCTGACCAATATTTTTTTATTTGACTTCTAGTAACAGTAATCATATAATGATAACAGGCAGAGAGTCTGTTTAAAGTGAGAGACTTTTATTCCCTACAGTCAATGACTGTAGGGAATCAATGATTCTGTAGGAAATCAATGATTCCAAATGACCAGATTACTCTTCATATTTACTTCCTCTACTTTGTCTGTCTAATGAAGTGATTCTAAAATACTTTTTTTAAAAAGAAAAGCCTGCATAATATCCAGGGGGAAATTAAGAGACATATCCGAGTTTTCAAAAAACATTGAAAAAAATGAAATTAAATAGAAATGACGACTTGTTGAGATTTTTTCTTACAATGCACCGAGGGAGCAATCAGCATGAGGTGTCCCCACCTTCCCTCCTCAGTGAGCAGCAGATATTTAAAGGCCTTTCCATCGACGTGGCAGTAATTGCAGCAGTTCCCTATCTCCACAGCAGAACAACATTCCACCTTATCTCCATGACCTTCCATAGACAGCCCTCCGTCCCCGGACCCAGGGCAGGGGAGGGAGAGAGAGACAGTGAGAAACAAAGAGAGAGGTGTGCTGGACTTCACACAACTGACTCCTCATGCGATCTCCAAAACCAATCGACCTTCGTTGTCTCCCTATGGGAACTCCAGCCAAAGTCTATATCTACAAGACTTAACCTAACACACTCCGCCATCCATCTCTTTCCTCGAGGCCACAATGTATCACATCTACCTTCTCATTTACAACTACAGCTTCTTCCAAAGCTGCCAATCCAGGCCCAAGTACACTCCAGGGGCTGCAGAACCCAGATAAATTCCCCAAACAGTGCCTTTCAGTTGAAGGTACAATGTTTATCTTAATTTGGGGGTGAACTGTCCCCATAATATCTGAAAATGTCATTTAGGTTTCGAGTTTCTTTCTCCAGGTTGATCATTTATTAATAAATTAGCTTACTGTGCTACTGTGCAGCTTACTGTGCGAGTGTAATCCAAAACTCGGTAGCTCGCAATAAAACTATCAACTATCTAAATGGATCCATAGGTCAACAGGTAAGAGTTGAAATACAAAATTTGAATATTTGGGTGAACTGTCTCTTACTGGCGGAGTCCGTCATCCCTGAACTGGATGAACTCAATCCAGAGTTACAGTTTATCATTTTACCTAGTTGATAATCGACTCTCTATTAACTGTTCACTCTCCCTGTTGCTCGTTGACATTTTAAGTGTCTAACTGGAAAATCATGGTGTGGCTTTTGCTGTGCATATCATTATTTTTATTTTTCATGGATGTCATTAACAAGCCTCACTGTGAGATGAAGAGAGCTGATGTGTGCAAAACTGCTCGTGAGCAAGACATTTGAGTATGATTTTAACTTTTTTGGTTATTGCTCGGGTGCTTTAACATTTGTTACAAGCAAAGCAAATACCACTATGCATCGTCACAGTTTTAGGTTTCAGGGTGAACACAATGTTAAAATTTGTTTCATTTTGTTTTATTTCATTGCAGACCTCTGCACTGCATAAAACAATATAAGAAAACTGGGAGAATACAACCCTGCCCCATGTCTGACCCTGTTTTACGGGTTAATACCTTAATTGGCCCAAATAAAGGAGACAATCAGCGATACTACAACACCGCCTAGTGATGATAACCGAAGTAAATCCTGCACTTGCAGTGGGAGGAGAGCAGCCTTGAAAATCCCATTCAAATAAGAACTGAATAAAGAAATCTATGAGAAGGCCTGGACTGAATAAGAATGAGGGCATTAGGATAAATATAGAACAAAGATACTTTTTGGAGGACAGATTTTCAAAGCAGGGTAAACTGAAAGTCTGCAAAGAGGGCCAACAAAGAAAAAAATAAAGTTCTTCTTCACTACTAATACTGTATTCTGACGTTTGGTTCCTCCTGTATGCAACCCAGTTCATTTCCAGAGCTTTGTCACAGTTAGCACTAGCCTGCGTGGCAAGGGCTCACTTTCCACTGTATGGTTTGCATGGGTGTGTGTCGTTATTATGTTAATTGTCTGTTTACTGCTGTGATGCGACAACAGAACGTAGTGTTTTCCTCTGCTACATTATTCATGGTCTCGAGGAGAGGCTTGGCTCCATGTGTTTGGCACTGGCTTGTTTTGTTTAGCGTCCCCCGTTACATCGACCCTATCCACCCCCACTTCTCACATTATAAATTCTTAATTCGACGCCCGCACTTGCTCACAACCCAAATCTTGCTGGCTCCCCTCCCGTGCCTCGGGCGCCAGGAGCTGGAAACAAGTTCAGGTGGATCTCTACTTTGTCCTCACGCTCTGTTTACAGGAACACACAGCGCTGATTAATGGAGATAATCAGATAGCAGCTTTTAATGAATAAATTATGACTGGCTAGATTGGAAGGCACTGGATTTTCATCCAGGAGGCAAAAAGGGTTTGAATGAGTGCTTCAGGACCAATCGTTTCATATTCAGCAGCTATGATAATATTCTTTAAAACTATGAGGTGATCCAATCTGAGTATATGTGTAAATGTGATTCATATTCATGCTGTATTACACTGACGTAAATCAAATCAATATATAAAGAGATTCGACCATTTTCATCAAGGTCAGTCAGGTAGAGCAAAACAACAAGAGCATTGAAGTCACTCATCCGTTGCTGGAATTAAATAATTCAGCACAATGATATTGATTGAGGATGCATCATAGAGAGGACAGATTGGAATTTGATATGTGGCTCATGAACATCCAAAGATGTTCACGATGAAGAACTGGCATTAGAGGAACTGTGCTGAAGTCAATGCTTCAGGGGAATCCTTTACTTGTTTAACTTAATCTCCCCTTTAAATCACCCAGTCTCCTCTCATTGGTCAGCTCACAACATGTCCGACCCATCTCAGCTAAAAACAACAGAGCAGCTGTGCTAAATCAATTTGATGATGTCACAAAGTCACAGAATTAAAGGAGAGACTGCTGACGAGGAGAATCAGGAGCAGTGTTCTCAGTGGGAGAGAGGAGCCTCTGTAGATCCGGATTTTTTTAACTCTCAAGATATTTTACACGCACAAAAATGTATATATAAGACACTGAAGGAAAGGGGAAAAAAACATGAAAAAGTGAGATAATTTTTGTAACAAGAAACACAAGTCTCTCTCTTAAGTCTTGTGAGATGAGTTGCTACAGCTGTTTTCTCATCTATTTTGTCAAAATCTGTTAAATATTCAGCCACGATTTCCTCCAGTGAACTCCAAACTCTGACTGACTCATGTTTCCACAAAGGTTTCTCTTTGAGCGAGACTTGAGTTTCTAGTTAGGCAACACATCTTTACAAAAACTGTCTCTCTCTGTAGGAATCATTTACGTAATGTTGCAAGACACTCAGAAGAACAATGTCATCCTGTCAGTGGAAAAAACAAGCACTTTAAGTGGACGTGACTGTGATGGTCAGAGTAGTCCCAAAAGATTACATTGCCACCATTGCGGTTGCCGCCTGAGGCATCCATTCACCAAAATATGTAAACATAGGTCCCAGGTTTGAAAAAAACTGGAATATAATGCTGCATCATCTGGAACCAATATTCTTAATTGAAAAGCTATCTGGACACACGACAACACATAGCTATGAAACAGCTCGGGTCCACATCAAGAGCTTCATTGGGGGGCACTTACACAGATGCGAAGAACTGGAAAGAGTCCATTCGAGCACAGGCTGTTGGTTGGTAGGATGGGTGGGCAGGAGGGCAGTGGTGGGTAAAACTGATTTTTATTGAACAATTAAATCCCCAGTGCCAAACGTAATTTGAGTTTTTTTGTTGCTTTGCCACCATTAGCTGCTAACAACCCCGGTCGCTCCAGGGCCTGTCCTGATAAAAATAGAGTGGAGGGACAAGGGCGAAATCCAAACAACAACGCATTCAATCTACGCAATTATGGCGCCGTTAACATTAGGCCATCTGATTCCTTAATGTCAAGGCAAACAGACGCATCACTCTGGCAGCCTCCAAATCTCATCAGCCGGGAGACACAGGTGGAGAGCGGAAGGCAAACACAACAGCGTAATATTGTGATGAAGCGACAAGTGAGAGACAGAGTAATAGACAGTGAGGCAGCGATACAGTCCTGATGAGAGTAGGCGGGTGTGTGTGTGTGTGTGTGTGTGTGTGTGTGTGTGTGTGTGTGTGTGTTTGTTTGGGATTGTGTGTTTGTGTGCGCGACCATGCATGTATAAAGCTCAGAGGATAAGTGCACATTGAGCGACAAGGGACAGGCCGCATCACCATAAAATGTAATCTATTAAAGCTTATCCCAGACAAGATCGCTACATCTAAATTCATCTCAGTCTGTCAGGGCCCGTTCTATTCCCAATGCTGCCGCAAAATAATGGGATGTGACAGTACATGTCCTAAGGAACGAGGAAATAAGAGATCTCCGTGTCACGTAGCTGTGTCATTTTCATAAAGCTGCTTGCCCCTTAAAGACACAGCAGCCGGAAAAACACACTAAACAACACGCGGCGAATTAAAACAGTCGACTTGTGCGTACCGGTACACACATTTTTGTTATTGCTGCCACTGCTCCTTTTCAGTAATAATTGCATCATGCCAACCAAGTTCATCAACTCAAATCTAGGGCTGTAGTAACATCGTAGAACAGGCAACACGAGCATTCAGACAATCAGACAGGTTGTAAACAAAGCCCCACGTCCGCCAGACCATTCATCACAGCTTACAGTCTGCAGCTTACTGTAACGGCCACAGCTGTGCCCACATGCAGCTTCACTCCGCAATGACGGATTATTAACAGCATTTTGGGACCACTTTAGGTTTTACTTTTAAATTAATCTTTGGTAAGTTCACTAAAGAAGATCTTCTCTCTCGCCTTTTCCTCTGTGGGTTTTTTTTTTCTTTTCAAGCTCTAATCGTCTTCGTCACTTCCACTTTTCCACAATGTCAAAATCCCTTTCAATTATAAATTCTCGCATCTGCCTGCCGGCGTTCCAGGAGCAAATCGGTCCTCGGATGCAGTTTCTTTGAATATCATTGCGATCCTGTCATACCTACTACTGCACAACCCAACACCTGCCCATTATCAGCATTGCCATGATGTGATTCAACCGAGAGTTACCATCTCATGCCTTCTGGTTTTTTATGTGAGATCCTGTCCTGTCTCCTGTCTTTATGAAGGTGCTCAGTTGGGTTGAATCGCCAGTCTTGAACTAAAGAAATGTCATCGCACATTCCCATTTCAGCTCTCCTTGTTGAAAGAAGCTGCTTTAGAAAATATGACTGTTGGCTTGTTTTCATCTTATCAGATTGTCTGACCGCCTTGGTTTGATTTCCTGTTGGGAAAGTGCTTTTGGTCCTGACTCCGTGAGTTACTCTTACAATACCTGTCAGCTTTTTGTTCTTGCATGGTACAAAGACAGTTAACAGTGATAAGGGTAGCAGATGCACCACCTGCAATTCATTTTTGAAGTGACAGTGAGACAAAACCTTTTTTTTTCTTTTTATTCGTAGCCAGCATCGATCTACTTTTCCAGCTCAAATGACAGCTGCCACTTGCGGATTTTAAAGGTGGAAAAACAGCCTGTTCAAAGATCAAATTGCATAACACTGAAAATGTTTATGCTTCTAAAAATTGATACTATAAATTACTGGATATGAAATTTCATTGGAAACACAATGTATCAATCATTTGAAGGCTGGTGTGTGAGTGGTTTAGGAGAGAGAAGAAAGAAGAACAATCACTTGTCGGTTGTCTTAGGCTCTACGGCAGGCTTATAAACTCCTATCTGCTCAAACGAGCTGTCAATCTAAGGCTTTTTCTGCCAGATAACAGCATAAAAAACATCTGTAATTACATATACAGTATATATATATATATATATATATATATATATATATATATATATATATATATATATATATATATAATATATATACTAAATATGTATCTACTGGACATTTGGGCACACAAGAAGATAGACTTTGTTGGAGTTTCGTGCACTACTGAAACACCCAGACACTTTAATGGTTAGTTGGCTAAACTTTGTACAGGCTGTTTGTTTGTTGATGTGGTTTTATCTTGAAATGGTTTGCATGAATAGAATCACATTTATGGCATGACTATACATTTATATCAAGGCGTTAGCCTATTCACTTAGCTGTGTTTGTAAATATGTTATTTCTGACTTTCTAAAAAGTCAGCATCCTCCCCTTTTGCAACTGAAGAAACAGCACTGTTCATGTATGTAACAATATTATTGGTATGATAAGGAAAGATTGAATTATGCCTTAGTGCTTAGCTTGCATGTATGTTCATAGTTTCAAACAGTATGTTTTCATTCATAAAATGACAAGAGAAAGGGCATTTAGGGTGAGGACTAACAGATGTGTTCCAAAAATCCAAATCCCCCAAAATGCGGCACAGAGCTGTTCATTATTTATTAATAAGCTCTAATAGCATCCAGGACAGGCTTCCCCACAGCGGGTAATTCTTTACAAGCAAAGGTGAAGGTCATGACCGGCACTCCAACCTGCAGTGGCATAAATAATGTAATTAAATAACGATTCACTTATTGCCCTTAGAGGCAATTCTTAGTTACTATTGTTAAGCTACTGTTAGAGCAGCCAAATACCATTTCTTACACTTTTTCTTGCATTTTGAATTTTGGAAAGGCTCCGAAAAAAGACTTACGTGATGTGCCAGATGGGGGTAGGCACTTTAAAAAAAAACCTGGGCTAACTTCAACTAGTCAGATCATTACTAAATCAATATTACCAGTGGACTGTCTTAGCAAAATGTTTTTGAAGCTATTTTTCAAAGGTTTATAAGTTACATAATGCTACTTTAAATGCAAAGTAGTGCTCTTATTACTCCCACGTGATTACTGCTTTGACATGATAATTCCAAGCCTGACACGCCACGTTACGATTGTTAAGTTATGCCTGCACAATCCAGCAGAGGGGTCTCGCAAATTGTCAATTATGTAGGTGTGATTTTTTTTTTTTTTTTTTTATAGAAATGATGGTCAAAACTACCAAAATAAGACACAGCTGTAATATGCTGGACTTGAAGTCTCCACTGATTTCTGTTTCCTTGAGAGAGACCTCACAGATAATTCATGAAAGTGCACTTCTACTCATATTATCACCCAGATCTCATCAAATGGCCTCCAAAACTAAAAATAAGACTGCAAACAAATCCGTTATCTAAAAAAAGCAGCAGGCAGCAGCCACTTGCTTTTCCTTTTTTCTTCCCCTCCATCCCTCACTGCTCACCTTCTCCCCTTCCTATCGCCCTCTTTCACTGCATCCCACGCTGTCAATCTGCCAGGCGGCGAGCGCCTTGAAACAATGCACCAATCATTGCGCAAGGAGCGTGGCTCGCGCCTCCTCTCCTCCTATGAGTCCGGTGGGATTGGCTGCTGCTCCGCGCTCCGGGCTTTCCTGACAACAGCCAGATCCTCGGACCACTGTGCTGCTGCCAGGAGCAAAGAGCTCTAATGATCGCCCACTGCCACTGAAGCAGAGCCAGGGACACACAGGCACAGATAGACCTGCACAAACTACAGTGCTTATGGGGACAGTGGAGGAGGGGGGGAATCATAATTTCTGTATTTTTAGAAGTGTGTTGAGGGCTATCTATCTGTCTGTCATCCACGGTAATCATTCTATTTAAATTCAACTGGAGAATATCTTTATATGATGGGTTTGTCCTTTAGAATCCCTCTTGCATTGAGGTATTGCTACTTCAGGTTTATGCATGTTTCTGTGCAGGATGACTCAGTGGTGGAGTATTTTGCTCCATATACTCTCTTATGGTACAAACAGTATCCGGGGCTGTGTGGTGAGAAAGGCAACCTGAGCTTCTCGAGA
The DNA here is from genome assembly GCA_963678695.2 of Diplodus puntazzo. Classification (NCBI taxonomy): domain Eukaryota; kingdom Metazoa; phylum Chordata; class Actinopteri; order Spariformes; family Sparidae; genus Diplodus; species Diplodus puntazzo. Next base: position 16,228,783 of record OZ023168.1, read on the forward strand.
GAAAAAAAAAATATATTTCACAATTCTCTCTCTCTCTCTCCCTTCGCGTTCATGCTTTATTTATGTCTACCTCTGTCTCCGTCTCTCACCCTGTCTCCTCCTCTCAGTCCTCCACATTTATAATTACCCTCACCTTTTCTGCCTTTTGGTGTCTTCTACGCCTTAATTTCTCCGCCTGACGGACTCTCCTTCCCTGTCCGCCATCTGGCCCCTTCCTCCCTCTACCTCTCTGTCACCTGCTTTTTGTCTAAGTAAGGGAAGGCTTTTAGTTCCTTATCAAACTCTCATGAATTATGAACGTCCACTGTCCAACAGCCAGGACAGAAACACATCTCACTGTCTGCCCGGCTCTCCGCTCAAGCAGCTCAGAAAGGAGAGGTACTGCAGTTCAGTCAGAAACACCTTGTTCAGGGGGACCTTTGGGATGAATTATTTAAACTGTTGTGACCCCCACACGCCCCCCAAATCTTTGCGTGACGCACGCACATTACCCGCCCGCCTTCCAAACCTCAGCCCAAACACACCACAAGGACAGTCGCGAGAGAAATCATGTCAACACTTGTCAGCACAGCCAGCAGACTGACTCCAGGTCAAACCTTTCAGCTGACCGAGATTCAGCTGGGATCATAACGCTGTCCATTCAAATGAATTTTTGGTTTAAAGTCAGTGCACAAGCATCACATTTCTGTTGTACGATTAATATCTTTGTGTCAAATCATTAATTAGATGCTCACTGGGAAGATAACAACAGTTCACTGTCACAGAGTGACAATACCACACTATTAGCACACATTATATATGTAGATTTCAAATGTAGCCTGTTTGGAGCCACTGCCAAGTAGCAGGACTTTGAGGGTGAATCCAAATTTCATGAAAATCTCTCCATTAGTTTTCAAGGCCATTTCACTCTTAGCCCCCCACAAAAAATCTACCTGCTGGTCAACTGAAATGAATTCAGGAGCTCTCAGGGTGGCAACATTGGCTGGTGTCCACCACCTTGGTTCAGACTGAATATCTCACTTTAACTCACAAACAACTACTAGATGGTTTGCCATGAAAAATGGTACCCATATTCTGCCCTACTGCATCTTCCTTTTTCCCTAATGTTTCATCTAGGACCAAAGGCAGGTTGAATATTTTAGTACAGAGTAAAATGTTTCCATGATTATCAGATAATATTTGGCACAGAGATTCATGTTCTCTACAGATCGATTATTGACCCACTTTGCTCTTCATCCGGTGTCATCACTAAGTCATAATTTGAGTTTATCCAGTGCTTTGTTTGATGACCAGATACCTCCAAACTGTTAATCCCATTAGCTTTAGTTGTACCTAAAGGTGCAATATGCATGAAGTGGCATCCTTCATTTCATACTCAAAACAACTCGTTGCTGCTAACTAGTGTTGATGTTATCTCCGCTAGCACAAGAGCTTAGGAACAGGATTGGTTTGCCAGGGTTAGATGGTAAGCGTGCTAATTTCAGTAGATATCTCGGCAACACCATAAATAGATGCCATAATGTCAAAACTGTTATTTTGTCACATTCTGTTTATAATCGTAATATTTTTTTTTTACTGAAATTCTCACATATTAGCACCCTTAGCACGTAAGCTCATAGCGGGTTGTCTACTGATTAATCCCCATCAACCCTGTTATGTCGAAGTGTCCATGGATAAGCCAGTGAATCTAAAAGTGGTCCAGAAGTTCATGACACCACCGTCACAGTTTTAATGTGTGTAAATGGTAAATGGTCTTGCATTTCTATAGCGCTATTCTAGTCTGCTAACAGCTCAAAGCGCTTTACAACACTTCAGTCCATTCACCCATGCCCATAGCTCATAGCACCACTGTGATTACCAACAGCATTACACAGCCGCTAGCATGGCTCAGGACCTTTGTTGTTATGGTTACTATCCAAGAGATGACCCAACTTTTACTTCTACTTTTTCACATGACCAAAAAATGATGCAAGTCATGTGTGAATTACCTTGAAATGGCAGCTGAAGCCATCCTGGGGAGTTTTCTGAATAATAACATTCATTGTTACTCCCGATAAAGACATTATATATGTTTCTTGGTGTGTTACCGCCGCATGTGGATCAGTGTGACATTGAAATGTGTATCCCTTCATGCATGCATGTGCGTCCCGGTGTGTGCATGTGACAAACCCAAAGGTAAAAAAAACCAACTCCATAACTCCATCAACAGAAACAATAATAGATTGACATTAATTCTTGATCACAATTGCTTTAATTTCTTTTCAGCCATAAGTAGCTCTTCCAGTTGATTTCTGCATTGTATCATAGGACAACAGCATCTATCAAGAGCACAAAAGAGCTCAAAAATCAAGCACGTATAGTGTGCAAGCTGGCTTTTTTTTGAGTAGACCTAATTTTTGACACTTTTCAATTATAAGCATAACACATACATTGCTGGCTGCTGGAACATGGAGAGTAAAATCTGCTGGACAAAGCAGCAGCTCTGCCATTAAGGATACTGACGTCATGTAAAGTACACGCTGTGGTATTTTAAGGGCTGTATTCAGTATTTTTAGACTGAATATAAATATATTTGACTACTTTCCACAAAAGTAAAGAACTCAGTATTTTCCAACCAGAATTTTCTTCGTGGCAATATGAGGAGGGCTGTCAGCCACCCCATGTCATCAGACGGTGGCAGAACAATATGGCTGGAAGCAGCGTGAATGCAGAGTAAGTCAGCTAACGAGATGAGCCGAGCTGCTGGCAAATACATACAGATGATCTCTCGTCTTAGGATTGGAGTCGGATGCTGTGCATAGAAAGAGTTGAGAGCTCCAGTATGGATTAGCGGTGCTGGGAGTTGCTTATGCTCTTCAGGAGAACACAGAGCAGCGGCACACTGGATTACACAGCTGGGGAAAAGGTTACACACTTCAATGCGTTTGAGAGAGGGATGAACCGAGAGAACAAGCTCACAGCAGCAAAGATAATTAGAGAAGTCTCCTTGCTCCTTCTGACAGTACAGTCACACAGGTGTTACTATGTAGACTGATGGGGAATATTATTTGAACCCCTGCGTCTGTTTACTAGCATAAAAGAACCATTTCCTGGCCCTTACTGTGTATGTGCAATGTCTCTCCACTCGTGTCCCAAAAAAATATTGGAATTTGGTAATTAGTGAGCGTCAGATTCTGGTTTTAATGAGACAGCCGTTAATCACAGTGGCCCCTTGCCTAACACCAAAGTGTTAGCAGATATTGTAGTACACAAAGCTATCCAATTATATCTTTAATGAACATGGATACTGTAGCAACATCACAACTGATATAAGAGATGCGGTCAAAACCATACAAGGGGAATCTGACGGAGAAACAAAGAAACTTAGCTCTTAGACCAGCTAGGCATGTGATTAGTAGTACTTGTTTGTAATTATGTGCCATGTCAAGAATAAATTCAAAGATAAGGTTGGTGAGGTTCTGTATTTGTACCACAACAAGTACTGCCCATGTAGTTTAAGCTTCTAATATGTTAATCCTCTGTGCCACAGACATCCACTGTTATCAGAAAAATGGTGAAAACACACCTTGAGCCACTCTGCTGCGCTGTGTGACCTGCCCCTTCATTGTTATGACCATAAATACTGTAATTTAGTATTTATGGTAACATACACTCTCCTGTTGCGTTACATATTTATTAACTAGTATGACACAGCCAGACCTATTTCCATATCGCTGTGTCAGCACTGGAGAAAGCTCTGGCTGCATCAATTCTCATTTTGGTAGAGGGCAATAAACACCCTGGCTTCTTTAAACTGATCAAAATCCTCTTGGGCGGGGCTAAACCCAGCATTCAGGGAGTGTGCCCCTACAAAATAGTGATAGAGGGAATGCAAGCCTCAGCATTAAAATGACTAAGTTTGTCAATTCAGTCATGAAAACCAAGAGAGTTTGTTCATCTTATTTGTTTTGGCACAAAAAATCAGTCAAAAAAGATTGATTTCTTCTGATTAAAATGTCTTCCTTAAAACCACATAATGCATCTTCAACAACCAGGTTGGTATCTTGCCGGTTTCTAGAAGAGGTTGTTGTTTTTGTTGTTGTTTCCTGTAGTGACAGGGATTTTGACATACAGAGAGCTGAAGGAGAAACGCCGCCTGAAATAGGCACCCAGTGGCAGGCTCACTGTATAACCACAGTCTACATCCGCTGAGTCAGACTGTGCACCAGCACATCAAGTGGAAACACAAGGCGGTATTTATTCCTGTTTGAGCCTACTAATTACTACAGTGGCCAGCTGTTTCAGGAAAATGTTTCGCCTAAAAACAATAAAAACAATACATTGGTGACATCATCAATGGGAGTGAAAGGGCGTGGAGAGCCAGAGTCATGCTGGGGAAGTACTTAGAGACTAATGTAATATCGGCTTTGGTGGTTTTATTAGACCTCCAACAATAAGAAAATAGAAACCCAGCTTTATGATGTAAATAAAAGCTAAACAATGCCATAGCTGGCCTGGCAAAGCTGATTAGCCTGGAATGTCAGTGACAGTGTTAAAAATCAGCAAACTCAGAGCTACCAGAGCTCCATGGTGACTGACACAAGTCCAGTCAGAGCTCTGAGGAAACAACTCAGTCACAACACTTGGCTAACTACTACTATTTTGAATGTTTTAACTAATAGTCAGATATGTTTCTAGAACAGCAATAAAAAGAAATTCAACAAAACACTTACACTATACAAGGCTTGTTGTGAATGGAGAGACTGTAGACTATAGCCTTCTATGTCTGTAACTCTTGTACCCTAACATTATATGTATTTTGAACGAGCTGTAAAGTATCCCTCAGTCCTCTTTTTTTTTTCTTTTCTCATGCATCTTTGCTTGTTAGTAACTCGACAGAAGGCCGAGGAAGACAGATCCCAGCTGATTTGCATCAAAAAGACAATGGAATTCATTTATTTTGTCCTTCGAGAAAACTCACGATGATAAACGCAAGCATTTTCACGCTGACTGTGAGCAACTTGTAATGCGGCTACAAAATACAGATCAGAGAACAGTTTCCTTGTCTGCAGTCATTTGCACCAGGCCTGATAAGCCATTAACATTCCAGGCCTGTGGAGCAGGATCAGTCTCCTCTATTGTAATTACTGCGGTCCACTCCTGCTCCATATCTACAGCAGGTAGCTATTAGACTGAACAGAATCAACATGCGAGCCATTCCAATGAAGGTATCACTTGAATCAGGAGGAATCTGGATCAGAATACAAAATGTATCAGCTAGGTGCAGGAGAAACAGGATGCCGTATTCTACTACAGCAGAGGCATGGGCAATACACAGCAGGTGTACCTGCAATACACAATTTGGTTGCACCTGTCATGGAAACTGTTGGGATTCTCCCATGGCACCACAGAGACAGATGCACAGTATACGGTACACATCTTCCATAGCTGTCATGTTATATTCCGCTGAAGTAGCCCTGCAGCATCTGGACTATTGAATTCTGGACAACCCCCTGAAATGAGACAGTAAGCTACAGCAAATGGTTTAGTGCTTATGCAACGGCGGAAAAAAGCTGATATGCATTCTGAGTCGGACTCCGAAGTGATAACAGGGTGTTTGTGAGGGAGCGTGTGGGAGAGGAAGACTGCGGAAGGAGTGGGTGGGCAGACGCAACGATGAACTCAAGAGGTGAGTATGAATGAGGACTGAGGATTCCATATTTCCGCCGTCAAACAAGGGAATAATACAGGTATTGTGGATTCTGTGGACGTAGCATCTCCCTCTGTGTAATGTGATGCTACGGGGCTGTCCTAAGAGGAAAACTAGGTGGAGAGTTGTTATACAGCTGTAAGCTACTGTACCACAACTGTCTGCAGCTTTTGGAAAAGTCTAATTTAAGACTTTTACAGTGCTTTTTATTTCACTGGGATTTACATTTAGGACAAACCAGTCATCATCATAGTTAAAGTGAAACGCTCGCCAAAATGCAACCTAGGCTTTTTTTGTGAATGTACCTGAGTCAAACCTTCATGTAAAAGCATAATTACAACAGAAGAGGCACTTTTAAGATTTACAGTATTTTCATTTTCAGGTCAAGCTCATTTTCAATGAGAGTGCGCGGGGGAAAACGAAAATATGGTAAATCTTAAAAGTGCCTCTTTCGTCGTAATTATGCTTTTACATGAAAGTTTGACTCAGGTACATTCACAAAAAAAAGCCTAGGTTGCATTTTGGTGAGAGTTTCACTTTAACATAGCATGTTACACATTCAAAACAGCAGGAACTATTTAATCAATGTGACATTTGGTATTGAGAAAAACAGGAGTTTCTCTTGTCCGCTCTGCATTGATCTCAACATTCAGCGATACCTACAGTTTGTTTGCTTTGCCCTGAGGCGCAGAACTTTTTTTGTGTTTAGTCCATTTAGGATCACAATTAGACCCACGGCAGCGCACGTAAACGAAAGTCCACAGGCTCAGAAGAAGCTCATTAACCGGACAGAGAGTGGGCGAGCTGTCATCTCACCAGACAGAGAATCAAAACAAATCTGATTCCGGCCCCTGTAACTTTAATCTAAACATGATGGATTTTAGACTGCGGTTCGTTGTCAGTTCATTGTCTAATGCTCTGGTTTCCAAAGAACGAGCATCTGCAGGTAGAAGTCAATATGTCTCTCATTAAACCTCAAAGATCTCAGAATTGGTTCGGATTGCACAGTCATTCCTGAGAACAGAATCACTTAGAGAAGCATTCAAATGTTCTAACTCATCTTCGACCAAATGAAAGGAAGGCCTCCAGCATTCTTGACGTCAATTCAGCATTAAAATGGACCCCCTTTAAGGTCCACTCCTTAGCTTTGGTCTGCTTTGCACTCACAGTTATATTACAAATGAACCGAGAGTTGTAAACACGTGCTTGAGACATTTAGACATTTAGAATTTTGAAGTGCTTATGTGTCTTAAACAAGGCGGTTGCTTACAGGTGACTAAATAAGACTGCAGAAGTTGTTACGGACATTAAACATCAACACGGAACACAGAGACTCATCTTCTCCACCAGTCCATCTTTACAGGAGGAACTATAACTTTACAACTTGTGATCAATCTGTAGAAAACTTGTGTAGTAAGTTGCTCAGTGGTGGCGATGTTTCAGTGATGCAATCACAGTGTAGCCTGTTTATAGCCTAACATTAGCTTTTTACCTCTAGTGATGTAATTTTACGCTTCAAAAATCACAAAAGTGGGTTTCATCTGTGAAGATTGTCTTGCTGAACAAAACCTGTAAATACCATAAACTTGTGTTGCCACAGAGTTTACTTTTGGCAATAATCCAAAATCCGATTACTATAACCCCCATAGGCTTTTTGATGAGGGAACCAGGGTGATGCTAACTCCAGGTTTAGCCTCCAAAAATACATCATCCCTACACCAATCTCTAACCTGAGAGATATAAGAAGAGGTCACCATTAAACCAAGAAGAAGAAGAAGAAGAAGAAGAAGAAGAAGAAGAAGAAGACGTAACCATGCAGGATAGAAAAATGGAAAGAGCTCTTCAGGATTTCTCTTCAACAGGGCAGGTTGTAATCATTCTTTCATGGCAGCTATTAGTGGCCATGGAAACTTCTTCTTCCATTTATTCTCCTCCTCCTTCTCCTCTCAGAACAGAAACAGGCAGTCAGCGTCGTGGGTTAAATGTTTGTTACATCAGAACTTATGTTTCCATCTCCCATGAAGTGCATTCACTTTTTTTTAAATGCAAAAACCACCTCAAGTGAGTGTGAAAAATTAATTATTGATTTTTTTGTTGAATTTTGCTGTTTCTATCAACCTCTTCTGAAGCTAAATACTTTGTCAGAAACACAGCTGGTACGTTCAGCAGCTTTTTACCGCGCTGTTTGTAAAGATAAAACTGTCACATTCATATACCGAGCCATCTGATGTACCATTGTTAACAGATCAGGAGATCGGGCTTTGATCAGCAGATGGGTTTAATAGCAGCTCAGCTTTCTCTATTAAGAAATCCAGAGTTTCTGGCATACTTTCCTTTAACACCTTAGATATAACCAACTGCAATTTGCTTGGACAACAACCAGTCAACCCAAAAACCGGGGGGATTGTTTGAAGAGTGTAGTACAGGTTTTACAGTTGGTAAGAGCATCTTTAAGGATGCAGGGACACCTACTAAATCTTGTATACAACATGAGTTAAGGGTGTGCGAGCGGTGTGCGTGTTCATTTGTTCCACTTTTCCTGAATGAGACACACGCACGTTTCATCAAAAATAAGCCGCTTACATTGTTTCAGTAAATCCAAAATTATGGACACTCAGTGGGAGGACTCGTAGCTGCTCTGCCAAATTTACAGCTTTGCACAGCGCAGTAACAGATACAGTAGGGGGGAGAAAACTACCATTTCCAAATGAGGAATAGCAATAATTAGAAAGAAATATACAGAAAGAGAGAGAGACAGATATCTCACTGTTGAAAGAGGAGCCCAGTGTTACTGTAATTATAGCTTGTGAAAGCCGGTGCTCTTGCAGCAGATTCCATCTGAGCAAACACTGGCGGTGCAGTAAAACTCCAATCTCGTTGATCTAAGAATTCTAATTGAGGGAACGGCAGAAGCGCCACAGATGGTGCAACATACAAACACACTGCAGAGCAATTAAGAAAAGTCATTTTTTCCCTCTCCTTGTCTTTCCGCGGGTATTAGAGGAAACTGTTTCCCCAAAACATGATGTGGAGGGAGCCGATAAAAGAGGGGGAAGTCAGAGAGAAGAAATAACGGTGACGGGGGGAATGTAAAACTGTGATTTCCATGAGAAACGATAGATGTGTCTCAGTCATGTGTGTGAAAGGTCGCAGTTTCTGCTCATCATATAAAATAATGTTGCTGAGCATGCAAGCTTTTTCAGTGCAAGCATTGTCTTACACAGCAGCATACATCCTTTAACACATCACGTGTCAAAAAGTGCAGGTGCAACATAGTTTCATGACCGTGGTAACTATTATGCCAGCAAAGGAAGAAGTCGGGAGATGTAGTAATGAGTGACAGGTCTGTAAAGGGAGGAGGTCGGGGTGGATGGTCAGGTCAGACAAGCACAGGACTTCCACCCAGGAGACTGCTGTTTGAGTCCAGTTGAAAGCAAAAGTAAACAGTGTGTTATTTTAATCTCCTAACGGAAGAAAGTTGCGAAAAGTTCTGATGTAACGTACGTACGCTTGTAGCTAACCACAATATTTTCTTGAACCTAACCAACTGGTTGTTTTGGTGCCTAAACTTAACCGAACTTTGAGCATAGGACAAAGGCACAGTTTGTCTGTCACTGCTACTCTGCAATGATCATGTTGTTTTGAGAACGGTAATATATGTCGTTTAGGCAATCACCCTATTCAGTTGTTTTGTTATGAGGATGTATTGGTTTCTCAATACACCAACAGTAAATACTATCTCGATACTAAGCTGCTGGCGACCCAAAACTTGTATCTCATGTAAGATTTACATGGGCTTTGGATGCTGTCATATCAACAGCTGTTCCATATTAGTTTGCAATGGTTTACCAGATTGCCTTCTTGCACATTGCGTGAGGATGCATGTCCTCACTAGTCAACCCGGTCAGTTGGAAATACTGACATTTTTCGACATTGCCTGCAACATAGATCGACTATTAAACTACTAGTGCCAACCTAGGGCAACCTGCTCTAACAGCATCCTAATGTTCTATTAATTTACCTCTAATTACCCCATGTAGTGCAGGATGTAGGATGAGAGGATGAAAGCAGCAGCTTGCATCATACTGAGAGAAACACAGGGGAGGTGGGGGGGGGTGAAGCTGAAAGATGGAGGAGGGTGGATTGCAGAGGACTCCCCACTGCTGCACCCTACTTTTTTTGAAGGAGGCGCCTACAGTAAGACACGAAGGAGGGCAGAGGGAGAGTAAAAGGAGGATAGAAACGGGAGTCAATTGAGCTGTGATTTGTGGACCAGAAGCAAAGGTGGGAGATAAAGCAGGACAGGCAAGATTAAGTAGCGCATGGGAGGCAAACTCAGCCAGTTGGCTCAGCGCTTGCTGCTTTTAGCCATATGAAAAGAGCCAGAGGAGAACGATGAGAGGAGAGGAGGAGGGAGAGCCGCGAGTGAGGGGAATAGTTAAAATTGTGTGCATCTGTGTTTGGATTTGTGTGCTTTACACTATTGTGGTGGCAGAACAGTCTGTGTGGGCTGCAGAGCAATATTTACATTATGTTCTGGACGGCATCCAATACATCAGAGATTTGGAGGGATTATTAACTCTTCTTGCTCTTTAACCTCTTCAACATTTAAATCTCATGTAAGAAATGTAGAATTTAACCAACATTCAGAATTTAAAGTGTTTATTTGTGTGTGTGTGTGTGTGTGTGTGTGTGTGTGTGTGTGTGTGTGTGTGTGTGTGTGTGTGTGTGTGTGTGTGTGTGTGTGTGTTTGTGCGTTGGGTGGGTGGCACTGGGTGGGTTAAGAAAATGAGACGGAAAAAAAAAGGGCAAGAGATCAGACAACTGTGCAAACATGAAATGGAAATGCAAGAGGGTTATTGGTGTCTAAATTGGAAAATGGCAAAGCTAAAACACGCTTCTTTATTACTGGAGCGAAGGGTCGAATAAGTGCCAATGAGAGGGCGATGGGTGATGAATGCCATCTGACTGTGGTGGAGGAGGAAGTCAGACTCACAACCGGACCATAATGATCTAAGGTCAACTCATCTGGAGACACAGTTCACTGGCTTCACTGCTTCAGTGTCAGCGGCTGTCACAGAAGTTGATATAATTAGGAGATGTGCTACATTACTTATCTAGATGAAGTTTGCTTACCACACATGGGATATTTCAGTGGAGTCTTGGATTGATTTTTAATGACACACATAAACAGCTGGCAGCCAACCAGCACAACAGGCTTCCAATGTTGGCCAGTTTTCTGGTGCTGGCTCCACTTGTTGTTTAGGGAGAAAAGATGTTGTTCATTCACTTTCAGAGTTACACCGGAACATGAACCACACTGCTACTGTTGGCAGAAAAGCTTTCTATCAGCGTCAGCTTTCCAGGAAAACAGGCGCTGTGTTTAACACAATTCATTTTCAGTCTGCATGAGAAATTCCTGGAGTCAGAGAATTTCAACAAACCAGAGAGGACCATGTAATACTACAAGTAGCGCTACTGTGATTAGTTTGATAATAATTTAAAAAATTCCCATCTGTTTGATAATTCATTAATAATTTCAGTCCTTTTGCAAGCAGAAACGTCAAACATCTGCTGGTTCCACCTTCTTAAATTTGAGGATTTGCTGCTTTTCTTTCTTTTGCTGCTTGCAATTCTGCACAAAGAAAAAAAAAATGTGTCCATGAATTTTACTTTATGAAGGTTAGAGGACCCCACAATATTGTGGTTCTTTCACAACTATTAACACCCAAAAAACAACATAAATTACATATAATTACAATAATCAAAACTTTATTCATATAGCACCGTTTAAAACAGAGTTACAAAGTGTTTTGCATACAAAGTGTCACAATAATAGCAAGTAATCGTGGTGGTAATCGCAGCAGCAGACAGTGTAACACAGGGAAATAAAAAAATAAAATCTGAATAAAAAAACAAAGCTAAAATCATCTAAATCAGGTGTTAAAAACAAATTACTATTGGCATGAAATATCCCTGCCCATGTTTCTATACTGCGTCATAAACATCATCTTATAATCTACACCTAACTTTATTTTGTCAAGAAAAACTATTCTTTTTGGCATTTTGCCAAGAGAAACACAAAAAGAGATAAGAGGCAGAAAAACAGGCAGAGTGTGGGAGGAATCATGCAACAACGGTCCCTGACCTGAGTCGGACCGAGGGTGTTATGTGGTGTCTCAACCTCTTGGCTATAAGATGCACAACCAGATCAAACATTTAAACACAATTCAGATGTCCATCTCTGTATGGTCATAGAGGTCAGGAAAAACTCTGAATACCATCCGATTAAGAACTTCCCTTTGGGCCTAACAAAGTTAACCTCTGTATAATTTATTAGCCATTAGCTAAAACAAAGTATAGTGTCCGTTCATCGAGTCCAGTACTTCCTTGTGAATTCTTTCCAACTTTTCTGAGTACTTTTCAGTCCTTCTACCTGCCTTAATAATGACAAATCACAACTTAACTATTGTTGCTCTGTCAGTTCCGTACAGTTAAAAAGCTGAATTATACTTCACCGTCAAACTTCTCTGCTCATTCGTGCTGATGCTGTAATGAGTGATACAGATTTACAGTGAGGCAACGGGCAGGCAAACTTTTTAACCATACTCTCTTTGACATGATTACAGAAGACGCTGTTAAGATGTAGATAGAATGTATAATTGAAAATGACCTATTTTTCAAAGGATTACTTTTCCTAAAGCGGTGGGCAGGCTGGAGCTGTCATTTCTACAGTAGCTGTCAGGACGATGCCGGCTGACAGTGTGGTACAGCTCGCCTGATAAGAGTGTGGCACAGAGAAAATGAGATCTTGGCTAAATGTATGAAAAAAAGGACAGTCAGAGATGAGCAAATGCCTCCATTCATTCTCTTCATTGTGATGCAGCAGTAAAAGACTGCATTGGACAAAACAGCCAATAGAGAGGCTTTGTAAGTGCTGCACTGAAAGGAAGTCACCCGAATAATATGTTGGCATAGTAGGTCTCTGCAAACTGTGCATGTGTTACATTGGCAAGTTCAATATTTTTACAATACTTATATCACGATAGAAACGCAAAGATATCAAATACGCAAAGCTTCAACTTAGTCAAACATGGAGTGAGGAACTGCAGAAACTGAAGAAATGTAAATGGGTGAATGGGTTTAAGCACAACAGTAGAGTGTCCTGCATGAGTGGGCGCGGCAGAGAGAGATGTGAAGGTGTGGTGGTTTTGTGGTTGGATGGCCCCAAAGTAGATTTTTAGAAAAGATGGGAAAGGACAAACGATTCAGTTGGGGAAAGCGTATCCAGCACCGAGTCTAGACAGGAAGTAAGGGGCCAACTTCTCTGCTCCTCTAGAAAGGGAAATAAATTTCTGTCTCTCATTCAGTAGAAATGGACAGAAGTCCCGCAAGGCCTGCTGATCTCCAGCAGCTGATAGGACTTTTTTCTTTCTCATTCTCCTGCTCTTTGTATCGCCATTCCTCGTTCTCTGCTAAGTCTCCCCATCTCACTTCTCGCTCCCTATTTCCTGGATATGTCCACCTGTCTGTCTCCAGCCCTTCATGTGTCACTATTCGCTGTATCGCCTCCTTTCTCCTTCTTTTTCCAATTCTACTTCTTCTTCTACTTTTTGTCTCCCGCCCACCTCCCTCCTCCTCCTCCACCACCTTTCTTCTCTTATGATGTGTTTAGCATTCAAGGCCTCTCACTGCTGCATCACAGGCCTGTTTGTTTCACCGAACTGCAAAGACAGAAAAAAGACGCGATTCCTCAGGGACGGAGTAAAAATTTCTATATGCCTCCTCGCTGTGGTGCATAAAGCAGCCCGACGCATATATGAGCGGCAGATGCTTCCGATTTGCGTCTTTGCACACACACGCACACACACACACACATTGTGATACAAAGGTGGATGTGTAAATATGTTCACCTAAAAAAATGACAAGCGTGCATGTATGTATTCAAGTTTCTACACCCACCCACACACTGAGGACGACACACAAGCGAAAAACACACCCACTCTTCATTATGACGCATAACATGCACTAATAAAACCTTAATACCCATCTTAACAGCGGTAGCCATTTGACTTTGACACTTAGCTGCAGTTCAACATCCATATAATTAACCTCCGGTCGTTTGCATGTCAAATATGGAGGGGAGATTGCCTCGATCTGTGCCCCCTCCACACACAGACACAGGTCAATGAGCTAATGAAGAGTCCTTGCACTGTTCACGCAGGAGTTAAGTACTTCAAATCCTCCACTGCTTATTAGAGAACTGTACATAACGCATCCCTAACATATTCCAATTAGAAGCAAATTATCAGGACATTAAGCATTCACATTCATAAAGTGCCATGTTTACTGAATCAGGACAAACTGGGTCATATTTGGTTGTCTTAGATGCCTGGGCTGACATAGAGGATTCGTTTACTGTGCGGCAGCCATCGGCTCTGTTCTGCTGCAACAGTGTCCCCAGATAGAGTCTTAACCTGGAGGGGGGCTGATGAACACACACACACACACACACACATGCACACGCACACGCACACACACACACACACACACACACACACACACACACACACACACACACACACACATCCGAACATGCTGGAACACCAATAAGCAGAAACACATCCACATACACCCCCCGAAAAAAAAAAAAAAAAAAAAAAAAAAACAAGCACACACCCACGCAGAGCCGGGTGGTTGTAATTAAAAAGAAGTGGAGCTCTGTGGAGCAGAGAGAGGCTATCTGAGGAGAAAGGGAGGTGGGAATACTCCACCCGTTCAGCCTAAAGGCTTCCACTAATTACCTGTCAATGACAAGGAAGAGGAAGATCTAAAGTGGTAAATATTGTCCCAAACTGTCATCCTCAATGAACCATACACTCCGCAATTCAGTTCAAGGATAATGCCCACTGACTTGGGAAATAGGATAAGATGCCATATGTTTGTGTAATTTAGGGATAATTAGTTCCGAATCTGTTCCAAACAAAATGACACGGTGGTACTAAACAGTGTGATACCAACTAAAGGTCAGCCGGCAGATACGCAGTAATCAGGCGAGATGCTCAGCAGGTGCTTCTTTTAAAAGCTCATTTTATTGCAGCTTTCGAGATTTTGTTTAAAACGGGAAGCAGACAAACAAAATAATTTGTTGAAGTGTAAACAGGTAAAGATAGATTACGGGCGCAACGATAATCTGAGTTTATACATACTGTATAAATAATTCTAGAGACCATTCACTGTTCCCCCCATATTCCCTAACTTTACATCTTGTTCCCCTGTACCTACATATATGTATCCATAGGCACGATACTGGTAAAAAAAAAAAAAAAAAAAAAAAAAGCACACTGTTAACTGGGACAAAGCTGTGGATTGTGGGCCACAATTTAAAGCTTTACCAACAGTAGAGTTATGTCACAAATATCTTGATTGAGTTCATATCTGATAATGTATATGTAAATGAGTTAATTACTGACAAAACCACATGAAAACACAGACCCCAAGTGAAATCTGAGGGGTCTAGAATAACAGACGAAGAGACTGTAACATGAAATTGCTTCCTTTTCAGACATTTCTTAGTCTTCAGTTAATTAAAATAATTGGGAAGTCCTACGTTTGAAGATTTTCAAGAGAATGAATCATTCCACTTCTTCCAGCTTCTAATAGAATTTTTTGTAAAGATTTACATTTTTCTTTTATTAACTGGTGACAGCCTATTGACATACGCTACCTGTGATAAGAAGTCCAAAGTCAATATTTGTTTTAAAGGTGTAATGTGTAAGATATCATCAGAATTTTAGTTTTCTGACTTTTGCAAATTAACATTAACAACAGTGTGATGAAAAACCAGACAGACAGTCTATGCGTTGTATTGCAGAGATATCCAAATAAGTTAGCATGCTAAACAGCTAGCCCAAACTCATTGTGTCTCGTGATACCACTGCAAGAGGTGACTATCTGATAGCCCTGTAGTTTCACCTGGGTCTAAATAATAATTAATACACTAATCATAATGCACTCATTCTCTCTCTCTCTTACACTCTGTCTCAATGAGAGTAAAGAGCAACGTCATCGTCGTATTGATCATTACCAAGGGCAAACTCCATGTTGAAAGATTGTGCTAGAAGTAGCAATGCCAAAGCAACAACAGTGTCTGTGTGGCCAAACACACGTGAACCAGTCACACACTGCACACACTGCAGCCCAGACTACTTTAAATAGCACTTGCACCATAATCACCCCGTGAACACTGTTAATCACCTCAATATACACAACCTAGTGTTGAAAACCTCGTCTGGCCTTTTTTCGACTAAAACACGCAAACAAGAAGGCTTGAGAAGTGTGTCATTTTTATGTGTGCCAAACGTTGTACTTTTCAAATTCTTGCAGATAGTGTTCATATTTTAAATATTTGAACAGTGTCAAAGCCAACTTTCTACTGAGCGCCGAGATGCTGGGTAGAATGTTTTTGATGGTGACTTTTTTGGAAACGTTCAATAACAAAGTACTCTATGCCAGACTTATCCCTTCCAATTAGGTTTAAAGCAGACTTTTGAAATCTTATGTGCTAGATACTCGCACTGAGTAAGTGACTCAGTGACTATAGAGACAAATGTGCGCTCATTTACATACACCACATCTGTGCAATGTTGTATTATTAATATGTGCGTGACATACTCTACACACATAGAGATGTGACAATAAAATTCTAGTGGGAATATAGAGGGGAAAAAGAGATGCTTGTCGCATTTGTTTCATATAAGAGGTTTATGAAACATTAAAGTGTCGAGCAGGAAAGTGTTATGCCCCACCTGGTTCAGTAAGCCCTGCTAATTGTTCTTACATATTGCACCTTTAAAGAGCTGCCAACGTGGCTGTAGATTCTTAGTCTTGATTTGAATATCTAATCATCTGCCAAAGACTCCCTGAACACAGCCAGTATTGGATCCCTGTCTTACGTCACATACATTTGACTACATTTGGCCCACGGACTGAAGATGTCAGCACAACAGCTCCTCCAACACCGGGTTGCTTCGGTACATTTTTATCTGTTTTCAGGGTAGAACATCTCAACGATGGGCTGGGGAGTACTAAAAAAACTACTGTAATATGGCATGTTGGTCTGTATTCGATGGCTGACAGAGAATATAGGAAACAATGGGAGTAAGAGAAGGAGATGACACACACAGTCCTGGCTGGACTCGTTTATTTGACCACAGGGCCACTGGGACGCTGCTGATACCTGTGTGTTTTATGGATTCTATTAAAGCCTGTGAAGAGTAGTAATTTCTCCCTTTGTACATACATATGTATACATAAACAACAGGGACATTATTATGTTCCATTTAATAGACAACGACCATGTTTAAAGTGAAACTCTCACCAAAAAGCAACCGAGGCTTTAATTGTGATTGAATATGAGTCAAACCTTCGTGTAAATGCATAATTACGACGAAAGAGGCACTTTTTAGATTTACCATAGTTTTGTTTTTGGGCAAGCTAATTTTCAATGGGAGTGCTACGGGCACTTTTATGCTAGCATCAAAATCGCTATTTTTAAAAAGAAAGTTTTTGGACAACTCATGTTAGTAGCTGCATCTCCGGCGCACCACTGTCATGGAAGACAAAAAATGTCGATCCCAGAGTGCAACCTAACAGGCAGGCTTGAGGGGCAGTCCACCATTACTCTCCTGCCTGTTAGGTCGCACTCGGGGATCGGCACTTTTTGCTGCCATGAGACATGAGGCGGCGCGCTGGAGGTGCAGCAGCAACCGTGAGTTGTTCAAAAACCTTCTTTTTAGTAAACTCTGTGTACACAAACAATGTTCTCAATGCTCGTGTTCATGTGTAGAGACCCTGGTGATACTACGAGCAAAGTTTCATGTTGTGTTGAGCCTTCTTAGTGTTTTAAAAATAGCGATTTTGATGCAAAGTAAAAGTGCCCCTGCACTCCATTGAAAATTAGCTTGCCCAAAAACGAAACTACGGTAAATCTAAAAAGTGCCTCTTTCTTCGTAATTATGCTTTTACACGAAGGTTTGACTCATATTCAATCACAAATAAAGCCTCGGTTGCTTTTTGGCAAGAGTTTCACTTAAACTTCGAAAAAACAAGTTCATGTTTAGATTTGTTTTTTCCTCCTTCTTGTGACCTTCCTTTATAACATAAATTTGACATTTGGCAGAATGTATCTGTGAGAATACATAAAACCATTCAGGAGACAAACACTTATGCAATAGAGTGCATTACATAAGGAGCTGGTGTTTTAAGACTGTGTTTTATTGCGGCACTTTTTGTCAAGGTGTTGGCACAGCGGGGCCATATGCTGTGTGTCTTAGTCCAGTTGGACCCAAAATGGCTCTTAACAGTGCTGAGCTTCTGCCAGAGAGAGAAAAAGAGCAGCAGCCAGTCAGTCACTTCCATGAGGATGGAGGGAACGGCCTGGAAGGAGGCTGAGTTTATGGGGGAGGCTGTGGGGTTTCTAGGAGCATGCCTATTCATCACTGTTAAAACCCTTTTTTTTTTAAGTCTGTGTGCCACTGTACTTATTAATAACTCTGAAAATAAAATGTAGTAATTAGCCTGTGATTGCTTTTGGATAACCCAGAAGAATATCTAAATGAATAACATACTGAAGTGATAAAGACCATAAATGATTAAAACTACTTTAAACACAGCAATACTGATTATGAGCCTGGGTAATCCTAAAATAATCAAGACTAATCGGTTTGCATTACTGGGTTGCTGGGTAATTCAACAATTTATGCTACTAATTACAATTGAATGGCAATCAGTAAGAGTTTCATACATATTGATTTTTGTCTTGTCTTTGTGTGGGTCTGGTCTTATGTGTTATAATGTAGCCTACATTACTATGGTGCATCACAATGTAGGCTTTTGTGGACTCTAGGAAGAATAGCTGCTGCAGCACTGGAGCTACCGGGGATCTGAATAATCTAAGCTAAACACTGTTTATGCAAACGTCACACAAGCTATTACAAGCAAACTTTCACTAAGCTTAAAGGGCAACTCCACCAACTTAGACATTAAAGTATGTTTAATCTGATAAACTGCTTCCAGTGATGTCACTCAGTAGCTAAAGTGCACCGTCGCCAGGATTTGAAAAGCCTTCGACTGGTCAATTATTACATCTGGTGTCTATATTACCCACAAAGCAACCTAACCACTGAGCAACATCATTGGAGGCAGGTTGGTGGAGTTACCCTTTAAATTCTGAAACAGTATATACCAGCCAGAAAAACAATTGTATAAGTCTACCGTGAAAGCAGCTTGTTATGACCAAAATGCTTGTTCCTTGTTCAGGTAGCGACCTCTAGTTGCTGTAGTAATTATTACAGCAGCAGAAGGAGAAGGTCAGGTCAAGTAGTATTAAGAGCGAATGCAGTCCCTCTGGGGAGACAGAGGTTGGGTCAAACAAGCACAGGACCAAGGAGACAACTGTTGATGTCCAGTGTGAATGGAAGAGTTATCATCGTTCTTCTTATTTCAATTTGATGTACATTACGCAACACAAGTTAAAGGGATATTCCTGCGTAAATTTAATCCATGGTCTAACACATCATGACACCAAGTAAGCCCTGACGAGTCGATTACGAGTGCAGTTAGAAATGCTCAATTCCGTTCTTTTCCCTGTCAGCTCTCGATAATAACTGTTATGAACTGGTAGGCAAGACATATATGAACTTTGATTGCATTTCCATGGAGTAATAATCAACATTTTCATCCTGGAACTGTGGAACTCTACTGCGCTCGGTAATCGATTCATCAGGGCTTCCCCACCCCGAGCAAGCTGTTGCAGGAGAGTGGTGAGTTGTGCTGTCTTTTCATTAGAAATCTGGCAAAGCTAGCAGATTTTGATGCCTCGAACTATGTGTTGGGACCCTATTTGTACTGTTGCTGAAGTTTGGTGCTGTTCTGAGCATTATTTGTGGCCATGAGTGGCTTTTTGATGGTGGTTTCTTGGTTGGAGGCATAGACTGCAGTGTATTGTTATCGTGTAGTCTTTTCTGAGGTTGCTAAAACTACAAAAGCTAGCGGTCGGAAAACTTGATCTCTTGAGGGGGGGTCTTACTCGGTGTTACGATGTGTTAGACCATGGATTAAATTTACGCCAGAATATCCCTTTAAATGATGTTTAGTGCCTAAACCTAACCAAGAAATAGTTTTTGCCTAAACCTAACCATGCAGTTTCTTGCCTAAACCTTACATATAAACTCATGACGAAGGTCTGGTACACCTGTCACTGCTAGGCTGCAACGTATATGATGTTTTAGGAATACTGATATACTGAATGCCATTCTGGGAGTCGCTTGCAATCGATCTTTTCAGTTGTTTGGGTGTAAAGGATGTGTCTGTATACACAATTCAAATGGATTTTGAGAAATTACAATATAACAATTAACTGATCATCATGAGAACCAAAGTAAAAGATGCACTGCAGGTATAAACATGACTCATCACAAAATGTTAAACAGTACGGTTAGAGGGGAATCATGATTATGTGATGACTGTGCATCTAATGAGGCCTTCTTCGCTGCCTGCGTGTGTCTTTGCAGCACGTCCTTTGCTTGATAACAAGCGGTGGTGCTTTGTGTCTATTGAAGCCTTCACAGTGTGCTGTTAAACTGAGTGGTGTTAGACAGGCTGACTGATGAGTCATAGGGGAGTGTGTCTGCGTGTGCGTGCATTGTGTGCATTTATTTCTGTGCTCCTGATACATCAAATGCACGGTTTACATCGTGATGGGAGAAAACATTTTTACAGGCCTTTCCTCTCAACTCAGAATGGCCAGTCGTGTTGTTTTGGTGTTAACGCTGCTTCATTCAAACAGTTGAAAGTTATAATTGGATGCATTTAAAGAGCAGTTGGTTTGTAAGCTTCTCCTCAACAGATGTGTCTCATCCCCACCCTTAACACTGGCTTAGGCAGCCCACTGTGAGAACCTGAATTATGAGATTTGTCTCAGTTGAACAATGTTCCGTTTACTTATTGTCATGGCAACACTTACACTCGGTGCTTTTTGCATTCAAATATAAGATCCATATATCTATGCAGAGAGACACCTTCAGCTGCACTGTTGGAACCAAGTCATCCAGATGGTGGAGATGAGAGATAGAAACCAACCAACGATGGTAGTTGACGACCATCGTTGGTTGGTTTCTCCAACTTGCTTCACGCAGAGATTGTGGGAGACTACAGCAGAAAACCCCTCACTTAAATTATGTCAATATCAGCAGCATGTGCTCAATAAGGCATAATACGTTGATTAAAGGGATCCAGCTAATTAGTTAAAAACACTGCGTTAATCAATTAATCAATCAATCTTTAAAACTAATACAAAGAAACCCAGATATAGATTATTCCCTAAAACAGTGCACTTCTGGTCACATTTATCAAGCCATCATTCATTCATTCATCATTAGTCCTGTATGACTCATGCCATGACTACCCTTGTTAAATAATAATGACGTCACAATCTGGCCCAAAGAGTCCTCACATATCTTTTTAACTTTCCCTGTTGTACACTCTATGTATTATACATTTATTTATTTTTACTCTTTAAGCTACTTGTTGCCCCTGATTGACAAGGCTCCACTTCACATGGCTGTAAAAATTCATGAACTACAGCTCTAATTTACGTAATATGTGAAAGCTGAACTGAAGGAGTTTCTTGCAGCAGTGGTTCTCAGAGTGGGGTCCAGGGATGCCAAGGGGTCCTTGAGGGGAGTTCATGGAGTCCCCATTATTTTCACAACAATTCCATTCATAGGGAAAACAATAACAGTGTGTATGATTAATTTGGTCATGTTTTTCATACACTTTCTGTACACTGTTCTGAAACATTTAATAGCACAATTCTTATCAGATTCAGACTCTTGTCTCTCTAATATCAGTGATCTGTCAAAATATTGCATTTTTTTCGATGCAAGCTCATACATAAATGATTGAACAGGTTGATCTCCAGCATCTCCCAAACCGCGATAAACATGGCAGGCCTTAATTGTAGAGTCATAGTTTGGTTAGGTTTTGTAAAACATTGTGGTTTGTAAGTTAGAGCTTCTGTAAGTGATACATTTGTATTCCATATTCCAACTGAAATCACTGCAATAGAGTATTTGGTCAGTAACCAATGTCTCTTGTCCTCTTGCTCATGCAGTGAAAGAGAAAATACGTTTTCTGGTATCCCTGCCCACGTTATCCAATCACGACTGAGAGCTCCATAAAGAGGCAGTAATGTCTCTTTCTTAACACACATAAAGCAGGATCCTCCTGTCTGCGGCAGTGTCTGATGATTACCACTGCATGTTCATGTGGTGATGTAAAGGGGAGGGAGAGGATTGCTAACTGCAAAATGGACAGGAAGTGAGCTAAAACACTGACAGAAGCTTTATCTACATTACTAAGTTAAAAGAACTCAGAGTTGACATGTGGTTTCACACTGGACAAGAACAGCAGTCTCCTAATGAAAATCCTGGGGTTGTTTAACCAGACCATCCATCCCAAACCTCCTGCCTATACTGACTTTTCACTCTTTATACTACTTCTCCTCACTTCCTTCTTTGTGGCCAAATAATTACTACAGCCACTGGAGGTTGCCACCTAACAACAAATGTAAATATGGGTTGCATGATGCTTTCATTTTTGACCTATATGGTTGAATTTTGATGAGGAAAGACTCTTTTTTTAAGGTTTTATCAGAGTTTAGCTGATTAAAAACCTAAATGCTCAGGAGCAAAAAATGAAGAGACACATTGAGAGAAAAACAGGAAGATCAATTATGTCCACTGATTCAGAGCAACAAAAGCAAACAATACCATCAAGCTACTGGAATGCAAGCCATTTTTGCACATGGGATTTACATTACATGTATTAGGTTTTGATACTTTGTAAGATACTAAAATATAACAGCTAACAGCACTTTTGCCAAATTCAGTTTTGGAATTTTAAAGCCAAAAACAAATCTGAAGAGGAAAACAAAAAGAAAAATCTTCTCATGTACTTTTCATTTTCTCAGCTTTCCTGAACATTAACTGGATACAAATGATTTTCTGTTTTAGGTGTGTGTAGGCTTGTCCACATGTTTGTGTGACAAACCGTTTGCCAGAGAACGTGCTTAAGTATTCGGCCTATGAGACTTTGCAAGATTAGCAGTAATTGGCCAAGTCTTTCCCACATGCCCTGTGAAAGGTAGAGAGAGAGAGGAAGATATTGTTGCGGGGTGGTGATAGCTTGAATAGATTAGAGCCCTTTTATAGGCTGTTGAAGTCACTTTCGTGTCCCTCAACAATTACCATTAAAGTGCTCTTGAGCAGGGCGCCGCCGCCGCTGCTTCCTCCGCCCTGTGACTGTTCCGGAGGAGCAGGAGCTGTGGATACTGAGGCTGCTTGTAGGTGTGAGAGTGCGAACGCCCCAGGAGGACAAGCTGTGTTCATTCTGCACGCTAAATGAGGTGGAAATGGTATTACACTTTTTCATCTCATGCCCAAAAACTGACCTTTTGAGAGATTTTCTTTCTGAAAAATTACCCAAATATATCAGGCCTTTACAAGCAAGAGGGACACCGAAAAAAATAAAAAAAATGGCTTTGCCTATACTGAATTAAATGCCAGCATGCAGAATAATAGCAGCACAGCCAGTGGGTACTGAGACTCATTCCAATGATATCTCTTTTTATTACGGACTGCTCTGCCAGATGACTTTGCCTTACTGTCACTTTCAAGTGTCATCCTCTCAATGCATCAATATGTTTACATGCATACTGTCGTGCTCCTGCTGTAATCAAGTAAAGCACCTTCTGAGTTTGATTGAAATCGAAAGTGTGACCCTCTCTCCACCTACAAGCACTCCCCCAGACTGCTGCTGTAAATGGGCTACTTCATTTATGTGATGTTCTTAGTCAGCGTGCCTTGTTAAATCAAGATTAACGTAATGGGGATATAGTATGGCTTTAGCCTCTAATGTTCTGCAGACCCACTATTATTATGATTTCCAATGTCAGCTCGCCAGAACTGATACAGTGAAAATCTCCATCACAGCCTTGAGTCAGTAATGCACACATAATAGCACTGCTTTGTACTGGTGATACAGGTGATTCAGTCAGGGTAAGAGTGATGACGTGAAGAAGCAATTACACAGCATATCTTCATTTTCTTTTGCTTTCTGTATTACATGATGGAAAACCTCCAGTATAGCAAAATCGCACTTAGGCATTTGTCTTACTTCACTTGGAGAAAAAATGTAATTACAGGCAGCATCAATGCATGCAAAGTCAAACTTAAATGGAGGTGAATTAAGTGAGATGGATACAACAAGTGTGAACTGAGGGGCGGAAGTACTCAAGTATGAAAAAATAATCTGACGCTGGAAAGCAGCAGCCAATGAGCTTCAAGCAGGACTCTATCCACATGACAAGCTGGATGTATATGCATGTCATTTGTTTAAAAAAAGAAAAGTAGAGAAATGATGGTAATCAAATCCATTGATCTTAACTTCTATGATCATCATACTTCCTAAAATAGAGTTTTGATCACTTTTTATTTCAAATCCCATCCCTTCTGAATTTATTACTGTGTCTATTAATTTGTCACCATTGCTTGAAATCCTTCAAGCTTGTCCTGACATTTTTTTTTGCTTACTGCAAATGCTAAAATAAGGACGAAATAGTGGAAATAATATTCTTAAACTTCTTATTTAGCAACTATTCACTTAGTAGATGCTGGTTTATCTATTTAGCACTACGTTGAACCTGAAGAGGAACATGGTGCACTGACTCGGGCTGTGACTTTTTACAAAAACCCCAAATATTCCACACACTGCATCTGAGATGTGTTGGTGTTGCCAATATCCGCTCAGGACAGCTCAGCTTGCTATCGTCCTTTTTTTTTTTGCAAAATCAACACAATATTAACCTTTGCTTAGTTTACTGATAACACAACCTACACCCAACTGTCATACATTCTGGGCCTGTGTGAGAGTTAATACCTCTACATATCACCAGCTGGCAGTAGTTTGTTAACCGGAAGACTCATTGTGGATATACAACTCGTTGCTATGACCACTCTCACCTGCCAATTTAGCCACTTTTAACTGAAGCTGTCATTACCACTGCCGTAAAACCGTGGAGGTGAAAAATACAGAAAACCTAAAAATGTAAAATCACAGATACTAGCATGAGAAGCCCTTTCATTTTTGTCTCTCCTCTCGTGTTTTATTTTGGTTAGCCTAACAGCCAATCAGAGACTTCTCTCACCGACGGGCTGTGCCGTCCATTGCACATGCTTAATCAGCCAAAAAGTTGTTTTGAAGGGTCGACTAGTACAGGACACACTGCAAAACTAGGGCCACAGGCGCTCATCGACGGCCAAAACAAAGCTAAGAGGAAGGGGAAAGAGACAGGAAAGCAAGATGACACCAGTTTATACTTTGACTTGATGTATTGTATGCTAGATAATGTTCAAGCAAGGTAAGTCACTTAGATCAAATATGGTAATTTGAAGAACAATATAGAAAGCAAAACCCCATGTACAATGTTAAATAGTGAATTGTTTGAAATATTTACATAATCGTGTAATGTTATTCTTGCTGTTTACATAAGAAAATATGCCAGAATATGGAAAAACAACACGTTTGTGCAATGAAACGTTTCATTTCAGTCACATATTTCATAATTAACACTAAGCAAACACAAACAGAATTACTATAACGACGACACCAGTCAGAAGTTTTTTTTTCTTTAATAGGAATCTTTTTGAAGCTGCTTTAAAATAAAGACTCTTCCTTCAAATTAGGCGAAGATTAGAAGCCAGGAGTGCAGCACACATCACCGAATCCTCTCATATTTAGAGTTTCTAAAAAGCCAAATTTATCATACTGGGACTTTCATGTTTGCAACTCAAGGACAAGCAGTGCCAAGACTTGGGGCTGTGCCCAACAAAACCAGCTCCGGCTCCAGCACAGAGAATTATTATTTTATTTTTCTATTTTTTTATGGACCGAATTTAAGAGTTTGGAGAAACCAGTCAAAACTATCAAGTGCAGGCATGGAGCTGTGTTCTCAGAGTTCACCAAATTGAAGTTTTTACCTCCTTATTTGACATCTGGAAATCATCAAGAGGTGACTTGGAACACATTTGTGGCATGGCCTCTAGAGCTGCAGCATTGTCCTCGCTATAATACAGCTGACTCAGTGCAGCTTCCAGAGATGCACTTATACATACATGCATGCGAACATTCCACACACAGCCTGGGGCGAGTATTAAGTGCGATAATTGCTGACAAATCCGCAGAGACTTTACACTGTCTCACCAGAGAGGAGGAAGATGATGAGGCAAATGAAATAAACACACACACACACACACTGCCACACGCTCTCTCCCGCTGATATACTCTAACATGCACAGACAGCGTACGCTCACATGCACACTGATGAATTCATCGGCAGACTGTATAGCTTGAGGGTGTAAACTGTTCAAATGCTGCAGAACTATGCCACTTCAGTTCCAGTGGAGTTGAATGTTTTTCCCGGCCGTCTGCGGCTGCAGAGAACCTCTCGTCTGGTGACGCGGTATTTGTCATTTGGGACAGCAACAACTGGAGCCATGCTGGGGCTGCGGTGGCTGATTTAAAGCGACAGGGACGCAAGGCCATCTTATCCATCACACTGGAGTGGCCCATGCTCACTGACTTCCAAATAGTCGTCATATTCGCAGGCCCTGCCCCCAACGCAACCCCACCCATCACCAGCTGATCTATGGCGTGTCAACAAACCCAAACAAGGTGTCATCACGCCAGGATAAATAGGCAACAACAGACTTAAGGGCAGGTGGTAATCCTTCTTGCATGCTTCAACTGTGTTTCTGTGTTTCATTGTGCCCACAAGCTGCTGTACAAGCTGTACTCTGGTTCCCATATTTTATTCCCCCTCTGTGAGAACATTTTCTCTCCTTCTTTTCTCACCCCCGCATTTGAACACAGTGTCAAAAAAATACAGAAATGTGTGGCCTTTAAAAAGAGCCCGCTGGGACTGAAAAAGAGAAACACTCAAAGAACGTCGTTCCCTGACCTGGGGCTGGATTCGGTGGATTTTGCCAATGGAGCCAAGCAAAAGAGCGAAATAGCATATTTGAGAAAGTTTCACACCGTTTATTAACTCGCGCCCCTACCTTGCTGAGCTGACTGGCCGGTGAGCCACTGTTGTTGACAGTGTGGCATTTGAAGTTCAGCAACGATTCCCCCATGGCATCGCGCTCCTTGATCCTGTCCATTTCGGAGTGGGAGTGGCTGTCAGGGAGAGGCGAGGAAGCGGACGGGGGAGGCCGCTGAAGTGCCGTGCAGGACAGACCGAGAAAGTTAGACGGCCGGATCAGAAAGGCCTCCAGAGCTATGTTAGCAGATACCTAGGAGGAGGGAGGGAGAGAGAGAGAGAGGGGGGATTGGGTTGGGGGGAGAAAGCACGGGGGCAGAGATTTTCATATTAGTCATTTAACAGATGCTTTTATCCCAAGTGACAGCGGAGAGGTTAAAAAAAACGACGGAAGCAGGAAGAAACAAAAGGAAGCAATTTTTCTTTCTCTTGCCTTACTCTAGCTATCTGCTCAAGCCAGATTAACTTCTCATTATTCCAGGCTGCAAGAAAAAAGGTAAAGCTATGGGACGTTTAGTCAGCTAATCAACCTCTGCCCTGCCTGCGAGTGTGGCCCTGAGTGGCGCTGCTCCAAGGTCCGGCAACATACCTTTGAAATGACCCGATTGTCCCCGGTCAGTGCCAGGTCAGCGATACGCTCCACGCACTGGACGATCCGAGTGCACGCCCGGGCCTCGTTCTGCGCCATCCACAGGACGTGCTCCTCCACGAGCATCATGTTACTGGCGATGTCTGATATGTAGTCCCCCAGCTGTGAGGACACAAGTAGACATGGATGCAAAGGGATGCATCCCCCCCCCCCCCCCGCCCCAAACACACACACACACACACACACACACACACAAGGAGGCAGACTCATCATGCACATCAATCATATCCGCAACAACAGGCACATTTATAATCTCCAGTCAGAATTGTGAGGGAGGGAATGGTGGCTTCATTCATTATAGGAAGATTTAATTTAGATTAACAGCTCCAATGGGGCATAATCACTTCCTTGGGATGGCAGTTCACTATTTACTTACTGTACGTTTCATTGTTGCTTCATTCAACTGTTCGTTATTGGATAAATGGGGGTGGGCTCATCAGCATTGTCTAAGGAGTGATAAAACTCTAAGTATCTCCTAATAATATCTCCTCCCGGGTGACCCATGATGAGTAGTTGGAGCTAATATTGATTCTCTTCACTGACTAAGCTCAACACCCTTCCCCTCGCAAAAAACCCTGACCTTCAGCGTGATGTAAAGGCCTTCCGTTGCCACTTGTGACAGACTAAAGAGAATTTCACTTCAGGGTAAAACAAGAGCTGCCCAAAAAGAGATACATCTTCATAACCATAATTGTCATTCTGGTCCGATGCCGCCATGGTCAAGAGAGAAAGCATATGAGGTGAAAAGTTAAGCTGTCTGGAATCGATTGAGGGATTGAAGCCAGGACAGCAGCATGTCTCCATGTCTCTTTTGGGCAACCCCTGCTGTCTATCGCTCATGTCCACTGAAGTGTCCTTTTCTGTTCGATACATTTTGGCCTCTTGAGCAGCCGATGTTACTTCTGGATGAGCTGTTGATCTTTTCTTCAGGAAATGTGCAAGTCATTGCTTTCCAAAAACTGCCAACGAGCACATACATAAGTGCTGTCACAACAGGAAGAGCTGCTAACAGTAGGAGTAGAGAAAATCCCCTTCAATTGCATGTTGGCGACTTTGAAAAGCAGTAAAATACTGGTCTCATTGCAAGCTGAGCCGGAGCAGGAGTCAGAAGACGAGATGATGGCCAAAGACAGACTGCGCTGTAATTATTTTCAAAGCAGGTTTTCACACAGTGAGGCAGATCTCAACGGGGGGGGGAGCGGGAGAGTCGAAGGGGGGCATGAAGTGGGAGGTGCGAGGCATGTAGCTGTAATTTGCGTAAAAAATTGAATTCCTGGTTCTCTGAATACACACATTTTTCATTTCAGGGTTTCAAGGGATATTAAAAATCTACTTGGAAATCAGTGTTAATTTTGACAGCAAATTCTGATTTAGTCTTAGTCTTTTGAATAACACACCATTTAGTTTTAGTCATATTTTAGTATTCTGAAATCTTTTAGTCTTAGTCTAGTTTTAGTCGACTAAATATCTTAAGAGTTTTAGTCTTAGTCTAGTCTTAAGTCTTTTAGTCTTAGTCTAGTCTTAGTGAGTGGTAAATCTCTCTCTCTCTCTCAATTCATTTCAATTCAAATGGCTTTATTGGCATGTGGCAACACTGTACATATTGCCAAAGCAAGGGTTTAGAAATAAAAAATAACAATAAAGGAAAACTGTATTTACAACAAATTATTTATAATCTATACTGTTGGTAATACTGTAACTATGATTGACTCTATCTATGATCAAAACTATGATTGACTCAATAGTTACAATCAATTAATCTCAGTCAATAAGTAATTAATAACAATGAATCAATCAGTTTGTGTCAACTGAAAATGTCATGTCTCTCTCTCTCTCTGTAAACGTCGCTTCAATTTGGTAGTGTCTTTGCTCCACACGGTTTGCAGACGGGCTGGTTGTTATATGTGAGGTGTGCCCAGATATCAGTTCTTCGTTTTCGTCCTGGACCTAGCTCTGACATTTCTGTTGTTCATGAGGCATGCCGTTGCCCTCGGACCGGGTGCACTGCAAACCGTTAACGCTAGCGTCTTGCTAACGAGCGAAGTCACCTGAAATCCGCCAAAGCTGTTCAACTAAATATCATGTAAACAACCTAACTCTTGTGAAAACGTGCAAAACTGTGCGAAGTTCTGCAAACTCGTCTTTGTTCTCCTTCTGTGTAAATGCTGCTGCCTGTTTAGCTTGCCGCGGCTTTTTAAAGTGGCTGTGCTGTAATCTGCATCGGTCAACCTACCCTCAAAAGATTTGCTCTAATTGGATCTCTTCTCCATTCGTCCCACCCTAACATTTTCGTCTCGTTTTTATTCGTTGACTAAAGTGTCAGTTATATTTCGTCACAGTCTTCGTCATCATATCTGACTTTTTATTTAGTTTTCATTTAGTTTTCGTCCGTGAAAAAGGTTCGTTGACGAATATTTTTCGTCATAGTCTTCGTCAACGAAATTAACACTGTTGGAAATAATACAACAACTCCTAAAATCATCACCATGTTAAGCTTTTATCAGTGTCAACCTAATCAACCAGCAGTTTTCAATGCATCCATGGGCGTCATGCCAACAATAACCGCTAGTGTCTTATGCAACATACTTGTTATGTGTCAATTTGAAAAAGATTATAGCATTTTATTTTTTTCTTTCTTTTTTAATGCATTTGTCTATGACAATTTTGATTTAGTTTGTTATGTTCTTTACAATAGCAGTTACCTTCATGTTGTCAGTTTCATCTTTTTCTCAGTGTCACTGGTTTTAGGTTTAAACCATTTTGGCATGGAGAGAAGGGGTTTGAGGGGAGGGGCAAGGAGAATGTCATTTATGTATCAGCATACTAAAGAAAAAACATCACTCTCATAGAGCATGGGATTCCACAAGTTAACTTCAAACTCCATTACAAGTAGTTTAAGTTCCTAGACTTAACCAACTGCCACACGTCCAGTCTGCCTGTCACTGGTACATGCAACATTCATTTAGTTTCAGTCCAAGTTCTAAACTTTTAATTGACGTGCTGGTCTGGTAAAGGTCTACTGCTGGTACAAGGGCTAACATTAGCCTATGTCAGCTATAATATAGCTAACATTAAACTCTGCCAAATAATGGCAGCAATAATTGTTGAAACTACCCCGGAGCCCCGTGAGAGAAGACAATATCAAAAACACAGACTGGTCAGACAGTCAGTATAAGGTTTGTGCGACAGTCCACGGACCCACCAAGACTTGTCACAGTATGTAAGATGGCTTAGATCTCGTGTTATGCTGTAACCTGGCTGTGGTGTATCTCTATGTGTTCACTCTTACGTCTCTACGTTTCCCCACCAGCCGCGTCAGTCTCTCAACCAGGTGTGTGACAAAGATGACGTCCATGACATCGTTGAAGTGCGCCGCCCTGCTGGTGAAGGCCACCAACTGCTGGCCTACAGGCTGAGCGTTGGTGATATTAATGGTTATCTGGAATAGGAAAAAAAAAACATGCAGTAATTCTCAGAGAGGACAATCGCACAGCCCATCATCCCAATTCAACAGAGACATAACGTGAAACCGCTTTGACAGCATATAATACATAATAAATCACTGTAATGCTATTTCATGCTATGCGTGTCATTTTGTGAACTTGATGAATACGGTACAGTAATCCCGCGAGTAACGTTGAAAGAAAGAGCTCTTCATCAGTCAGTTTGTATTCTGTATATAAAGGCTACATGCACAGATATGCAAATGCCCACAGGCTACAGATGATTCATTGGAGATGTTAGTTTCTGTGGGCAAATGTGTCAACATGTTGAAAATCACACTAAAGTTGCTAAATTAAAGCAGATTAACAGACAGAGGAAAACACTGTGGGGTAGAATATGTGAATGAAGTCCTCCGTGGGAACTGACCTGTGTGAGTTCATGCAGTACCCGGGTCAGTTCACTGGCATATGGGCACTGAGTGTAGTCCTCTTCAGCCCAGCGTCCATTCCTGTCGCAGCGTCGCCACGCCTTCTTTTCCCTCTGGCCAGAAGGGTGAGGAGCGCTGCCAGAGGGGTGGGGGGCAGAACCAAAGGTGGCAGGCGCACAGGGCTGGAAGGCCAGGATGCCGGCTAAAGTCTTTGGCCACCTATCACATGAGATATTTCAGAATTAGCAGTGAGTTTAGGAATCTACACTCACTGCACCAGATGGCAATTTCATACTCCCTGTACTCTGGAAATCATTAATTTGCATATTTGATTTACAGCTAGCTCTAATTATTTTTGCAGAAGACTACCAGATTCTGATACCTGATTGTGAAACAATGTGTTTTCTTATTAATGATTTCTGATTTAATCAACTTTATTTACCAACTGTATTAGTTCATGTTATTGTCTTTCCAGACGTTTGCCTAATGGAACTAAAACAATGTTAGAATGCACTTGAAGGGTGACATCATTAATGTTAATGGGGGCTAATATCCAACCTGTGGTAACAGTTGGATAATGTATTTTGTGGCTCTGGATGATGTTTCTGAAGTCTGAAATTGGCTTGGAGACATGAGAATTTAAATGCACAGTGTGTAATTTTTGCCCCAAGGGCTCTCTCAATCAAAACAAAACAAAGGATGCAAGTAATGTGGGATCATGGGAGTTGTTGTCTTCATTGTTAAACAAAAAACACTGGCGATGAAAATCTATCTGCATGACTCATTAAGGGGTGTTCATGACCGAAGGTAATGTTTCAAAGTTTTATTCTTGTTAGTCTTAGTCAAGTTTGACAACCTCCATCCTCACAGTTTGACTCTCCTGGAAGTTTTAGCAACAGGTGACCGAATGAAAAACACCATTACCTGGAGGAAATTACAGATTCCTGTGGGTCTAAACATTGTTGAAAACATTTGGGAAAACGAAAGTATGCACCTAAAAATATTTAACAAAGGTCCAGTCATATATAACCAATATTAGGGGCTAAGAGTATGGAAGCCTCCGCTGCTCAATGATGACCATCAATTCTTTCAACTTTAAAGGGCTCCATGTAACAGTTTGAAGCTCTTTAAATGTATTATTCACTTTTATGATTGGCAATATGTCAGCAGATTGTAATGTGATGTGAACAATGAGACCTTTCCTGTCGCTGTCTGTTGCCTGTACAAGGTTTTGGATGATTTGTTTAAGTGACCAGCTTCCAGCTCAACACCGACATTCCACGGAGCCCCTTTAAAGTGCACCGCAGATGAAAGAGAAATGATGTACAAATGCAGTGGAGACCTGCTCTTGCCTTTTTTTTCTTCCTAGAGGGGAAATTCAGGCTAAAAGAGTAATTACAAGTGTTGTTTGTACGGCCGTGTAAAGTTCACTGAAGTCTCCTCTGAAGCAAGAAATGAGACTGCGTCTATAATGTCATCAAGAGCCAAGTCTTGGAGCTGCTTTACTGACCAACCTGTGATAGGGGTGATTTTACAGGGGAAATGGAAAACTTTCATTTTCTGGGTGATGCCTGTTCCAGTTTCAATAAAATGGAGGCTTACTTAAGTGTAAAAAAGTCAGCCAAACATTCAAAGTCCACTATGTTAGCCTCCATTTTTCTAGATGATAAAAGACCTCCAGGTTTTTTGGCATTTTTTTCCCTTCTAATTTAAAGGTTGTATTTCTGTGCTTCTACAGCAGCAGGAGAGAGAAGTTTGTGCTTACACATATTGATCAATTTGTCTGGTATTGGAATGGCAAACGTGTCTAATGTTTTCGGCTCTCTCCTTAAGGCAATGTCAAAATCCTCCTGCATATAAAGTAGCAGAAGTAATGCTTAATGTGGCAATGCTTTTGACTTCATATGAATGAAAATAGAGGAGCAATGCACTCAGGAGGCTGCTAATCTGTTCTCAGGGTACAGACCTGCCTTCTCTCTGCTCACCACCCCATCCTCTTTTTTTTTCCCTCTCTTTTCAGTCACGTTGTTGCAGCAGCAGCAGCAGCTACTTAGTAATAAATGGCGTTAATTTCGCCCCCAACAAAAAAGGGGACTCATTTTACAGCCCATTACTCCAATGCTCTGGCAGAAACAAAGCCGCCGTGCTTGCTGCACTGGGAAGCCGGCTGTAATGTAAGGCAGCTACAAGGGATCGTACACAACAGCAGCTCACCCATGTGGGAGGAGAGGGTGAGGATGTGAGCGTGTGCATACTACTACAAGGTTACAAGGTTGTCACGAGGATTAGATGACAGGTGGAAAGAGGATAGGTTGGGGGCAGCAGAGATGTGTGTGATTTGTGTGTGAAACCTCAGTCATACAACTCTCCTTTTTTTTATAGTCTCGCTAAGAAGCGTTGAACCGTAATGTTGGTGGGAGTTTTCATAGCACACATCCACTTATTATTAAAATATATGGAGCGCTACTGTGTATTCTCAATTCTAGTTGTTTACAGTTGATGAACTGCCTCTGGTGCAAGACGGGCCAGGTGTGGCATGTTTAACAAAACCAGCAAGAAGCAGTCTTAAGGACCTGAACTGTACTGTACATGGAGAGATACTAGCAGAGAGAGTGTGTGATCAGTTTTTACACAGCAGACTCCGTAAGTGGGAATATGTCTGGTGACTTTTATCATAATGTGGTTCAACTCATGTCTTTTTTTTTTTTTGCGGTGAACCTCCTGGTATGTGCTTTGAAAAACAGTGATTACTGTCTATTACCACTTATTACACAAGACTAGTTGGCAAAGGAAGAGTACACTTTCTTTTATTTTTTTTTACCTGAGGCAAGAGCTTGATAGAAACATTGATACCACTCTCTTATCTGTATGTACATGGATGATGTTAAATAGAAAGCAATGGTTGAAACTGACTATTGACTATGGCCTTTAGGCTTATGTTGACGTTGTACAACCAAAGTCTTAGAATATTGTGAGGACTGGAAGAAAAATATCAGGTAGCATATTACACTCTCTACAATTTCTTTTAAATGTTCATGGTATTTATGATATAGCCTCTGGGTTTTGCCCTCAAAGTGCACCAGATGAAGTGAAGTGAAGTCTTCACTTTAAAATGTTCAAATTATTCTGTGGGAGCATGCGCCCCTGGATCCCTATGATGGTCTGAGGTCCACCCAGCACAGTCTCATGAAAGCCCATGGGAAACACTGCTGATAAGAAGGTACAACCAGCGGCCACACAAATACCACTGAAAATAGACGGTTGACTCCGGAACAGGGAACAGTAGAAAGGACCTCATCAGACTACATCCAGAAGATGTGAAGCTTGTTGTCTTAATAGCATTCTGGATTAGACACCTTGTTTTTCAGAAGCTGATGGTGGAAGCAGCTGAGGAGTGAGACATCTCGCTTCATTCTCATCTCTGTTGAGGTGCACAGATGCAGGACTGATTAGGCAGCTGGGAAGTAGCTTGGTGGTTATTTATTTATTTATTTACTTTGACACTTGAGTCTCTCTTTCAAAGTGTACACTGACTGGTTGATGTTCGAGCACAGCTTGAACGGGGAAGGATGCAACAGTATCAACAAGCCAGCATCCAAACTCCAGCACGCATCATAGGATCGCAAAGGAAAAGGAGCCAGCCAGCCCCAGCCTGTCAATACCACCTCGTACGGACAAGTAGCAGCAGTTCGATCACTGGGAGATATACTGTATGCCACCTTTAAGTGTAATAAATGAATTAAATAAACTCAGAAAATTACAAGAAATTAAACACTCTTACTTCTTAAGTCAGAGCCACTTTACTGTATGCTCCAGACCTCAGTCTTGGTAGTCTGTGTTGAGGTCCTGGTCCAGGCAAACTCTCGGGAAACTGCTCCCAAGGCTAACTGACACAGGTGCAAATTAGCTAGGCCGAGGATAACTAGGAAAGAGCATCAGTTGTCACATACTCTGGTGATCTTCTGTCTCCCATATTTGTGTAGCTGCCTTCAAATTCTGGCCATACGAGCAGTGTGACCACTGAGACCTGACTCACCTGAAGTCACCCTTGTTGTTGTTGACTCTGTCAGCAGGGCAGTACGGCGCCGACGTCTCCAGGACAACTATCTCCATTTGCTGAGAGGTGTTGCCACGGGAACTGGTCACCAGACACTCCCAGATGCCAGCGATACCCACATCGATGTTGGAGAGGATGACCTCACTGTAGGAGAACAGAGGCATGTGTTTGGATTACATGTCTGTGTTAGTGAACTTCTTCTTGTGAGCTTCAGATGATCTGTAAAGGTTTGTACAAGTTGCTGAATCAGAATTTAGTCTTGGATTGAGGGTTAAATATAAACTAGGGGCTGTATCAGTGCTGGGACTTGAATTAAGGGTGGTCTAGATTATTTTTGGATCAGGCTGAGGATTAAAGATAATAAATCAGTGGATACCGTTATGGTTAGGGCAACATCTTCAGGAAGCAGTCTGCTGAAGCTCCAAAAATGTGTGTGCCTGTGTGTACACCCCAAAGTCGGATTAATTCAAAAGACCCTCGTGCGTGTATGTATGTGAATGCAGTGGTTTAAAATGTTGGCTGTGATTTAAGATGATCATTACTCATGCTTATCTTTCCTACTTTGTTACAGCGATTCCTATCGCAATGGAAAATGCCTGATTAAACAAAGGATGGTGAAACTGTGACAAAGAGCCAATGCAGGCCATTTGCCAAGATGGCTAATCTTGAGGATTTTACTCCTTATGAAAAAAAAAAAAGCCGAAAAGCCAGCAGAGATTGCTAAGCAACCCGCATTATCACCATGGAAATGCTGCCTCCTTGAGAAATGCCAACTGTTTAATTTCCAAATACAATCTGGTTGTAGTCAAATATACACTTTGCTTTGTGTGTACTTAAGGAGCTAATGCCTTATTTTGTGATTTAATTAAGCCGCAGGCGTTCATAATACAAGTCACAATGCACGCACACAACACTGTACAAAGTTTATCAAATGCAACTTAGGGAACAATGCTCCACAGACGGGGATGTATGACAGTTGACTTTAAAAATGAGAAGTGACAGGCTGGACAAGAAACTGAAATCTTTCAGAGTAAAGATGATTAGCGACTGAGCGGCTCTGATGTGGCGAAGCTGTAATCCCACAGAACGATTCTCAGCGGGTGTGAGAGAAATATTTATTCAGAAACATTAAATGCCTTTATTTTGCCCGCTTCTCTCCCTTCTCCCTTTTCTGTCTCAAAACACTCTCTACGAGTACAATTATTTTCGGCCTGAGCCTGTTCCAGCATGCACGGGGTGAACGGCAGTGAAACACTCTGGCCTATCACAGGCTAACACATTAACGGCAACACACTCACACCTACAGGCAGTTTTCAATTCACTTGACCTGTGTGTGTTTGGAATATGGAAGAGAACCAGAGCAGCTAACCCACATCAACACAGGATGAACTCGCAGAATAGGGCCTAGTTGAAGTGTTACCTATTCAACCTTGGGTTGCACATCAAGGTGGAGAGAGGAGCGGTGATTGTGAGAAACAGCCGGCACGAGGTAAAAGAGACAGACTCGAAACACAATGTTACTGGTGACTGCATTGCATTCTGGTCTGCTAGGTGCAAAAACTGGCAGCCTTGCCTCCTCTGCTGTGGATTGTTTTCCCTGTAGCCTATGGATTTTGTTCGTCAGTCCAAAATAGTTCCCCTAACAGAGGATTCATCTCTTTGATTTTGACTGACACATTAACACGACCTTCACAGTCGATGTTTCAGACAGTGATAAATACACTGGTGATAATACACTGGTGTCAACATCGCAGTGTAACTTCATGGCCCTTACAGGGCTGACAGATACACAGTGTTTGCATGTGCATGATGACTGCCACACGTGTTATGTGTCTGTTTCGAGTGTTGGGCATGCACATCCTCAGATGCTGGTATGAGCGTATAGTGTAGGGGCCGTACAGGGTGTGTGATAGGCTCAGGGGTCAGTAGGCACATCGGCAGAAAACACAGAGAATTTTAAGACAAGTTACAAATTCCTGTATGGGCTGTCCCTGCCACTGCACAGTGACAAAGCACCGCCTGTCAAAAAAGCTGGTGACAGATCAGTAGACCATTTTAGAAGTGATTGTGGAAAAATAAACTGAAACGAGGCCAAGACTGTTCACGTCAGTGCGCAATGGAAAACATTATAAAAACGCAGTGGGGACGGCGCTAATGCCTTTTTTTTTCCACCGGTCATGGGTAGAAAGCAAATATATCTCAAGCCATCTAGTGTGAGTAGAATAACTACTGAGTAGAGTAACCATCGAGAACCTAATATATATATATATATATATTGTGAATAATACACCACTCAATATAAATATAAGGTTCCAAAATCACTACAACCAATTAAAAAAGCATTAATGTGTACTGGGGGCTTTTTCTGTTATGATAAAATAAGAAAGAATTAAGGGTAAATTGTCCGACCATTGTTTAATATAAACCCTCCATGAAGTCATTCAGTCAAATAAGCTCCAGCATGCTGGATCAGCTGGTGAGATAACTGGTACGTACCTAAAAAATAATTCAAAATGAAATCACATTGTGCTCTGCTGTGAACTCGTCTCCACTGCTGTTTGTCTTGTAAGTGACGGCCAGCAGAAATCAGAGAATGCTGTTAACATCCCCTGTACAGAACGGACCCATGACTTTGCTCCAATGACTTTCTACGGGCGAGTTATGAAAATGAATAAAATAAGTCCTGATTTCATCTTCTGTGTTCCACTAAAGCTCTCTTTTCTGATTGCTTTTCTAAAAGGCCCTAAATCAGATTTGAACGCTTGACTGAGATGATGACATTCGGGGGCGAGAGAACAGGCGTGTGTATGTGTGTGTGTGTGTGTGTGTGTGTGTGTGTGTGTGTGTGTGTGTGTGTGTGTGTGAGAGAGAGAGAGAGAGAGAGAGAGAGAGAGAGAGACAGAGAGAGAGAGAGAGAGAGAGAAAGAGAGACTGTCTGTGAATACACATGAGGGTTTTTTGCATGTGTATAAGTACATTTTCAGTTATCCAAAAAGATCTTCTGGGCATTTTTTAGCTCATGTACGAGTATTTTTGCACCAGTCGTGTCATAGTTTGGACAGAACCATTTAAAATCAACGTCACTGACATAGATTTCTACAAACTTTTGACACATTGTAAGAATCGCACTCAAGGAATAAATCACTGGAATGATTTCTG
The DNA here is from genome assembly GCA_963678695.2 of Diplodus puntazzo. NCBI lineage: Eukaryota > Metazoa > Chordata > Actinopteri > Spariformes > Sparidae > Diplodus > Diplodus puntazzo. Next base: position 16,267,368 of record OZ023168.1, read on the forward strand.
TGTATCAAATGTCCTCAAAACTTTAGATGGATCGACAAAGATGAGCAGATAACATTCTACAGTGTAACCCTACCCTTACCGCTCCTTCACTTCTGTCTCACATACACTTTCAACCTCTCTCTCTCTCTTTCTCCACCTTCCGCTTTAAAAAAAACATCCTCCCTCCTCAACAGCACAAACGTTTAAAGTGTAGATGGGCTTTAAATTGAAGTCGAGCTATCAGCGGTGCAACAGTTATATAAGAAACCACATCGAGGACATGTGCTGTCCAAATAAACCCAACATAAACAGATAAGAGAGACAGCATATAGGGAGGTATGGAAGGAGGAAGTGTAGGAGTGTTTATTGATTTAGCAATACAGAACAACATTCAAGGCTGAATCTGATCAGACTAAAAAAGAGGGGATCATTTGCACAGGATTACTCGGGGAAATCCATTTTCACAAAAAAAAAAGTTGCTATAGGCCGTACGTGTGTGTTAGAGAGAGCTATAACAACACCAAGAATGGCAATAGGCCAGCTGAGAAATGCTGACGTACAGAATCCTCTGATTTCTTTTATCTGGCTGCTGTTTCTCCAATTTTCAGTTCATCTGGTCCAATATCGCCCCCCGATTTCCATTGCATCCCTCTACACATTGTGATTACATGGATAAATTCATGTTGCTCATGCCAAGCACAATTTATTTATTAAAGGCGCCCTGTGAGTTTTCCTGTTAACAAACAGAAGTCATGTTTACAGTCAGTGTTACACCTCCAAATAATATTAATATTTATAAAAAATCGTCACGTCTACATTTATTTTCACATTTACTAGACATTTACTTTTTTTTTTTTCTTGGTATATCACCACCACCACCACCTGTAAACTAGTCCACAAAACATTTGAGCTTGTGCTCAGTGACGCATTACCCTAGCAGCTACAGTGGCTTTTAGAAAGGGTGTCAATGATGACTTTCCAAATTGATTTGGAATCTTCGGCCATCTGGAGACTTCAGTTTTTTTAGTCCCCCCGTTGTTTCAGAGAATGTTGCAACGCTGATTTCCCGTGAAGCTCGCAAATTTCACATGACTTTCCATTTGCATGGGGGATGAGTAGACAATGACTGACTTTTCATTTTTGAACAAACTTATCCTTTAATCGTGTGAAACCATTGGCAGGACTGTGTAATAGCATCACCAGTCACCAGAAGGATGTGCACTCACTCAGAGAGAAACTGCTCCACAGCACTACCATAAGTCAGAAACTCCACAAGTTACTTTTAAATGAACCGGCTTTTCAGTTTGTATTTGTATAGCCTATAGCCCAGCCTATTAAAAATGCATAGTTTCATTATCAAACAGCCTTGTCAGGGTAGCAGACAGTCTCGAATATGAGAAAGCAGAGGCAGATATAGAGAGACAACTGAGGAGAGACCCCATGGGCGACAATACTGTTCTTCCAGTGCTGTTTGCTCCTGTCAGTGCTGTTAGTGTTGTTAAGGGACGCCAAAAAACTGGAGCTGGTTTGAGCAGGACGGATGGCTAGATTATCTTGTCATTAAAGATCCCTCTTTTTGTAGACATTTACTTGAGAGTCTGTCTGTGATACTGGTTTGTCAGGACACGACTGTGTGCTGTACTTTTCTTGTTTGTTGTTCTTTTTGCTATTCTCTCTATAATTTTTCTGTCCATCAAAAAGTTTTTTCCAGTGTTGAATGTTGTCTATATCTGCATCTGTCTGCCTTCAGTCTGGGCTTGTCTGTTTTTTGAATATATCGTTTGATATAATCTCTTCTCAACTGCAGTTGTTATTGTTAGCATCTCATTTTTGAATTGCAACGTGTTTTTGTAGTAGGTATATGGTACTTGAGATTGATTTTCAAATGCCACATTACCACACATAGCCTTGTTTATAGAGCAAATTTGATACCGCCACCAATAAATAATTCATCCCGCAGCCCCAAGCAAGAAAAAGACTGAATGTAGGCAATTAGCAATTAACCGCACATTTGCTGATGTAGTCTGTTTTCCTACCAAGTCACCAAAGCTCCCAGGTGTGTAGAATGGTATAAGAACCATTATCAGTGTCAATTTAATAGTGCAAACTTTGAGCTGAACATTGTGTGTTAAAAAGCAGCTGGTGAATTGTCATTAAACCTTATCTGTCTCTTAATATTTTAGGGGAATGTTCATATAATTGATTCTGACTGGAACAATAGGTATTCTTGTATTGTACATTAAAGAAAAATAAATTAGTTTGAATTGTTATGGATAATGATGGTGGTGGTGGTCATGTGTGCTTGCAACCGTGTGATGACATGCATGCAGGTATGTGAGACAGGGCCGCTGCACTTGTCCTCTCTCACCATGAATAGTCTGCAGAGGGGACAGTTACATCATCGCTGAACATGAGCCAACTGTCTGAATGCTGGGAAATACACAGGGAAACACCCCCCACCCCCACCACCACCTCCACCACCACTGCCAACCCCAGCACACATACACACCCAGCCGCCCACCTCTCTTCTATTCCCTCCCTCCCCGTCTCCCTCCGCCTGCCTCACTAAAGAAAACTTAACCACTGAAGGCGCATTTCTGCTGCAGCCTGATCACAAACGTCCCCGGTGAACTGCAGCATCCAGTCAAAACAAGGCAAGCGGGGGGGGGGGGGGACCGTCCAACGTGCCGGTCCGCTTTTCTTTTCAGAACGAAAAAAAAGGTCGTCCTCATATAATAAACATATGAAGGAATCGTCCCAGTATGTGAGCAGCAGTGGGGCAGGGGCACACATAAGCCATACACAAAGCACTGACCTACATCCACAGTAACACTGCACCATTGTGGACCAGCTCCCCGAGGACTCATTAGGAACATTTATGCTTGCACGCTGATATTTAACAATTTGTTTACATAATCTTGCTTACGAGACTGTAAACTTTCAATCTGTCCCTTCTACCCAGCGAATGTTCCAAAGCGAGCTCGCTGATCACAGTTTATGAATTTGTCGTGTTTCGTCTCAGCTTGTGAAGTTAATTTTTGAACCTGGTCTCTTAAATGTTCAGATGATAACAGGAGCAATAGGCCTTTTTTTTCGTTCATGCAAACAATGAAATGCCACTTTTTTCATTAGAAATTATAACAGCTGAATTTAGCTGTATTCAAGTGAACACCGTATTCCCCCTTTGTCTGAAACGCTCTGTTTTAGCTCCTGTCTCTTTAAAACTCTTCCTCCTGGTTATATATCTGGGAGACTGGGGAACCAGTCTCCCAGATATATGCTGAAATTCATTGAAACTTTATTTGTTAGGCTGATATTGTCCTAAGTAATGACAAAATGTGTTTTGCAATACAAATAGTATTACATTTGAAACAAATGGAAAATACAAACATTTTGACAGTGCCCTCTGACTTTTTGAACCAACAGTACAGGCAGGTGAACAAGTGCATGTTCAATATTTACAGATACACTGGGCCATAATTCACTTAGACATAATGGACATACTATTCCCACTGGAGTAGCATCCATATCATATAAGCTTCTTGTCTTAACCCACTCGATCCATTCCTCTACACAATACATCATGTAGGCTGTTAATAATTAACACATGACTTGATCCTCGTTGAACTTCATCCAATGTAACTAAGAGCTTTTGTTTTTCTTTACTGACTAAAAGCGGCAGGCGGTAAATAGACGATCCCCGAGGTACAATTGTATACGTGTGGACATGATCAAATTTGGTCTCCTTAGCAACTGAAGTTTGTAAACAGACCTAATTCTCGACAGAAAATGAGGAAAAACAACACGAGGTGCAACAGAGGCGGGCCTTTATAGACAACACAGTAGAATGCAATAACGGAAAAAAGAGATGTGGGGAGAATTTAAAGACATAAATGCTTTTGGGAGCAGAAGCAGAGAGTTGTATTTAAAAAAAAGACGAAAAATAGAAAAATCACCCACAGCGACACAGAGGAAGAGTCAGGGAGAGACACTTTCCTTTTTCCTTCGCCTTCAGTAATACTTCCAAACCAGGTTCTTCATTTTTTGTGCAAGATTAGCCTGATTAAAAATGGAGAGGATTAAGAAAGATACATCCAAAGTGTCTGCCGTAGCTAGCTACAGGGCTCTAAAATGTTTGATTAATGAAACATGAATCACGGGCTGGTCCCAGTGCTGCCGCTAGCATAGCTAATACTGCGAGTTTGGCTTGACACCATTACTCAGCAGGAGTCTGGCCCACATCGCAGAATCATCGGGCCTCGTGGGGCCGGGGTTTTTTTTGCTGCTTCTCAAAGTGAGCTATGTAAACGGATCAGCTTATCAGCCCACCTGTGCCAGTGAATAAGAGGCTATAATGACACAGCACAGTGGGAAAGTGGGAGGAAGAAGAAAGGGAACAAAAGTACAATACAAAACAAAAAATTACAAAAACATATTTCATGATGTTCTGCCTGTTTCAGTAACCAAAAGACCGTGTCATGTTTTTGATGTTGACGTTGGCCAGTTGCCGGATGCAGCCTTAGGCAGGATGAGCTGAGAGAAATAGCCACAAAAACATTTTTGGGTTCACCTTCAAAGAGGTCACTTCACTGAGGCTTTGGCATCTCCGCTCACATTGCTTCAACACTGTGCAACAAATCCAGACGAGGGCTTTAAGCCACGCGCTAAATCCTGTGTATTCAGTCTTTCCCCTCTGATGGGGCATGCAGGGCGAGGCTGACTGACTCACAGCACATTTATCCAAGGTGAACGACATCACCACGGGCTGTAATGACTAATATATTGTCCACCGTCTCTAAACGAGCATTGACAGCGTCTGGCATGTCAAAGGCCACAACATTAGTTACGTTTTTTGTGTGACTTAACGAGTGCTAGACCAGTGAAGTCACAGGACTTTAATTTCCCCCCACACGTCTCTCTCAACATGGCAATTTAAGATAGAGCTCAGGGCGAAGGGTGAAGTTCAGTCCAGACACAGCAGATTGTTTTTGTTGGACGCAGCTCTGTTACGCACTCATCAGCTATGGAAATGATGTGAGCTCTGTGCAGGTTCTCTACAGGAGGGAGACATTTTATGTGCCAAGAGCTACATGACCTGAATGGGTTTCACTTGGGGGAGAAAATTGCATTATTTGTGTACACAAGAGGAGAGCAGTGGGTAATTTTCAAGCGGGGCCCTAATCAGAATGGGAGCAATGAGAAATTCATTATGTTCCACTGGGACACTGAGCTGGAAATTCTGGAGGACTTGTTTTTGAGCCGGGGGGAGGTGTGGAGCAGAACAGTTTATGCTGATGGGACTGAGGAGCGGGCGACTGACGACATCATCAGCACACAGACATAAAGGATAAAGGGTCAGTTGCATACTGAGTTTTTCCTACGATGACGCCTCACAGTGGATAATTAATTAGGTCTGCTACTATACCACTACTGTTGCATATAAGTGAGTTTTACTGCATCTGTCTGCTGATACTCAGTGTTATAAGCAGTACTGACTTTAAGCTAAAGTGTGTGTTAAAAGCAAAAGCAAAGTAGAAGTTTAAAGAGGCATAAACTCGACTATTCAAGAAAATTACAAATACCTTAAAGTTGGGAATGACATTCAGAAGTCAACTTTCTTACAAACTGGACCTTTAAGAATAGTGTTTCAGTTCCTATCACTGCTATTATAGTAGGCAATGAGTAGTGAAGGACACTGAGTATTGAAAGTACTGCCTTGACCCCTACTGATGAATACCTCAATAAAAATAAACTGCCAAGAATCATCACGACTGAGTGCCAAAGACACTACAAGTTCTACCTCTAATCTATAATCGGTTTATCGGAGACAGTGCATTCACCACAGGGATCACTGAGAATGTCAAACAGTGAGCTGGTATATAATGAAAAGAAAAAATATTGACTATTTGCTGCGTTTTTGTGCAGTCAGGGGAACAGTATACCTTACGTATATATGGAGCGGAAAAGCAGCTGGCATTCTCGCTGCCAAATATACTGCACAACAAGAGGCGTCGCGGCCCTGTTGACACAGGGATACATATTTCTGTCGGCACTCCATCAATATTTATGTTAGAGAGGCCGAGTCAGAACAGGCTGCAGTTAAAGTAATCAGCAGCAATGTGCTCCTGCATCTCAGCCGTGTGGCCACAGCATTACGTCAAACACATTTACTATAACACACACAGACACACAGACACCCACACACACACACACACACACACCCTGACGCGCTGCAGACCACCCCGAAAACAAAGACAGGAAGAGGATGGAGGCTTGCGGCAACGTCTTCCAGCAGAAAAATGTGTGAAGCCAGTGTTGCCAGTCTACTTTATCACCGCAATTATGATTCAGCATCTGTTCCTCTTAGCGTGTGAGCAGCTAGAGGTCCACCAGCGTTGAGGGTTCGGCTGGACGGCCAACCTCTGGAGACGAGCCGCAGATTGCTATGAGGTGTTGGCATGCTGCCAAGCCAATTCTGTCCTGTCCTTTCAGATCCTTATCAAGGGCACCAATAACAAAAGGTAAATCACAGCTCCAATGGGTGAGGGAGAGACGGGGGAAGGGCCGTTTGTTTGTCAATGAACATGTAAGCTTTCCACTGTTTGTATGTGCACAGATGTATGTTTTGACTTTATCAGCCTGGATGGACTGTGTGTATGTGTGTCAGTGCAACAGGCCAGCCAATAGCTAATCAGCTCTCAGCTCACATCCCCCCCATCCCCATCTCCCTCCTCTCTCCTCTACCTGTACCTGGTCAGGAGGCAGCAGTCGTGCAGCAGGGTTTCCTCCACGTAGACGCCCCGGTCCTCCTGCGTGCTCACGACATGGCCGTTGTGACGCCACCGCAGCTCCACCGACTGGTCGAGGTAGGAGGCGGTGCACTGCAGCGGGAGACGGTCACCACGGAAAACCAGTTGCCTCTGGGACGGGATGAGCTGGAAGAGGGGCATCTCCAGAGGTCCATCTGGAAGATGAGGAGAGGATAAAAGGGAGGGGGGATCAGCTTGTAAACCCTGATGAATGACCTCTCCTTCTCTCCCTCCTCTGGAGGGAGAGAAGGAGAGGTCATTCATTCCTACATCCTTGAGAGGGAAGAATGGAGGAAGGATGGAGGTGTGAGGGGATCCATGTGTGGTGCTCAGGATCTTATTAGTCGTGTTAGCAGAGTTAACATCTTCAAATGCAGAATTAAACTCACAAATCAAAATCAGACTCGTATCAAAGAACATGCATGCACCTAAAAATACCGTCAACACACACACACACACACGCACACACAAACACTAACACATTCTGTCAAGGTCACCCTCCTCTCCCGTCGTTCCCACATGTTGTTGCTGTTGCTGTTGCTGCGTGAGATGAACAGCAGCTGATAAAGGAGAACAGCCTTGAGCGCTCCCCTGGACTCTCCTTGACTCCTTACATGTTCACAATGGTTGCTCGCTGCAACACCAGTGATAGGATTACTTACCTAGCAGCTGGATAAGTCCTCAAGCCTTTTTGCCAGAGAATAAGGCCGCGATAAGGATGAGATTAGAAGACAGGGGAGTGTTTAGTCCAGTGACTGAATATGGGGGGGGGGGCTTGATTTTTTTTAGCGAGAAACACCTCAGGACCCGATTGATCATATCATACTCCAGATACCCGTGGTGATGTATCGCCGTTGCTTTTTTTTGACGAGCATAAGCCGTCCATGAATCCAGGATTACAACAGCAACGTGCCAGCTCACTGTACCAACTTGGGAATTCCTTCAGAGCGTGCAGTTCGTTCGTACAAGACATTTCCTTGGACATGCTCCAAAGGGCAGCGTAAGCAAGCGCTTTGCTTTCGCTTGTATTCCAATCAATTGTGGATGTTGCTGCTGACAGGCAATCCAATACATGGGTCATAAAGTCTTTTACTGCTGCATGTATTGGAAAGAAAAACATTTAAAGATCCGTGTCAGGCAGATGTGGCTAAATGTCTGCACCCCTCAACTTAACATTTCCCTTGCACAGAGAAGACTGCTTATGGTAATACATTACACATGCAGCGCTTTGACCTCAATTTTCTAGATAAGTAATTTATAATCATAGGTGCATAATCAAAAGTGCCATGTATTTCGAGAGCAACATTAAAAATCTGTCACTAATATTGGGATTTCCATGATGACATCTCTGTGTAATTACTCGAGCTGACCCTGTTAGAGCGTTAAGACTCTATGATAGTCCCCAGCAACAGTGGCTGAGGCTTTGTTATCTCCTGCGGCTGACACACAACAGAAACAGCATGGGGGCCATTGACTGTTGACTTGGCTGATGCTGATACTGTTGAAACAACGCTTTGAGCCAAGGATCAGAGTGTGGCTGCCTGCCTTCGCCCGCTGGACACTGAGCAAAATGCAATTATTGGCTGTGTGTGAGTGTGTGTGTGTGTGTGTGTGTACAGTATGAGAGACAGGGACAGGGGCATGATGACATGGGGGTCTCTATGTGAGTGTAATTAAGAGTGTGTATATAAGCAGTGTGGCTCAGTGTGAGGAACAAACATTGTTGCACCCTCAAAGGGCTTTGTTGGGATACAGCTAACTTATTTATGGTACTAGCAGTCTGAAGCATGTGACTGTTATAGTGTCCAGATTTGCACTGGCCATTGTTGCACTGGATTCAGACTGCCTTCACATACATTAAAGGATCTACAGGAACAAGATTCATGCAATTCCAGATGGGCCTCATCAGAAAAATATAGGTCAACTATGAATACAGATTTGAAGCACCCATACCGAATTTACGTTTTTCTGTTAAGCAGCAACCCCTAGTGGCCAAAGTAATTGGTACAACTGCAAAGAAGGAAGTAAGGAGAAGTGATACAAAGAACAAAAAATACTCATGGCTTATAGGAGACCCGACAGGGATGATCTTCTGAAACAAGCATGGGACTTTTATTCAGGAGGCCGCTGTTTGCATCCGGTGTGAAACCAGAAGTCAACGGTGAGTTATTTTTAACTTACTAACGTAGTTAAGTTACATCCCGTACATTATGTAACTTTATTTACTTAACATAGGAACTGAAGCCACAGAAGTAACATTGTGATTTTGATCCAAACCACAATGTTTTCCTCAACCATACAAAGTAGTTTTAGTGTCTAAACCAAAGTAAACTGCGACCATGTGCTGCAACGTCAAGTTTTTTTTTGGAACGGTGATGTATGCCATTTTGGGAGTCGTTGGAAGGCAACCTATTCATGCGTTGTGTAATCTAGCATGTTTTTATCTCACTAAAAAACAGCAGCACCGTTTACTCTTCAATCTTAAAAAAATGTCAGCACTAGATGAAGTTACTGCTTATATGAATGATGCATCAGATCTTTCTGCATCTGCTTCAAATTAAATATGTTCAACTGGCCAAACAGAGGCCTTTCATTTTGAAGCCACCAGGAAATGCAGTGTTTGTTTCATGACAGGAATAAATACAATTAAAAAAATGGAATGGAATACATACTTTAAAATGTATTAATTAATTAATTAATTTGACTAACTTATTAGTTTGCCTATCATACTCCATCTCAGAATTAATTCATTTCCTGCGTCAATGTTCAGTCTCTTTAACGTTTTAACATTATGTGTACACAGTGTGTCACCTGAAATTGAATGTCCAACCCACAGAGAGACAACAGGAGCTCTGATTGGCCAGCTGTTTCTTGAATTGACCAGCTGTCTGAGCAGGACAAATGTCTGCGATCCAACCGGTCCAATTACAATCCATCAATTAATTCGTAAAACTAATACTATGAATCTATAATTATTCACACACTGGTACCTGTAGGCTCCATATTTCTCTGCATCTGTTAGCATTACAAAGTTATTATGGTAACTGCTATGATTTTGAATTCTTCTAACAATGAAGACCTTTATTGTACAACTGCCTTCTGATATGGACAGAAAGATATACCTGACGGATATTTTCATTGTTTATTCAACAAGGGGCATTTTTCAGTTTTGAATTTTATCCCTACCAGAATTGTTTTGAGAATAAAATCAGCAGACATTCTCATTCTCACACGCACGCTCGCATGTCTGGTTCTATCGTCACTTTTCTCAAAGCAACTAATTTTAAAAGAGGTGTGCGACTGAACTTCAAAGACCCATATGACAGAATATGTTGAGTTATATTTCATGATCCTTTCATGTCATTAAATTATTAGAGGCATGCCGCAAGCTAAAAGAAATGGGCTTGCACGTGAAACTTAATCTAATGACATGATGCCCAGAAAACCCAATTGCACTGCTGTGTCATCATTCAGTAAATACTATTATAGAAAGTAGAGGATAGTCCTGCAGCGCACAACAGGGCATGTTAGCTCTGGACTGTGCAGTGGCTCTCATCCCAGCAGTGTTGAAGAACCAGAAGGCTAAAGCTAGATGAGTGCAACAGACGACTGCCCTGACCTCCACACAGGAAGCACCTGATCCTGGCAGGAAGCTACACACACTCCTTCGTTCCCCCTCATTTGCAGGCAGTACCCGACCTGTATCAGCACAGGGACAAGGGGCTCATTGCTGGAATGTGTGGTGCAGACATCTGCTAGCCATCACGCTGGAGCTGCCGGAGAAAGAAACAGATGCATCTTCTATGACATGTCTCAGTAAAAACAATAGGGGAAAATCTCAGTGGGGAAATTTTAATATTTTAGATGGTGTGTGAGTGTGGAACGGGGATATTTTCATCCCGTCCCATCATTTTTCGTGATAACAAGAAGCTAGCATCAGGTGCTGAGCAATATGTCCATCCACACACCCTTAACAAGGTCCCGACTGGTGTTGTCATGGCTGCACGACGTCTTACAAAGTCAAGCCATATGAAAATAACAACCATCAAGCAACATCAAAGAATATGGTTGTTAGAGCACCACACTGCATCCAATTGAAAACTGCTTGTTGCCAAGTGAATGAATAAGGTATTGTAAGATGGAGTTGTGCTGCTGAGAGGCGGATGGATCCAAGCATGGCGAGAGCGGGGAGCCCAGAACGTTATCATTGTAATCCCATAATGGATGCTTCAGGGCTGGAAAGGAGCGCTCCACATCCTGCCACTGGATACCACTCATGGCTCTTTGTCTGTGCACTGTGCAGAATTACCCTGTAATTGCTTTGGATTGTTCTGTGCAAATGAAAAACACATACAATTAGGATTACATAGAATAACTCCAGACGTCTCAGGATGGCGCTGTCTGTGTATACAAAAACACTGACCATGGGGGGAGAACATGTATACGGTGCAGGCCGAGACACATTTATCCTCATTAGTTGTCTGAAAACTGTGTCACATCATGCATAAAGTGCATCTTCATATAAGGGTGTCCTCACTTCACACATACACACACGGATACACACACATAGCCATACCCTACGACTAACCAGTGATTTTCTCATTCCAGAGCAATATCCCCTGCGTGATCCAGATGTAAGGAGAAGAGGAGGATGATTCTATCACATATGAGATACAATTCCCCTGTGGACTGCAGCACGGAGCACCGAGATAGCGCAACGGAGGGGAGATGGGGAGGGAGGCAGGGGAGATTGCCTGTCTGTAACCAGTCTTTCAGAAAAAAAGAAAGTAAAGACTCTTGAATTTCTCTTCAATGTAGCTAACAGCTTCCAGTCAGTAAAGAGCCCATTTTGTTCTGTTTAACAAACCTGTTTGATGCACACACTGCTGCTGATAGAAATTATATTTCAACAATGTCTGTCTCATCTGTATGTCCATCTATTAGTCTTTTCTTTCTTTCTTTCTTTCTTTCTTTCTTTCTTTCTTTCTTTCTTTCTTTCTTTCTTTCTTTCTTTCTTTCTCACGGTTTTCCACAACTATAATATAGAGAAGGTTTTGCTGAGCACACCTACGGCCAGATGTGTAATGCGTCTGCACAAAAACCCATGGACTGGTGTTTATAAATGTATGAATGTGTGTACCTCATGCATATTTCAGACCTGCTTACACATGTTTTTTCTTGTGATAGCTGCACTTAAAATGATGAGGTGGAATCAAAAGTATAAAGTGAGACACCTAACATTAAAGTTAAACATTGTTTAGCTTGTTTGCCAGTTTCACGGATTGTGATATCATTTTGGGGTCTACACACTGTTTAGTAAAATATCACTTAGGTGCATTTACAAACTTAATCTTAAATTATGAAGCACTGTGTGAAGTTTGTGTCAATGTAAGCTTTATATATTATTCACTGATCATACATCCAACGTTTAATAATGATGACTGAGATATTACCGATTGATGATGGTCTGCAGTACATGCGGGAGCACAGCGCTATAAATATCCACAGTCGAGCATTAGGACAGCTGCTGTTGCTGTGACTTTCCTTATGAATCGCAATCTATTAAATTGCACTCTGCTTCTTATTGTCTGGTCTCCAAGCAAGTGCTTAAGTTTCTGCATCTATTTATGTATATTTGTTGGAGTGGAAAATGAAGCTCTTTCGCCACAACGGTGAGATTTATTAACCAGAATCAAGTCTACAGACTTTTAAAAAATCAGACGAAAAGAATCTGTGCACTTTTTTCTTTCACCGTGGGTACGAACAGATTCAGTAGCGAATCAAAACAGTTTGATGCATCTGGCCCCTGATCGGTTTCACCACCTGCCTTTCAAACCTGGCAACCGCCAATATCAAATCAAATAAATTGCCCAATATCGCAGTCACATTGCCTCAGTGGACTTCAATAACTGTACAGTGAACACCTATACATCTATAATAAAAAACTGCCCAGTTCAACAATAGTCTTAATCAAAATGTATATTAGTCATTGTTCCAAAATGAATGTTTGATGCTTCAATATCTCATTAATAACAACACTTTTACTAATGTTGGGTTAGAGACCTTTGGGCCACAGAATAAGGAAAATGACAGCTTTAGAGTTTACCCCAATTTAGCAGTCAGTTTGAGAAGACGTTAGCCAACCAACACGGTACGTGTAAGCAGGCATTGCGATCTATACCCTTTCTCCATCCATATTTTGTGGGAATCAGCTCAGCAGTTTTTATGTCATAATGCAAAAAAACCAACCAACGGATCCATGTGCTTAACTATATATCTTAAAATGTTTTAGTCTCAACTGAATTTGATCTGCAAATAAACATTTTTTTCTGATTTTCACTTATCTCTGCAATGCAAGTCAACTGCCAGCTGTCTACCAAGAAGTCGTTGTTTGCAAATCACAGTGACTCTGTCTTTTGAGCTGTTCAATTTATCTAGCAGAAATTCGATATTTTTTGCTATTGTAAGCACAAAACCAAAATATAATGTCAGTTTTCAATATCGTGCACCACGGTTTTTCGGTGGATAGAAAACATTTTGACAGGAATGTGAGAGGCAGAGAAGAGCATTGGCCATTCATTTTCTCAGCACACATCTGTTCAGCTGATCCAAGGATTTCAACTGGCAACTTTGGAAACACACTCCTGGCTTTAAAGCCTACTGTGGCTACTAACACAGGTGGTACATAATAGGGCAAAGACTGTATTATGAGGTAATTTTTTGCCTGGAGCTTCTCTCGCTGGAAATTTTGTACTAAATTATCGCCTGATATTAGGCTTGTCAAACAGTTCACTGCAGGAGAGATAACAGCAGAGAGGGAAACCTATTATCATAATAGATCCACTTAATCGTGTTCTCATTGTGCTACCCACTTGAAAATACAATGTTAGTGAAATGTAACTGTTTCTTGCTGATGAGAAATCTCAGGAGGTATTTTGAAAGTGCAAAGATATGCCTTATCTTGTAAAGATCTTTTAGTCAGAACTCAGCAAAATATCCATCTTAAGCAACCGTTCATTCATGCCTTGAGGCCTGAAACATTTGCTCCTTTTAAAAAAAAAAGGAGACATCTCCTCGGAAATAGTCATTAAAGGTTTGATGATTCTAAATGTTCCTCACTTGGACAAAAAATCAAGGGATGCACTGATATTCATGCATACAAATTTAGACATTCAAGGGGTTTTTCATTTAAAGACAGATTCTTAAACTCTGGGCAAACTAAGTCACATCATGTGGTATTTCAAAATGTCTCTTAAGTTGACAGAACCACACAGCCCCGGTGTTGTTCTCTTAGAGAAAATAATCAGTTTCACTTCCTCTTACTCTCTTCAAAAGATTTTAATCCCTCCAGGGGTTGTAGTTTTGAAACCTATTTATCTTCAACAATCAAGGAAATTTCAAGAGCCTCTCTTGTGAGTGTGTCTCCTAAAAGAAAGCAAACTTTTTAAGCATTTCCTACTGACTGTCTGGCAGACAGTAGATCTCAGAGCTCTGAGACCTGCTGGTTTTCACTCTGGCCTTCTTCTCAAGGACTGATTTACACCTGGGATGCCAGGTGCTGGCAATTAATGAACTAATTAACAGCAGTGCTAATTATGGGTAGAATTATTTGGGGACTAGGATATCATGCTTTATGCTGCAAATTCAGTTTGTTGCAGCAAAAGATAAAATAGTATGATTGAAACAAGGCCAGTTGCCAAGGATATAGCACTTCATCACCATGCAACTATGATTTTTGTAAGTGAGAACAGCCAAAAAAAAAAAAAAAAAAAACACCAAATAACATTACATTTCATCACATCTGGATGCTACTTTTTTGGTAGTGAATGTTAATGTCTGTGAGCTACATGCTACAAGTTTCTACATATATTAAACATCATTATTGTCTAACAAATGTGCAAGCTAGAGTAGCTATTTAAGTTAGCAACAAAATACAGCAGCAGTGTTATTAAGGCCATGTGGGATGATTATTTTTCTTCATAATGTGTATTAGTAATATGAGAGCTACTTGCTACAAGTATCAGCATCAAACATTAGCTAAGACTGCTTTTGTTGTTTTGCCAATGTGAAAGCTAGTGCTAGCTAGTTCAGTGAGAAGCTAGCAAAACATTTAACTAACAATATATCTAAGACGTGTTTTTTTTTTTACATTTCACTCCCTGTTGCTTAGCCTACATTCACATTAGTTCATATAAAATGTTAATATGAGTTAATATGTTAATGTTTATATCAGTTAATATAAATCACCCAATCTGTGCTCACCACATCGGAGCTGCTGTTCGCGCAGGTTGCGAAACTCCAGTCCGTGGAGGTGGGTGGGGAACACGCACACCGTGTCATTGCCAATCCTCACGGAGTTGCTGCGAGCCCAGAGGAGCAGCCACTTGAGCTGACAGTCACAGAACAAAGTCTCAGTGCTGAAGTGCCTGATGGGAAAAACCAGCAAGCAGTTAAATCCTGTGTGCTTGTGGTTGTGTTTCTGGATTGAAGTGACCACTCTGAATTCCATTCGTCCAATATGAGTTTGTCACAGCAGCCATTTTGACATGTCACAACATGAAAAACACAGATGCTGTCAATAAAATTAACAATGATTTAACTTGCTTAAGCGAGCCATTTCAATTGTGCATGCTGACTCATTGTGGATGGTGTGTGTGTGTGTGTGTGTGTCTTTGTCTTACAGCACTCTGAGAGCCACCAGGTGTGTAAAGAGTCCCATGGTCAGAGTGGAGAAGATGTTCCCTGACAAATTCCTGTTTGTGAAAAAAGAAAAGAGAACAGGTCAGTGCTCACATGAACTTAATCAGTAATCAATCATGTATTTTGATACACATTGATTAAAGGGTCACATGAAAAGGTCCACTGGTCTGATGTTGCACTCCTATAACACTGTTGGACTCACTTTTTATATTCCACATATTCTTCCTTTTCAGAACCTACATTACCCACAATGCAACATAGCTACCGAGTGACATCACTTGAGGCAATTTATTCGATTACATGCAGCCTCCTCTCGAGCCACAAAAGGCTTTATAGTGTTTTTTTTTTTCTTTTTTGTTTCCCTTTAATCTGTATCAAACACCATATCCCGTAGAGTACAAATTAAGTATAAAGCAGTGCAACGCATGTTTTCAATTAAGGGGGTTACTCACAATTTTGAGAGGCTGCCCAGATCAAGGAACATTTCCGGGGAGAGACAGCCAATCCTGTTGTTGGACAGGTCCCTATAAGGACAAAAAGGGGAAAAACAAAAGGGGTCCCTTCAGGTCTTCAGGCCTGTGTTAGTATCTGTTTCCATTCATGCTTGCCTTCTTAACGCATGGACAGCTTAAACAGCTGTTAAATCATGTGTTCGTAGCATGTTCATTCATCTATTTAAGGATCTGGAATATATGTCCTGACCTTCCGTAACCTTTTACTCTCTATATAACCATTGCTGGCACACACTACACACACACACACACATGCAAATGCAACGGGCTTCCGTATGCGAGTGGCTGTGCGCTGTCGCGTCCATGGCTCTGTGCCCTCGCACTCGGTAATTAAAGAGCTGCTTTGCTGGAGCAGCTGTGGGAAAATAAGCAGAGCACTCGAGTAATCACCAGTTGGGGAGCACTTAAATTAGCACTCTGCTGCTCCCCGAGCTTGGCGCACACGCGCCCCGAATCAGCACAGCTAACTCACCGCTTGCATCCCTGCCAGCCCAGATCCCACTAACTATCAGGCTGCAATCATGTCACTCACTCTGGAGCCTATATGTAGAAAGCCAGGATGAGAGTAATCGTCGAGAAAATTACTCAAGTAGAAGAAACCAAAAACAGAAGAAAACCTAGAACTTTACTTTTTTCCATGGCCAAAATCATTACTTTGTCTTTTCACATTGCAAACAAGTTAGAATGTCAAGTTTTATGGAACCTTGAAAGTCCACGTTTGTTATAAAACAATTAAGGATTAAGGAAGCTTAAGTCAAAAGGCAGCACTGTAAACCTGCCTTTTTGGAGTTATTTACAGTTTAAAAGATCTTTTGAAAGAAGAAAAAATGCTAAATTAATTTACACATTCATATTCATAAGTAAAACACAAAACACATCCTTGCTCAATTAATTACCGTTCAGAGTTTTGCTGTTAGAGCCACTCTTACTTGGTTTTGGTGTGACCAGTAGCTCATAATGGCTGGGAGACTCTCAACAGACTGCTCAAAACTGCATGGTGAGAGTCGAGTGACAGATGAACACCCAAAGGTTTGTCATTAACCTTACTGTGTCTCCCTGTACCGTAAGAACAGGTGAATAGGTCCAATGCATCATACTGTCCCTGCAACAAATGTAAAACTCTACACAAGAAAGGTAAAAGACACATGACAAATTTCTTTAACCTTTGACCTCTATTGACCTTTAAAATATGTGATTTGAACTATGCTAAATTAGAAACCCTGCTAAATATGATCAGATTTTGAGAACCACATTTAAGTGTTTATTAAAGTTGTATTTTCAGTTTATGTATTACATCTGTATTATCATTCAACTTCTTTCAGGATTTTGCATATGTTGTGTCTGTCGGCAAAAGACCACGAACATTCTTGTCTATAATCAATCTCTCCTGAAATCAGTCAATTTTGTTTTGCACTTTAAAAAAAAAAAAATGCGTTAAACAACATTGCAAAACCCACAGTCACCTATTCCTGGTCCTTGTGGCTGTGGCAGCAATTAGCTCTAGTGGTACTGCAAGCTCATCTAACCCTTATGGTCTCATGACCTTCGCCTTGCAGGTTGTAGCAGTCCAGTCCTTTGTTGGCTTGCATTGGTGAACCATGGCTACATTTTGCTGTGTAACTGACTGTCGAATCATTTACGTCTTCAAAGCCACTGACTCAAGAATGTTGGGAAATGCGAGGGGATTTAAAATGCCCTCAGCAAAGGTTACATAAACCCCTTTCACACTGGACAAAAATCCACTAACAGGAAGTGAGAGACAAATGCTCTCCCTTTCCTTAACAACTCCTGCTGATGTGCCCGCAAGAGTTTCTCTTGCAGACCGTGGTCACACCTAGCAGACGCCACTAGTGAATGCGTAGATTCTTATTAATGTGAAGCTTAAAAAGGGCTCTGTGCCCTCACTTAGCATCGCCTCAGAAAAGGACTCAAATACTTTCAGCACTTTTGCCTCAGATGAACGTTTCAGTCCTCTCTTCACTCTTTTTTTTTTTAGACACTCCAACCCGTTGTCTCTAAAACCAGAGAACTTGTCCCTGTGTCCCCTGGAGAAGGCTATTACAAGGCTTCATCATACTTACAGTCTCCTCAGAGCCAGCAGACCACGGAAGGCCCCGGGCACTACTGTACTTATCAAATTATTCTTCAGGTCCCTGGAGAAGAGAGACGAGAAAGAGAAAGAGTCAGAGCACATTTACATCAGTGCTCTCTATCTATCTATCTATCTATCTATCTATCTATCTATCTATCTATCTATCTATCTATCTATCTATCTATCTATCTATCTATCTAGGATTGATACTTGCTGACTGTACAAACCACCGCCTTCCAAGAAAATTAATTGATTGATTAATTCAAAACATACATGAGGATATTTTTTTTTTTTTTTTTTTTTTTCACATTCACATAGTACAGTGCCATTCACAGGGTAATGGTTTGATTTCAGTTGGGAATAAAGGAAAGAACTCTGTTTTAAAAGTGAGCAGACTCAGGAGAATTTGAGTTTTACTTTATCCAATCACATCCAGATCAACGCATCCAAAAATGATGCCACTCCATGTGACAGAGTAAGTATTTATGCCATTTCTCAACCAATTTCTAATTAAATTATAGCTTTTTCCATATATTTTTCAAATTAAGATATACCGGTGTCGTTCGTTAAAGAGTTAACTTGCACCTGTTAGTCGGGCTCCAAACTCCCTGCACGCTTTAGGACCCACACCACATCCAGCCAACAGGCAAAAACACACGTTTCGGTTTCAGCCAGGCGCTCCTTGTCCATCCCCACCCTCACCACCCACTCCAAAACCTCTGACGCTACTAAAAATGGATCTCAGAAAAATCTCCTCTCTGGTTTTCTCCACGGGCCAAAGAAAACTTCCTGAAATTGTGTCCCTGGTTTCCTTTAACTTTGCACTGTATGTTCAGTCGGTGTGATGAGAATGAGAAGAAGGGCAGTGCCTTTTTTTTTTCCAAATGCGAGCAACAATGTAGCTCAACTTGGAGCGAAACCTCTTTTTTTATGAAATAACAGCCACACAGGGCAGAGGAGGGCCAGCCAAGAGAAACAAAACAAGACCAGTGGGACTGTGAAAGTCAAGAGTGTCCCAAAGTGAAAATAAAAGTCATGCTAGAAATCTCTTTATTTGACACCTGGGGACAGTTTGGTAGGAAAACACTCCATTTTACCTAATCAAAGCTCATCATACCACATTTAGTACACAATGAAAGATTTATAGGAGCCATAATGTCTCTTGAGATGGGAAGAATAATCTACTGCTGGATGTTCTGTATGAAAAGCCTCAACAGTGGTTGATTTACAGTTACTGGTGCTAATTTGTTGGATCTAAAGCATTAGTTACACATACAGAAGACAGGCCATCATTAGCGGCAGAAAAATTACTCTCATCTGGGGTTAATGATCGGTATCCTGTGTTAACTGTTCAGCCCATGGTTAAAACACACTCCGTCTGCACCATTAGGACTCCCAAAGAGACTTTCAACCAGGTTGAGTGGAGAGAGGGCATGCGTAAATGCACATCCTGTGTTCATTTTCCACTTTTATCATTCTAAAAAAAGGTGTGACGGGCCTTTTTTCTTCAGGTGGTGTATGAATGGATCCGTGCACTTGGTATGACCTCAACACCTGAACACACCCGCTTTCTACTTCTGCTGACTTTACACAGTCAGAATTCCTAATGAGACCTGCTGTAGACAGGGTTGGTCATTCACACAGCCAAGGTGTAGTGCGCCTTAGGAAGAGCACTGAACTCGCCTTCCTGACAGGCGAACCTCCCGGTCCAGTCGGGCTGCCCAATGGCCAGCTCTAATCTCCGCTCTCATCCGTAAGTTGCCTTTGATCATGTACGATGCGCTGCAAAAGAGCGGGTGGAGGGTGCAGGTCAAAAGGTCACCCGTCGTGCTCGCAGCACCCTCCTTTTATCCTGAATCGTCTCTCAGCTCACTGCCCTGCCGTCTCTGAATTTGCTGAATATCCAGAACTATACACGTTATCAAGTGACCGCCTTACCCAGGGGTAGAGGTCACTGCAGACAGAAAAAATAAAATAGGAATCAAAAAATCTATGCTGTATATGATGATAAAAATCATTTTCAAATCATTTTCAATTCAATTTTGAAATATTAAAAACAGAATATTTTAAATTGAGGTTTTAAATTGTTGGATGAGCTTCCTTGGGAGTCATGCATGTACATCTGAATACCCTCTGAATTCTTTCATACACTGCTGTCATAATGTTATCCAAAGAGGTTTACCTTAAGTGTCACCTGCAGCCTTGTGTGTTTTACTGGCTCCCTGTCTTGGCTCATTTTTAAAGCCACATAATACAAACCATGGCATCGCGGGCGCTGCAACGACCTTTTATAGTCATCAGACCTGAGCCAACAAGTATCTCCAAATAAACATTATAAATTATGATTGTGCATTATAAAAATTCAGATGTTCCAGAAGGGTGGGGTACGCCACATAATGCAACCGACTGGGTGCCAAAAAATTCCAACAATCACAGGAAACTATCTGAAAGTTGATTTAGCATCCTTCCCTGCATCCTTTTTCCGTGATGGACTGTCTGGCATAATCTGTAACGTCCTCATCTGGTATTCTAAACAGGATAAAACAAACTGTAATAATTATTTACAATGCATACATCAAATTGTGACATTTGTATTGGAATCCAGCTCTGGTGCACCAGACGCCTCAAACCGTCACTGTGTTGTGGAGCCCCAACAGAATTTTAAAAAATAAAGCTTCCTAAAGTACTCTCAGTGTTTTTTAACTATTCAACTAACCCATGTTCAACACTTTACATTTAGAAATTAGCAGCATACACACAAACAAGATCTGAGTCCACATATAAACCAGTTTTGCATCAATTCGGATATATTTCAGTCTGTCCTGTTGAGGGTCTCAAGGAGCTAATCCAAGTGCATATTGCCTACTTTTAGAAAATACCCCATAAAAAAGAGGATTTAAGAGAAGAAAAGAAGTTGTCAGGCTGGAGTTAAGCCAGGGCAATATTTCACTGAGGTGTTTTGTGTGAGTAAAAGTGTAAAATATCCTGTGTCGTAATTGTCTTATGGCGTGAGCTGTCTTTCTTTCTGTCTCCACGACTAACACAAAGGCCGCCACAACGTGCAAGGTACAAACCACGTGACCAGCACAACAGACATCAATTGCTACTTGTATTTTGGCCCAGCATTACATTGTAATTGCTGATTTGTGCTGTTGCATTCCCACTGCTTGATGGCCTATGAATACCAAGATTGCCACATTAGCAATCAAAACAGCGAAAGACAGCATATTGGAAATGGCTGGTCATGACACCATTAACCTCAACTGATAACGTATGAGCGTTTCAATGTAACTCTGTTCTGAGGGGCAAGGGGTTCACTTTGAAACAAGGGGTAGGGGTGAAACCTGAAAATGGGATTGGGACTTAAAACTGCACGATTTACTTTGCTTGATTATTGACAAAATTGATATGATTGCAATCCACTGATGATCCCCTTCAAAAGGAACATCATGGTCCAACTTTGGAGCGAGTCACCAGTTGGGAAACGCTGACCTGTTACAACAAAGGACTTCACCTGTCAACATTTTACTATAGAGCCCTGTGCAAAATCACATTGGCATTTGCATAGATTCTCAGATAAAATCCAGCTCTCGAATACAGGCCACAAAAATAAAAATACTGCTTTTTATAATTGTGATGCTTGCATATGCATAAGATAAAGCTCGCATTGTAAATTCAGCATAATTTACATTTCCACATCATTATTTCCATAACAGGGCAACGACCTACTCTCCACAAATCTGTTGGTCTTTTTTATCAGAAATATGCTGCTCTTCTCAATCTGATTATTTAACATGATACTGTGTGTACACACTTCCTGTGTAATGGTTTATACTATAAAGCCTTCCAGCAAAGGCAGGAAATCAGACTTCTACATATAGAATATATAAAAACAGAACAGGGGAAATGGAAAAATAAATAAAAATAAAGTCCTGGCTCTGACAAAAGAAGACATACACACACAAATACAAACAAATGATAGGTACCTTTGGGGAGACTTGCCCCACATATCCACTGTAGATACAGCTGGAACAGCTCAAATGAGATGAATGTTTAAACAATAACCATTTTCTACTCCCCCGGCCCGGCATGTTTGAAGAGCAGGAGCAGCCGTCAGTATAAACTCCAACATTTGTGGTTAATGTTTGAAAAGCTACTGAAGTGCTTCCCAATTAATCTAAACTGCTCTGTATATCCTAGCCTGCTCGATTTCTCCCGAGCCATGTGACCCCGAGGACATCTGCCTGCTCACTATGTGACACTAATGGGCAGATTCCTCCCTGAATCTCGATGATTACCACATCACACAGCCACACTGATAGGGAGGTGCGCGCACATGCACACACACACACACACACACACACACACACACACGCACTCACACACACACACACACACACACACACACACACACGTTCACCGAGTACATTGCATGCACAAGCACAGACCAGACCACACACATGCTCCAGGCATAGCCTCCAGACAGAGCTCTGCTTTCTCCATGAACAGTATTTAATCATGCAGACTCTCATTAAACAGATCACAATGTTGATGTTATTATCAAAATACCATCAGATCCGCAAAAGGTCAAACTCTACATGAAGTACAGAGGCAAGTAAAAGTGCTGCGGCCACTTGGGCACTCATCCAAATGGAAAGTGATGCAGCATGATGTATTTCCATTGTGTGCACACTTAATGAAATGAGACGATGACACACATTCATTAGTATAACTTGCATCATTTTTCTCACTGGCATGTTGATGTCTGGAGCCAGAGTGTGTGTATGTAAAGGCACCTTGTTTGTTTCCAGTAAACAAGAAGAATCCCGTATGTATCAGAGGGCTAATAATCAGGTCAGAGCAGCGAGGACACACACACATACACATTCATTATGAAAATAATCAGTCTTTGCAGCCTGAGTGGAGATACAGACGCAGTAGACAGTGTATTAGCCAAAGCGAGGTGTTTTTCACCTGCAGACCAGCCCAGTCACCAGTGTAAAAGTCTTGGCATTTTATGTTTCTGCAAATCAAACCACGGACACGTTCACAGTCTGCGTTGGACTGATAGACAATGCCACCATCCATCGTCGATGGCTGACAGTGGTCGCCTTCACTGCACCTTCATGACGTGATTTGAAAGGCCCCCCACGGAAAGAGTCCAAAGGTAGTGTGTCCCCTCAGAGTTGCTATTAGCCAGGAGTTGTTTGCACTTGTGACATGTGGGAGAGAAAATTAAGAAGTCTGTTGCTGCACGGTGTAGTCGCACTTCTTCTCTGTGTCCCATTTTTCCCATTATTTTTTTTATTAAACCTGGCTAGCTGGCTAAATTTGTTTCAAGCTAAGTAACAGACAAAGACCATTTTAAACTCGACATGGGGATGTATGTCGGTGTTGACCGGAGACAGTCTTCTCAGAAGAAAATCAAAAAATCAAAAGTCAAATTATTTGTGGATTTTTAATCAAGGCCCCCCTAATGTCACATTCACATTACAGCTGCTTGTCTTGCCAAGATCTGGAGGGACTGTTGGTGGCCAAACCAGAGACCTCTGTTAGAGATGGTGCTTAGACATTTTTAAGCATTCCGACCACTTCGAAAGAGCAATTGGGACATTTTCTTACCATGCTGGTGGAAACACAACAGGATATTTTTCATGAGCCATCGGGACAATTTCAAGCTGTGCTAGTGGCGACAGAACACTTACTTCCCCTAACTCTGGTCAAGTGTTTGTAAACCTACCAGAGCATGAGCACTATTGTCACAACATAACATTGACAAATGAACCAAAAGAAAGGTAAAGTTGGCAAATAAAGACATGTGAAGTGGTTTGTTTGGGTTGTGAAGCTCATTCCTCACTTCACCTTCTCTCATCATCCCTTAAAAAAACGAGCCGGCTCTATCGTTAACAAGCTTTAGTGTGAGCTTTATTGGCAGCAGCCCTGATGCTAATGCGTAACCTGTTTATTAAAACCATTTATTCACGTGTTAAATATTCATGGGTCAGTTTGCAGATGCTTTGAGGGAAGGGCCCGGCCACACACTGAATTACACCACTCATCGAGACTGATAACCACCAACTGGACTGTAAATAAACAAGTGTTGAAAGCTCACCGAGGAGGGGGAAATAGGTGGACAGTCAGACAGTTCAGTCCAATTAAACACACTGCGTGTGTACGCATTGTGACAGGCGTGTAGCTACCGCTGCCAAAGCATCAAACGGACAATTCTCTGTGTATGTTTGAATTATGGAGATATTTCATACAGTAAGTACAACAGGACCGGAGGGGGTAAATTAATAATTCAACCTTCTTGGCTGAGACATACATCACGGTCAAATTCCCTATTTGAGGCAGTCAACACTCATCAATGTTGTGTGTTTTTCTCAGTGTATCTATACTTATAACCACACAGTTTTTAAAGACAGGATGTGAGTCTTTGCCGCTTAAACGTTTCCGCAGTCTGAACCCAGTCGGGGCAGTGATTAACATTTCTCAAACACTGCTGGAGTGCAATTTATTTCTAGTAGGTGGATGAACAGTGCTTATGGGGGTATTTGCTGTGATTTTCTCAGATTTCTTTGCTGCCTTAGAGGAGCAGAAAAGGAGTAAAGGAAAAAAAGAAAAAAACGCCAGTCGATTATGTAAGAACACCTTCATTTCAGCCCACACTCCAAATTCTTACGGGCACATGAAACCAACGGAAGCAATGTCACAGCAGATGTAGGTAAAAAGCTCGGAGAAAACCTGAACTGTGAAAAAAAGATACTTTCTTGGTTAACAGCTCAGCAACTGTATCTTATTTTGGAGCTACTGTTCTCATCAGTATGAGATATTTCTATCAGAGCAAAGCACAAGTTCAAGGAGAGTGTGAAGCAAACTCTTTAAAGGGAACTTTCTGATGCAAGGCCCTCCTGCTCTATCGCTATTTTTCAAGCATGGCACAACACAACAAAACAAGAAATAACTGCCAAAACTCCCCAAGCTGCAAATAAATATAACAAATGTTCCTAATAGATTATCGGCGTTCCGGCATCCATCTGCCGCTTTTTTAATTGTTGAAGACACTATCAAAGATAATCTTAACAGTCCCCGGGAGGTGAAACACAGGACAGACACAAGAAGAATCGGTCCCCTCTGTCTCTCCAAACTTGGTCGGTTACACCCATGGTGCTCACATGTTTCGCCTCAGCTGTGACCTGGCAACGGTCCCCTGTAAAATAACAATAAAAGCATTCATATTTCAAGACTGCGCTTTGATCCATTTAAGGCTTCATCTTTCTTCATGTCCTCTCTTAGGTAAACAGAAAAAGAAAACAGCCATACTTTTAGACGCTCAAGGAAAATCTGGAAAATGTAGACTCCCGCTGCAATATGTCACCACTGGAGTGGCAATTAATTAAAGGAGTAGCTGTGACATTGGCTAGACAAGCATTAGGGTC
The DNA here is from genome assembly GCA_963678695.2 of Diplodus puntazzo. Classification (NCBI taxonomy): domain Eukaryota; kingdom Metazoa; phylum Chordata; class Actinopteri; order Spariformes; family Sparidae; genus Diplodus; species Diplodus puntazzo. The sequence continues at coordinate 16,292,899 of OZ023168.1, forward strand.
CAAAAGAGAGACCACAGCTCCTATTTTGCATTTTACTTGAAAGTTACAAATGCAAAAAAAGGAAATAACAATTATTATATCAGTTTGTGTTAAAGGTTTAAACTAGAAAAAGTGTCCATGAATTCCAGAATATCTCAGTTTATTGTCTGTCCCCCTTTTTGCTGTAATAACAGCATGCACTCAAACTGGCATGGATTCCACAAGTTTGTTCAAACCCTGATGACTCCTGTCATGTTCGTTATATCTATCGAATCTGATTGAAATCACTCTGATTAGAGATTCCAACTGTTTACAAGTGGTTGACATGAGTAAATTCAATTCACTTCATTCATTCTTTCATCATGGACTGTCATTGTCCGGGGAATTTGCGTTTCTGGTATAGCTGATTTCCACTTTGTTAATCTTTTCTAACACTTGTTTAGCCTTTCGACCACTGAGCCGTTGAACAAACTTTAAGTCTTCAAAGATCTCCAACAAAAGGCTTTACTGTTTGCTACCGCCCACTCTTCAATCCCTCCTGGAAGCAACACCGCCTAATATTAGCCCCGCATGAAGCAAACTTTAAACTATACAACTCAACTATAATCAGGAAGCTGAATTACGAACATGTTATGTTTCATCATGGCATACGTATATTGACAAAGTGACAAACTAACATGTACTTAAAATCTTAGATTGAATGATCTTCTGCTTTAATCAAGTTTTATTGATTCCACCCAGTCAATAACACATTCACTGTTTCTGCTGTCCCTGTTAATAACCTCTGACCTTCAACCTGCTGTGGGTAACCTCAGGGTCAGTTCGTTTAATGATCATGTGATCATTGAGCTTCTCTCTCTCAGAGCCGGGACTTCACCCTGTCCGTCATACATTCTTATGCACGACCAGTCGGAGGAAGTGTCCTTCAGTGGCGTGCCACGCCCTCATCAATCACCTCCCAAGGAGACGCGTTCACGAGGAGGACTGACTAAACGTCGCCTTCACAATGGGAACAACAGGAACTGCAAAAACTTTTTAAAGGACGCCTCCTTGCATGCCTGATGTCCACTTTTCAGAATGAGCAATTGCAGATGCCATTCGGAATTCTGATACTGTCTCTGCTCTGAGCCGACGTCCACTCAGTCAATTCAGCCTGCCTCCAAATTCCTCCGGCTAGACACATAACGTTTGGTCAAACAGACAAAATAAAAAATAAAAAAATGGAGCAGCTGCTCTCAATAAAAAACATTTAGACAGTCTGCTAAGAATAAAGCTGCTGTCACATCCACAGCCATAACAATAAAAGTAACAACTACTGTAAAGACACACAAAAGGCCTGAAGCCCACATGAGTGTGCTTATTTCAAGAGCTGTGACTATATCTAACAATCTGACAACACTTTTACCTTAATATTATATCAATACATGATTCTGAGCAAAGATTTTCATTGTGTTGTTGAGTGAGTGTAACACTAAAACCAACCTTCTGTTTAATTTAATCCCCAATTTTTTTTTTATCCCAAATGTAAAAATGTGCCGCATTACTTCCTCTGACTATTCTGCACGATACGAATCATGCAGAAATCGCGTGTGAGCCTTTTTTTGCGGCACGAAATGTACATTTTCAATCCAATATATCCATCAAAAACATTATCAGACACCAGTGTCAAATCAGACGCGGCGCAGTCGGTGTGAAAACTGAAAAAAAGCCTCATCCGTTTCACACAGATTCTTCACACACTGAGAGCTCCTGCGGTGGGAACCCGTGATGAAACGGCAAAAGCTGGATTCAGTGTCCTGCCCAGAGAACAGTGATGGGCTTTGTTCCTGCTCCTGCTCCCATGGGACCCAGTTTGGCTGATGGTAATGGGGCTTGTGTCCATATGGGGGGGTGGGGGGGGGGGGGATCCAGGCCATCATCCAACATACAGGGATCCATTAAGAGGACACTATCTGGGCTGTGGAGGCAAATCCCATTAAAAGCCCTTTCCTTGGCAGATAAATAAAGTTGCTGATGTGTGTTTGCGCTCGACTCGAATGCCGCGATGATGGCGGCAGTATTAGGATGGAGCGCACGGTGAGGTGACAACAGGCGGAAAAAAAAAAAAACACACACACACACACACATTTTCGCACTTAGCCCCAGTGTTATCTAGCCGTGCAGATAGTTTTGGTTTAATATGAGCAGGTTTTCATGCATCTGTCTCTGAGCCTCAACCTCAGTTACAATCAGCGGAAGTGTAATTGCATTTGTGGCACTCACAGCAGTTACAAATTAGAGCTATAGGGAAGCTCTGCTGAATTTACACATAAAGGTCAGTTAACTCGACATGAGGAGTACTGCTCAGCCCGGGAAGACTGTTTTATAGTGTCTTTGTGGCTCCTCAGGGAGTTTTAAAGCCTGTGTAACAATTATCCACATTTTGATTCATACCTTGTGTTTCTGTCTGCATGTTTTGTTTCTTTTTGGGTTGAAACAGAGAAAAATGTCTGCGCTTAGTTCATTCAGCTACCATTTGGAATATCAAGGACACTAAAGAAGAGCTTGAGTGTGGATTAATATTTCAGATTAACGTCTCTTCAGATCAGGCTACATCTTAAATAAGTGCAGCAAAAAAGTCTTTAAAGTTAGATGAGAATGGGATGCCAGAAAAAACATTTAATAAACATGGGGCATGGAGTGTACAAGATAGGGACATCCACCAGACAGGAAAAGAAGTTGTTGGTTGCATTGTGGGCATTGTAGGCTCCAGCATTATTGGAGTTTGACCCAGACAAGGAAAAGCCGAGGTACAATCATCATACGTGCAGGCATTAATGATCCCCAGAAGAGGAATCCTATTGACTTCTGCAACTTTTCTCTCTACCTCTTATAGATTTGAGTGAAATATGTAACACTGGATGAAATGATTATCATGACATTTAGTGCAGACTTTTATGCTTGACTCAGTATGAACTGTAATAACTCTAACCTTTCATCCAGTACCATCAGCACATTTTTTTAAATTGGTCAAATATAGGGCCAGATAGCAGAATTGTAGCGGACACGTTCATCAAGTGCCATCGTTCCAAGCGGTATGTGGGCCGTATTAACTCTTGGTGTGGGCCAGGTCTGGGGCACAACAATGATCAACTGATGTCGATACCGATACAGATCATTAGTAATCAACAAGGCCAATAACTGATATCTGTAACCCATATAAAAATAAAAAATATTACTGTCAAAATTTAGAACAATCATTTGTGGATTAAAACTTAAGCACATGTTGGCACGCTAAAAGGCTAAACAAAAAATGGAGAAGATGGTAAACGGTATACCTGCTCAGAGCATGTTAGCATGCTTATGATAGCATTTAGCTCAAAGCACCTAAGCCTAAGAAGTATCACACAGAGCTGCTAGCATGGCTGTAGATTCTTCTTTAAAAGTAACTTTTAAACATTCACAGAATTAAAATTCCTCTCACCTTATCTGGATTAGAGTAGAGACAAAAACATATCACTAAGACAGGAAAAACAAACCAAAAAGATTTGTATGGCTCGGCACAACCAGTAGTACAAATAAACAGACTGGGTAATTTAGGCAAAGAGGCTTTTTTTGGTTGTTGTTTATCTTAAAAAACTTTTTCTAGGATCATCATATTTCCATTCCTGCCCCAAAAAGCTCCACAGCTGCAGCACAAGTGGTGCAAAGACACACATGCACACACGCACACACACACACACACACACACACAACACACACACACGCACATGCGTTATTAAGCTTGTCAATCAGCTGCCAATTCACCACAACAGTCAGTCAGGCAGCCAGGCAGGCAGGCAGTCAGTCGGCCGGGCCAGACGAGGGAACAGCTGGCCGCCACTTTCAACTCACTGAGGCTACCTGGCTTGGCATCCACTGCTAGCAACAGACATAACCCTGCCAAATGCTGCATGTGGCAGGACGGATGGACAGGCTGTACCCGGAGAGCGAGGTGAAGGAAGGGATAGGGCACGCAAACTGCTGCTCCGAGAGGTCAGCCCCGACAAAAACCTTGGCTGAGTGTCCTTAAAAGCCTTGCAATCATCTCTCTATCACTCCGGAGCAGGAGGGACGAGGAGGAGAAAAGGTTTAATGGCACTAATAAGGCCCCGGGAGACAGGTGACATCATCCTGTAGGTTGACCCGCGACACAGCCACCCAAAAAGACGTGGCGAGAGGGGTAGAATTATTCCACTGACATTATTCCAGACTGAATTTAACTGTCAAGTACTGAGAGAGACGGGAGGGCAACTGACTGTAATAATATTCAAAGCTGTGTGTGTGTGTGTGTGTGTGTGTGTGTGTGGTGTGTGTGTGTGTGTGTGTGTGTGTGTGTGTGTTCATCCGTGCATACATCTGAAAGTGACTGACTGAAAGGGAGAGAGTTATCAAGCCGTCCCCTCGGCGTGATTTCAGCCCCGCTCTGATTTCCCCCATCATCAGCCCAATGTCAGTGTCACCATCAGGTGGAAAAGCAGTGATCGCCGCGCTGGGCGGAGGTGAAAGCAATCAATAGGTGACATCAGGGGGCAGGCGGGAAGAGCCGGGGCTGGGCCGTCGTGGAGCTCATCATCAGGCTGCACGCATACGGCCCTCGGGGACATCGCATATGATGTGGGGCTCATCGACGTGGACTCGGTGCAGTCACTCCATCTGTCAGAGCCCCCCTGATCTTGCACTACATTAGGCCTTTATATGAGGCTATATATTATCCATTTTAAGACATTTACTGTGGCAGTTGAGGTTAAGCGTAAGGGCTGAAAGGTGAGAACCATTGGCGAACCCCCTGCAGGGTAAACCTCCCCTGAAAATGATCTCCTTACACCTGCCACGTCCCCATTTTGTCTTTTTACCACTATGGAGCGACATGGCGCCTGTGATGACAGCCATTAGGGCTCTGGGGAGGACAAAACAGCGAAGAGAGCCTGATTTAAGGTACTCACAGCTTTTCCAGGGCAGCCAAGCCATAGAAGGAGCCGTTCCTCAGCAGGGAGATCTTGTTGTTGCTCAGGTTTCTGCAAAGACATGAGAGGTGAGACGAGGTGAGTGGTAAATTTTTTTTGCAAATCTCGCACAAAATAGAGCCGCAGGAAAAATTACTTATTCAAATGGCTGATAAATTGTTTATCCTCCGACTGTCAATATGTTGGCGAGAGATAAGGATTCACGTCTGATGAGATTGCGGCTGTAAATTACTCATCCCGGCCACGTCTCTGTCTTGTTTATGGCCGTTTGTGGTTACGATGGGTAATGATCCAGCCCCACCCCCACCCCCCAACCCCCATCCTCCACGTCAAAATATCGGTCTAATAGAAAAGCTTCAAGAAATGCCGATTCAGCGCAATTCAGTCATCCATTGGTCACATTACAACAGCAAACAAATCAATGTAAGGCACCGCAGGGATCTTTACGTGACGGATTAATATTCAAAAGGCGACACAGCGCCTCCATTCGGATTATTTCCCCAACAGTCGTCACTCCGTTTCCGTGTTTTTGTTTTTGTTTTGTTTTTTCTTAAGATGAATTATGTCTGTGCTGAAAGGCGAAATGAGAAGCTATATGTTCTTCAAGTGATGCATTTGTCTGGCGAGGAAAGAAAAAGCAGCGCTTGGCAGGACTTCCAGCCGAGTGTGTTACTGGCGGGCACAAACACATGCACAATCTTGTCACATTATTCAACACGCAGGGCCTTGGGACCTGAGCTTTCCCTCAAACCTTAACACAGCCGAGTGAAAACGCAGGCAGGAATATATCACACAAACACACACACGAACACACCTACACTTACATTATTACACTTCCATGGTCTTACGGTTGCTGGATTTATGCAATCAGCAGAACTATATGGTTAATTTCAACCTTTAACCTCAACCAAATCTTGTAGAAATGACAAACCACATTAATACACACACACACACACACACACACACACACACACACACTCCAGCAGATACTGTGTGGTCTGGTGTTGTGTTAGAAAAACATCCCACTGTAACTTGTTAGACCACAGAAGGTCTGTGTTACCTGCTGAGACATTCCCCGACACAGGATCAAGTCTACTCGACCAGCCGGCTAATAACTTCCTCCGTGTTTGTCCAGTAAAACGCAGCCGCACTCAAGACATGTGCACCTCCAGAGCCAGTTACTGCTGGAAACACAGTGATACAGGACAGTGCAGGTAGTGCAGTACACCACAGGAGGATTAAGAGACTGTTTTGTGTGGCTCAAGACAGGGGAAGCCAAGTTTGAGAAACTTTTTCCAGCAGTCTAAAAGACAATACATGAGGGAAATAATACGAAAGAGGAAATTAAATAAAATAGAACCAAAGGAATAGCGTGTAATCGTGAATCACTCCTGGTTTAAAGGTCCTTACATTTTTTTAATATATCAGTCTCTTACTCGGGTGATGGAGTCCTCCATTAACACAATATTTCCTGCCAAACTTAGACCGGCGTCCCCTTGAGAGATTTCTGTCTTGGCTGTTTTGTCTGCTCTCTTCTCACGGGGCTCAGTCAAAAATAGTGAATGTCACGTACTTCTTTTGTACCGATCCGTATTTAGAATGTTTCAGGGTTTTTTTCAGTCAAAATGTGACGACAGTTGCAAGCTCGCTTTATCCACACTTATTTTTCATGGAAACAATGGATCAGCTAACTGTGAGTAATGCGAAAAGGGAACGCTTATAGAGACAAACCCACAGAGAATTACAGCCCATCTGATTCTGCAGTTCCCAACGGTTTATGAAGCGTTTTAGTGCCTTTCTACACATTTCTTACTTTTACAATCAGCAACTTTACTGTTTTGTTTTTTTTAACCAAAACACCTTCATCAGCCCGGCAGGCAGTTCTTTACAGCAAAAAGCTATGCAAACCCATTGCACATGGCCGTTAGCGACTAACTGATCAACCTATTGAAGCATTTAGTGAGCGCTTGGTGGAGACTGGGTACATTCCTAAATCCAATCTGACGCTCTATACTAAAATGAGAATGTAGCTGTTCAAAGTAAAAGAGCATGAGCTTTCTTCATGATTGAATGAACAGGTTGATGGTGAGAGAATAGATAAAATCAATATGCATTAAAATACAAAAAATGTAGGGCCTCTTAATTGGACAGAATCTGCGCTTCTCCCTTTAAACTCTGAATTGAACTTGAGCTTGTTACCTCAGCACATCCCAGTGGTCAAACAATTTAAATACTTGGGGACGGACATTTTTCCTTCATTAGCTACTATTGCCAATAAGAATTTTCAGGGCATCTATAATAAAATTGAGGCAGATCTCAATAGATGGTCTCATTTGCCAAAATCATTACAAGCTCGTGTGTCAGTTGTTAAAATGGATATTTTACCAGGCATAAATTTATTTTCTTCGATGTTGCCTTTATCACCCCGACCTGACCGGGAAACGGTCACGTGTGAAGTTAACAACACTTCAATGACACAAAACACAGGGTGGTCTTTCCGTGCCTAACTTTAAATACTATTTTTGGTCATTTTTATTGAGACCACTCAAAGAGTGGCTTAACCCCATTCTGATACCTGTTGGAAACCTATAGAAAAGAACCTAGCATACCCACACAGACTGGATGATCTGATTTACTCCGCTGTCCCTTTGAAACGAGCTAGGCTACGGCTTGGCCACATAATGAGTTTCCTCTTATCAACATAGGTTATTGCTGAGAGGGAATCTAAAAGTTTGTGTAAATGGCACCTGAATAGTCCACTCTTTAACAACTATTCCCTGTTCACTGGGGGGGTTCCCATTCTCATCACTGGGCTGGAGTTCTAGGGGTATCCATGTTTTAGCTTATGTATATAACGAGAATGGGCTTCGTGACTTTAATGATTTGAGACTGTCTTACCAATTGCCTGGAACATCTTTATTTCTGCACTTTCAACTACAATCATCCATCGAAAGCATATGGAGTGCTATGGAGTTCTCCTATTACTACCAACCTTTTGCACTCCATTCTGTACGATAGAGGACAAAAAATAGGAAAAATAGGAATATATTCACTTATCCGGGATGCCTCTTATAAAACCCTCCCTCTTTTACATGTTTGGTCTAGTGAACTGAAGTACTACATCAGAGGTGATTCACTGGACTGGGAAAAGATTTGGTCCTCGATTGTCTATACTTCTAAAAACCCAGATCATCAACAGATCAGTTTCAATTATATCCACAGGACTTACCTCACTCCAAGAAGAAACTTTGTCATGAAACTTTTAACATCTCCAATCTGCATGGATGGACTTATGGGCACATATATGCATATGTACTGGGAGTGCAAAGACATGAGGCTTTTTTGGGGTGAGGTCTCGCTGCCACTTTTCTTTTCCTTTTGTTTTTTTTCCTACTTTCTCTTTCTCTATTCCCTACTTTTCCTTTTCTATATTTTGATTGCAACATACCTGCACTGTTTCCGGACTGCTGTACTTGTTTACATTTAAAAACAATAAAAAAGTTGTTCACAAAAAAAAAATGTAGGGCCTCTTTTGCAAGAGCTTGTCTGTAAAGATAATATGCCCGTGATTTGTTTTAGAAAAGCAGGCTACTAGCTAGCAGTTAGCTGCACACACAGCGTTCATTCCTCTGCTCCAGTCCATAGTTGCCACAGTGCATTAAGCTGAGACTGCCATTTCATCTATTCACGAAACACTGACTGCCCTCGGTGCTATTCAGAATAACCATATGGTCGAACGCTCGGAGTGACAACATAACCACAAAGTGTCTAAAAACAGAACTAAACGGAGAGCTGACCCGAGTCTCCTTTAATCCAGCGAAACCAAATCTAATATCAAACGACAGCTCTGTATCACTCAAAACGTTAAACCAGCCATAACTGCTTAACCATAATTCTAGCTCATGGATACCAGTCACCTAAATACCCCTGAAGTTCCACGATTGATCCCTGAGAAATGAACATAATTGTCAAAACTTGCTCTCCGATCGTTAAAGAAAGAGAGAAAATATTCCTGGATCTTTCCCTTCATCTCAATACGCACCAAAACTTCATGGGTTCTCTTCTGGGCTGAGAATCTTTCTCATGCAATGGCTTTCGTGTGATCGTGCTGAAAAACCGACCGACCGACAAACGGACACAGGCGAAAACACAACCTCCTCGGTGGAGGTAAAAAGTCACCAGCGCTTTACAGAATGAGGGGACCTGGCAGAGGCAGAAAAGCTATAATCATCTGGTTGTGAAAAAGTTCAACTTTAAATCCTCTAAATTCTTGCTTTCCCTCTCTTCCTCACACGCTCATGCACATCATTTCATAGAGTTGTAAGATTCAGTACAACAGGGCAAGGGACTAATGATTTATATTGCGCTTATTCTACAGCCCAGATTCGCATCAGTTTAAATACACCTTGGACGGCGTTTCTGGATTACATATCTGCTGAAATATTGATTGCTCCAGCCAGCTCTTAAATCATCCGCTGCAGGGGCTGCTCTGTCTCGGTGACGCTCTGGACTTGCGCGTGTGATCTTCTGGCAAGAGCCCTCCTTTGCATGTGTGATGCCGAATATCTCCTATCAGCGTATGACCACACACACACACACACACACACACACACACACACACACACACACACACACACACACACACAGAGACACACACCCTCCTCAACAAGGTCAGATCCCTCCCTCGCCCTCCTCTCCACCACCCTCCCATCTTCTTTTAACAAGGTTCTGGGTGGAGATGTGTAATTGGGATGTGTCACCGGTCTCTCCTGTGACGACAGTGTGCTCGTTATGGCTGCAGGAAACGTATACTCAATTTGAACCCCGGGATTAAGCAGTGGAATCCCACAATGCATTGTGCTGAACAGGCAAATTGCTGGCCAAACTGCAGAGGGAACGGAGGGGAAGTGTGTACACTGAAAATGTCACGGTGAAGACTCACACACACTGCACAAACAGACTTAAACTGCAGCAGAACTAAATGCTTGGTCAGTGTGTGAGTGAAAGAGAGTATGCAAATTAATTTTGCTCGACGGAGGAGACAATAAGAAATACTCTGAAACATTTGTAAGCAAAGTTTTCCATTTGTGCCAGTTTATTTTGTTACTCAGTCTCACAAGCCTGCTTACGCATGTTCTCTGGGGGAAAGTACCCTTCTCTCCCCAGAGTGATAGCAGTTTTCTTAGCAGGAAAAGCAGGATAGAAGATAGGAAGTCCCCTCTCAGCCAAAGGCCAGAACGGACACGAACGTGTGTCAGCAAATTCATGTCAACATCCAAGATTGTATTTACATTTGCTTCTGCCCCCAAAAGCAAACTTCTGAGAATATCACGTCTCAACTATTTCAGAGTTAAACATAGTTAGGAGGAACTACTGGCAGGACAAGATCTGCAGCCGCCTAAACAAGAGCTTGCCCTAGTTACTGTTTCTGTACCCTTTAAGCTGCCAGCACAGGCAGATACACCACTTAGAAAATGCAGTCATTTCCTCAGTTGAAGCAGGTTGCCGTGGATCAAATCAGCAGAAATGACGATTGTAGCCAGTATATCTTAGCAGCTTTAGCTAACGTAGGGTAGTGCTAAAGCTAAAATGCCATGAGTATGCTAAAAAATCCATCATTAGCTGACTTTATAGTGTTTTAATCAGACTAATATTAACATGTGAAGCCTGTAAAAGGCGTATAGTTTTGCTCACAATGGCTAACTCCTGGATATAATGCTAAAAACTGAGGCTGAATTTCCCAGAAAAGATTCAACATACCTGCCAGTTGATTCATGTGGAAGACATGGACTCAGGAGAAGATGGTTAGCCGTCATACTACAATAGGCTTTTCTTTATCAAACTAAACCTTGAAGAGTTTACAGGTAAGCAAGAAAACAAAACGGATGTGCATATTGAGTGTGTGGTAGAGAAAGTTTGAACGAGTGAGCGTCAGAGAAGTGAGGGCGGAGCCAAAACAGCCATGTGGGCAAGCTGAGGCTTAACTTAACCGGCCAATTTTGGCGTTGTGAATATTGGGGTTTATGTAGGTAAGTAATGTAGAGTTTCTGGAATGCTACCTTTCCCAAATAATATCTAAAGCAAGGCAACATATTAGCAATAGTTAGCTAATAACGTGATGCTTGCGTTTTTTTTGAATAACGCTAGGTTACTACTGCAAGTCGGCCTAGTACGCTAGTCGTCCAGACAAGCCAACGTTTGCAGTTCAGAGCAGACAAACACTCTTAACTCCTAACCCATTTCGTCATTATGTTACTTAATAAAGAAAACCCAAACAAAGTCAACGAATTAGATACCCATTAATGCTATTATTACAGCCCGATGTACACAGTTCAGCTCAGACAGGACCGCCGTGGCTAGCTGTAGTCGCTGTTGAACAACTTCTCTTCAGGGGGCGGGGTTTAGCAAACAGAAAATCAAACATTCAGGAGCTCGCAAAATAACTCTGTTTCCCCACAAATCAATGTGAATACCTAAGCTGTGTGAGAAGAGACCATAAGATTTACAGGCAGCCATTAAGGGAGGCAAAAGTGTGTACACAACTATTCATATGGATTTTTATTGTTGTTGATCCAGACATCAATATCCTGCTGGGGTTCTGTCAGTTTGTATTCATTCTGACACAGAGCTCTCCGAGAGCAGTAAATTGAAGCAGATATAAGTCAGCGTGGAGTCAACTGGACGTGGTGGGAAACTATTTGGGAGATTGAACGGGTCAATTTCACAGTATTTCACACACAGATTTATTGAAATATAACCAAAGCTCTCATAATAGTTTGAGTTTCAGAGGCCCGCTGTTCTGTTCTTTTATTTCCAGGGCAGCTCTCACCCCAAGTTCTGAACAGTTGCAGCAGCTCTTTTTTTCAAAGCCACATATGGATGAAGTGATGAAGTGAAGGTAGTCAACACTGAGATCATGGGATACCGTCACTGTCACTGTGTTTTGTCCCACGTCTCCCTTCTGTTCCCCAGACCGCTACAGCTACCCGCGCAGGACGGACGTCCCACTCAGGGACAGGCAGCCTCTGTTTGTGCAAACTCAAGCGTGTCCTGTGCTGTGCTTTGCTGCGAGTGCGTCTGGGTGTTTGTGTGTGTGCGTCTGCTCGCCGACCTCTGCATGCCTATCTCAGGCTTCTGCGTAACGTCCAGGAAATCACAGGAAAAACAGAATTGAACATTGTGTAAACAGCCCATGACAAACTTCTGGAGCGTCCGTCCAACTCTCTATTTACATTATCAATTATGTTTTTTGCGGATAAGCTGCTTTCAATGAGGGAGTATCAGTATTCAGTATGGTCTCTGTGGGCCGCAGCAAATGGTGTATGTCATTGCCTACTGTGGTCCAGTGCCAGCCACAGCCAGACTTAGAAAGAATTCATACAAAATGTTTGACCCCAGTTTTTGTGTAAATCTGACATCTTTTGCACTAAAATTGTAGGGCTGCAAAGTTTATGTAGCTGGATAGTCTAAAACTGATTTATCTTAACCTCCCATTAAATAAAATTAATAAATTCAACTGTCTTTTTAGACTGTTTAGACACTATGCCGTTTTTGCAAAGACATTTTAATCAGAAGAGGAATAACGTAATTGATTTATTTTCATGCATTAACAAAATAAACAACCAACTGTCTTCGTTTTCATGCCTGAACAAACAAACCTCAAAGGACAACACAATTTCATTCTGTTTTACTTTGTTTGTATGTGGCAGACCCTGCCACCTTTCTAGCTTCAAACAGTATTCTGGGGACCCTATTTCCCTCTGAGAACAGCTTGTTTATTCAGTTAAGGAAAAAATTAACATTTCTCAGTATTTGTTATTATCATATCAATTGTCTATGAATTTCTGAATTTCTTTAGCAAAACCACATATTCCACTTTTTCAAGCAATTTATCAATTCATCTACTCCACTATCAACTAATGGAATAATTGAGTTGTCAATAGAAAGAAAATAAACAAAACCTTTTGACAGTTGTTTATTATTAAATATGCCTTTCAAGTAGACAGTTCGAAAGATTCGGTGATTCCAGGTTCTTAAATGCGAGGATTCGCTCCATTTGCAATACTTTTTTAACCAGGGTGGCAAAGGCTAGACCCGCCCTACTCTTCCTCTGATTGGTTTTGTCTGAATTTCTAACCTTAACCCTAACCAAACCTATTCCTCCTGCCTAAATCTAACCAGAGCCCTTGAGTAGAAAGAGTTGCGACAATGGAAGTGATTTCCATACACCTGAGATAGTTCCAGTAAGATTTTGGCGGGCAATTTGAACAAGTGAATATATAGAACTAGAACAGCGATTTTTGGTAATAAGTTAAGAAAAGTTAAGACAGAACTTTATCAATCCTGAAGGAAATTCTTGAGCCAGAGAATTTAAAGCAAACAATTTACAGCCAGTAACAACTAGTAGTGGTAGTCAATAAATGCATCAGTGCTATTCTGCTGAAACTCTAAAAAAGGCCCATTGGTGTGAACAGAGATGACACGACTCGTTTTGAACCTAACCAACCTAACTAAACCAAGGCAACAATAACTAGGGAATCAGAAGAATAGAAGGGTGGGTCATGACCTCGCTACCCTGGGAAAAAAGATGTAGGGTTACAATTCTTCTTTTTATTCGATAGTAAACTAGAAAACTAAGAATGATGGGCAGTTGGTCTCACAAAACAAGCAGCTGAAGATTTAGAGAATACGTAACACAATATTTATTGATGATGAAATCTCTAGCTGCCCTAAATTACATAATGCAGGGAGCGATTAAACGCGGCAAGAGATATCCGTGTCAATTATTCTCTTAAACCTGGCTTTCTTTCTCCCTCCACGCCACAGCTGGGTTATATCTGTGAAGTCCAACTAAAAAGTCATCACTGCCATGCACCAGAGACCTCTAACTATATTATTACAGGAGAACAGAATCAAAATTAGCTCCAACGGAGGCCATCCAACACACCAATCATGAGGACCAAGTGGAGTAAAGATAACAACATGAACTATTACAAACACTTGGATCCGCTGGCCTCAAGGTTTCTGGCCACTTTTCTTCAAACAGCCAAACCCTGTGTTATTTTAGAAGATCAAGTTACTGGACACAGCTAACCAAAATAACATTTCATATCTACTAACATTGACCTTGGACAGGGACCAGACATTGCTTTGGGGGTTGCCTACAGATGTACATATGAACAGAGAAGCACATCTGCACCAGTTCCTACAATGTGAGGGAAAAAAAATCTGTTTTAGTGTTACAAATGCGACAATTTGCCACAGTAATAAGATGTCTTCACTATTTTTTTCAAGATTTTCCTTGCATCAAGTCATCTATTTGAGTTATTTGGCTTGTTTCAGGGTACTGTCATTTTATTATTACAATTAGAGCCACAGCTATATGTCTTTGTGGCTTGAAAGGACCTTGTTTTGACATCAAAACCAAGCAGCAACTTGCTTCTTTTGACATGAAGCAAGTGGGAAATGTAGTCCTGCATAATGGTGAGGTCCAACAGCTGGTTTCACTTTAGATCTCACTTCTCAAAACACGCAGAATCTCTAAGTTCTCACGCTAATTAATCCTTTATTGAACACTTTATCTCTTAAAAGTCTTTTTTATTAGCCAGGAGCAGTGTTGGAAAACATGTAGCAAAAGCCTACGAGCCAATTCACCCCGCTCCCTGCCACGATGAGCTTGATGTGGCGCCAAACGTTAAATCTGTAAATATTTGACATTCACATCTATCCATTCCATGTGCTGGCTCCAACGTAATGTTAACAGACAGCACTGACTCTTGCATTCACCAGCTGAAACTGCAATCGTCGCAAGTGGCAGATTAAATCAGCTGTCAGTAACTAAATGCCAAAATAAAACGGGTGTCTGTGCTCGACCAAAGATCCAAACGGAAAAAAGAAGTTCCACTCTCTACCACCTCCGTACAAACAAACGGGGACTGTGTGTTTCTGCAGGGCAACAGGGAATTCGAAGTTCAGTACTCAAAATCCTCCTGTTTACTCGGGCACATTTCTGTAATATTCAATATTCATCAACTTAATCGTTGATAGTAAGCAGGTCTCTATTGTTATTTTGATGTGTTGGACTCATTAAATCAACATTTCATATCTCACGCCGCTCATCCACTCTCTCTGCCAACTGAAGGTGATCTCAGATCTCAGGTGAATCTCGGAGTGTAGTAAGCTAAGCCCTGATGGATTTGGTAAGGGGTTCAAAAATAGATTCAGATTCATTAAACAACTATTGGACACTAAGCCCGGATTATTTTTTCCAGGTTCCTATGAGATATACCATGAATCATTACTCGATTGTCTTGAAGACAAAGAGATGTCAACGAGACGGTTAAAATGCTGCGTGACGCACATTTAAAGATACAGTATGTAAGAATTCTGAATTCAATTGTCAAAAAAATGACTAGGTTTGTTACATTATTCCAAAAGTTTCCTACAATGGTCAAACCGAAGGCGAACAAGACAAAAAAAGCCTAATTTTGAAAAAAACCTTAGAAATGTGGGAACATAGGCACACTCCCACAAGCAACAGCACACCCTGTGGGTATGTCTGTCTCCGTGTTTAAATTCCGGTCAACTCTCACGAGACTCAGCACTCACCAGAGACTCCGGTTCTCCCTCTACTATCAATCTCTCAAGTCAGTATTACAGTACAGCAATCTAATTGCTCTCCCTCCGTCGTTACAAAGCTCCCCGCACAACATGCAGCCAACTTCTTTTGTTTTTATGGAGAGACCCCGCGCATATCGTCTGTTGAAAAATATTCAACTTAAAGCCCCGAGGCAATCTACATGTACTTGCCTGGAGTCACGAGCGAACTTAAACTCTTCACCTGACCATCATGCGACAGAACATCAACGACTTACACCAACCGACTTGAGGTGAGGTGGCATTTTGAGCGAGTCACACAACCTTGACACGTGTCAAGACCTCTACATGTACACCCGGGCCGATACACAGCAACTCCCCTGACTTGAACACAGCATGCGCACACACACAGTCGTGCACAGTGCTGATAATAGTCTGCCAAGGATCCTGTGAGACAGGCAGGAGAGCTAATGTGCTTCCCACTGTGATCACACCCTGCAACAGAAGCAGCGCACATCAGAGTTTTAATCACCTTGTTTTACAGTGAGTCAGGAGACAGGGAAAAGACAACAGGCTTCTAAGCAGGACTCCTCTGCTCTCTCAAATTTACGACCCTTTAAGTAACTTCAGTATTTACTCAGCGGTGTGGGAGGAGGCAGGGACTGCAAACGGAGAAGTATCTTTGGCAGACATCGTATTTATCTTTACCTAATATTTCTAGATGGCGAGTCTGGGTTTCGACACATTCTTGGTTTTTAAGGGCTACAGCACAATTTACAGACTCCTTCTCTCCCCCAGCGGTCATGAACTCTCGATCAGTGAATCATTGTTGTCTGAAGCAAAGCTGATCAGCTCTTTTCCTCCACGCCCGCCACATGCACGGTAGTTACGGAGCTTTGCACGCAGCCAATCTGAAGGCCAGCGGACCTGCACTATCCTTGAGGGATGTATCAATACACATCCACGGCAGCCCGGAGGAAACCTTGACAAAACTCTAACCTGTTGCTAGTAAAGAGAAAAAAAAATCGATAGCTACTTATTAAGAAGACTGGCAGTTTCTAACACGCAGTAACATTACTGACAGGCCCTGACCTCACCGGTCTTCAACGCACAGATAACACAAGGGCAAATGTTCTCGGCTTTAGCTACCACGGAGGGGAAAGTGCCAGGGATCTAAAAGTATTATGTCCTCTGGGGCTTAGACGACTGATATTGGAGAGCGCACTCATCTAAAGATGAACCTTTTTTCAAAAGAAAAAGAAAAGGAAAAATCTTCCATATCGCTGGAGATAAGTATGAGAGAGGCCAGCTGAGGGCCGGAGAGAGAAGAGATTGGCATGACTCCTCGCAGCGTGAGATGTCAGATACAACATATTGTATCGCGGGTCGCATCGGTCACGCCTCTTCAGATTAACAGCCAGCCCTCTAATGCATGTATATGTGTGTCATATCATTTACGGCATTTTACGCCCGGGATGTCTCAATGCAGTGTTCACTATCAGGGTTTGTCAGCGAGGTAATGCACAGGAGAATATGGACGGGCTATGTGTGCATGTCAATGAAATATTCATGCCGAAAGTACTCAGAACTCTGAAGAGGGTAGAGCGCAAACAGCACCTCGGCAGAGGAGAAAAAAGCCCCGGAGGAATAACAGTGAGGGAAAATGAGAGAGAGGGAGTGAATGTGAGAGGAGGGGAGAGAAGAATACCCAGAATTATATTTATAGCCAAACAAAAAAATAACGGTGTATGCAGAGAGCCATCTGAGGAACAGAAACAAGAAACACATCGCGTTTGTTCGGATGCACGCGGATCAATGCCGACCTATGACTCCTTTGATCGAGCTAAAGATGATCACAAACTGTCTACTTACAGTGCAGCAGCACATTGTGTAAGACTCTATTTTACAGCCAGGCTTCCTGTGGTTCCTCCTAAGTCCCTCTCTGCAGTGCCATGATGACTGACACGTTCTTGTAGTGGTTTGGAGGCAGCTGCAGCACCGTCCTGATCATTTCCCTCTAGACACCACAAACAGCCCCTCCTGTCTGTCTCTGAAAGGATGATGAAGATGATGAGGAGCCCACAGAGCAAGGCTACTTTATGCCAAACACCTCCAGATTTAGGTCGGGCCCAGACCGAGAGGCCTCATTTTCTCTCCCTCGAACGGGAGACAACCAGGCTTTGGAGGGAGCTTAGCACGGTTCCACGAGAGAACATGCACAAATCCAGAGGAGGATCACGTTCTGCAGCGATTCAGGAGCTCTGGATTTCTCCTGAACGCTGATTCAAATGAAGTAATAAACGGCATCATTTACACATTTAGGACTGCTGTAACTACACCTGGACAATTCAAGGCATTCAAGATGGTGATCTCAACAGTTCAGAGCGATGTTCTGAAATGTTGACTCTGCATGTTTTTCTATATCTCGACATGATTGCAACTGAGGCAAACCTCAATAATATTCAAGGCTTAAATTAAGGTTTGAATGGATCAATGAACGAGTCATACGAATCATATTTTTCCCAGGATTGTGGGTTGTTGGACTTTGGCAATAAAAGTGAAAATCAATTCAAGCCTCGCAGACTGGACGGGCTGCACTCCGCGGACGAGATCAGCGGAAGAATAGCATGCAAATGATGCAACCGCGGCCTGCTTTGCAACACAACAGCTCAGCAGGAGGAGCCGCGGTTGTATTACTTTGCAGGAACTCTACTAACTTTAAAGAGTTTCCTGTTATGTAAGTGCACAGTGTGTATCTCCTTGCATGCAGATTCCAGCGGTGAGGAGACTCGGCCGCTGAGCTCCAATCAGATGTTACTGTGCGACAAGGCGCCCTCCCCGCCCAAACAGTCTGTCACATCATCTCAATCAGCCTCGGCCTCAGCTGTAAAGTGACGTTTCACTAAGCGCTTCCTATGCTCACTTCCCCAGCGTCCTCTGTCACTCCCTCTCTTCCTCCAAAGGCTCTTTCACAGCCTCCTCCTGTCTATCTCCAGTCTATCCCCTTGTCTCCTCCGCAATCTGTGCCTCCTCTCCCCCAGACCGGTACTCCCGTTAGAGGCGCTGCCTCAGACAGGTGTCGGCTACAATTTCAGCTGCTACTCTCCGCAGAGAGGCAGCGTTGAAACCATTACACCAGATAGGTCCCAAGGTCAACAGAGCTGTCAGGTCTGGCTCAGAACTCCTCAGCTCCCTCTTCCCCATCACGGACGACGAGGAGAGCAGGCGGAGGTGTTAATGGAGGACGTTTGCGCTGCACAGAGAGTTCTCACACACAGTTCATTTTCATCTCTCTTACTTATGCTATTGCTCCCTTCATCGGCTTGTTAAGTTGTTTTCCCTGGCATTTGCAAGGCGGCTGCATTATCGCAGGGTTCGTTCCTCATAAACATTTTATGGATACAGTAATAAAGGGCGAAAAGAAAAACAACAAAAGCCCAATCTGCGCCTGTAATTAGAGGTGGCATTCGGATCCGGGTGAGTGTACTTGAACTTGACACACTGCGCCCGAGTTGTCATTGAGGAAACCGCTCCACAAGGAGCTCGCAGTCTACGTAGGTGGTGAGTTCAGGAGAAAATGGAGAGAGCACGCGGGGAGACATTCAGGAGATTTGTAGGGCGGCCTACAGGGAGAGATCGGTATGTGCATACTTCCCTTGATATATCTGTTTATTTGCACAGCACATCTAAACAAAAGAGCGAGCAGGGAGGCCACTTCAGCCCGACAAAGGTCACATTTCCTAACGCAGGAAAACTGCTTCCTGGCCGGCTAGAGCTCAGATTTAGTCTACCAAGGAATAGGACTGAGGAGTGAGGAATGGGCTTATTTTTACTGGTCTTATCACAACAAAGCGTACACAAACAACCTCCCTTTTTCCGAGGAAAAGGTGTCATTCTGCTAGAGAGATGCTCCCAGCTGCACTTTGATACTGTATATTTTAAAGGAAAGAGCCTTAGTGTTATTTATCTTTGTAGACCACTTTAAAAATCAAACTTCGTTAGCACCTGTGAGCAGTGAAGCAGCCCTGCTCTGATGAATGTCGAAAAGCAAACAAAGCCTTTAACCGTTCTGCGCATTAGGGAACAAAAGCACCCGTGCCCACACGGAAGCAAACACCACTCCAGATAAATTGCAGTAAGCAAAGTGCTGCCATTAATCAACGCTGCTCTCAGTTCAGAATGAGTGGTCGGCTGTAACTTGTGAAGGGCCTTTGCATTTAGCATTTGCTTTTACACTCGGAAGGCAGGCCTCAAGTTTCCAAGAATAAAACAAGCCTATTAATCTAGCAGTCAATCTGTGCACCTGCAGAGAAGCAGAGGGGGAACGTGTGGGGAAAGTTATCAACGCCTCGAGTGTTTGAAGTGCTACTCCATCTACAAGAGAGGCGCAGATGAATACTAAGGGAGGTTTCTGCCCCCGTCGAGGTGCAAAATTTATGTTTGAATAACTTTGAATACAATGCAAATGATGCCCCTCAAGAGCCTGGTGAAAGGTAAAGATTTATGTGGAAGGTGGTGTGTAAATGTAACAACACGAGACAGGAGAGGCTCCAGCGTGGCTCACACAGAGACGCTGGCTCTGAAATGTGGGTTAGGGCGACCACCGTGTGTCCAACAGCGCACTGAGAGGTGGCCCTTATTAAAGTGATATTCCGGCATAAGTTTAATCCATGGTCTAACACACTGTGACACCGAGTAAGACCCCCCCTCAAGAGATCAAGTTTTCCGACCGCTAGCTTATGTAGTTTTAGCAACCTCAGAAAAGACCGCATGACAACAACACACTGCAGTCTATGCCTCCAGCAAGAAACTGCCATCAAAAAGCCACTCATAGCCACAAATAATGCTCAGAACCACCACCAAACTTTAGCAACAGTACAAATAGGGTCCCACCACATAGTTTGAGGCAGTTTTTTGCTGTTATTTCAACCAGTTATTCAGTAAAATAAGGAACTTGTATGGCTCCAACTAGGCATGAGATGATATGAAACCTAAAAATATCCTTGTAACCCCTAAATTCTGGCACTCTTAAACATGCTGGCTTCACTTTATTAACACATCACAAAAAGATGTCAGGTCACACATGAGAGGATATTCATGAAATTCATCTCGACCAGCTTTATTTTTATCGCCATCCTTAACTGAAACATAGATAGAAGATGTGAGCTACAACTTGGTGTCTAGATATCTTCTCAAATATGAAACTGTCGAGCAGATCCAGAGCTGGTCCACTCTTCCAGTTTGTTTCCATAGAATTTACAACAGGACATGAAAACTTCAAAATCTCATCCAACTGGAAGAATTTCCATGTCTGGAACATTTTTTCATGATACATTGCGATTTGTTTGTGTGTACTTGTGTATGTACTTTGTCTGCTGTAATCTGTTGAACACTTTTTTCATGACTTGTTTTGTCTGAAAGGTCAAGGTGACGTCTTCAGGTGTCTTACGTTGACTGGCCGATAGCCCAGAACTCTATGTACGGCACAGACGAGCAGACATGGCGCTGACTTTTTATTTTTACATTCTTTTTATTTTAACTGAATAAATCATCAGAGTAAAGTCATTTTCTGTCAACATCTCATTGATGAAATGACTAATTGTCAGGAATAACAGACAGTGGCTAAATTATAATAATTCTGTGTCTGTACCAAAAGAACATTTTGCAGTGATGTATAATGACACAAAAAAGCATAAGGGGACCAGATTGTATCACTGACAGCCTATTAAAGTAATATCCTTCTTTTCTCTTCTTCCCTCAGGTGCTATTGCACTGCTTCTGATAAACTGTTACTGGGGTGCATTTGCTGTGATATTTTAATCTATGGTTATCCATATGTTTCCTAAGGGGTAATATTATGCAGGATTCAAGGTGCGGTTATTGATTTATTGTGTCAAAGCGGTTTAACCTTGTGGAATCCATTTATAATACTTAATGCCAAGGAGTCTTGGTCCTCTGACTGGGATTTAAGGATCTCCAGGGACCCTTTGGAGAGGCTCCGAGGCCCCCCTGGAAAAAAAAATAATCCAGCAACTTGACAGCATCCCAGTCTCGGACAGAAATGAACTTTTGGACTTCTGACTGGTAATATTTCCTGTGGACACATTAAACCTCCCTAATAAGTGTCTCGTTGTACAGGAGGTGTTGTGAAACGTACTTACAGGGACACGGTTCTGTTGGGTAAGAAGCTGGGCTGCAGGGTGTCCATCAGGTCCACATCATCACATACGACTTTGACTCGGACGTGCTGCCTGCTCAGCTCCTTGGACCTCTCGGCCGAGCAGTGACAGCTGTCAACGATCAGGTCCGGACAGTTTCTGTTGCTCAGGCTCGACTCCCACAGCGCCACTATTACGCACAGCAGACTCAGCACTCTCATGATGGATTCTATCTCAACGCTACCTCTCAGGTTATGTCCTTCCAGCCTCTGTGACCTGTCGAGACCATTTCACATCGCCTTCCGTCGCGTTAAAGTCCAGCCTGTGACCGAGCCGTGATCCAGAATGCGCTCACCTGCCGCAGCTGGAAACTCGCAGCACTACTTTTGCGGTGAAACCCGAGAGAAACGTAAAGCATCAGAGGTGTGACGCGCTGGATCTTTGCCATTCTTTCTCAGAATAACTCCTCCAAACTGTTTTCTGTGCGGCGGCATATGCAGGGGAAACTTCCAGCGGCGCGCTTTCAAAGTCCGGATAAACTTTCCTGCGACACATCCTTCACATCCGAGCGGCCGCAGAAATGAGATATTACAGCTGAGGTGAAGTAGTTGTACCTGATCACTCACTGAAAGACCCGTCTCCTGTCAGAGCTGCAGCACGCCGTGTTGTCATTCGCTCCCATCATCCACTTCTTCGTGCGCTCCGGGACTTGTTGCGCAGTGTCCAGAAAGTCCCTCCCCGCGCCGGGTCCCGACAGACTCCAGCGAGGGCTTCTCAACTTTTCATATCCCAAACAGATCCATGAGGCCACAGAAACCCGTTTCATAACATGTCATGTCCGTGAACCTCAACAGCGAGGACTGTTTTCTTTAATTCCTTTCACAAACGTGTTTATATATAGATTTAAAGAAAGGAGTAAATCATCCGATCCAATCAGTAATCACACGATGAAACATCAGTCAGTTGTCAGATGAGTTAGTTTCTCCACTGTGTCACCTCCAGGGGTCCCCCAAGGTGGCCCCACCCCCACCTTGGGCTTGTGCGCTAGTGTGTGCTGCTATGTGCCGTATGTGCAGCATGATTTCTCAGACACAAACATTTACACAGCCTGATGAAAAGTGTTGCTGTTTGTTTTATTCTTTTCATTTACTCAAGAGCAGCTGCAGAGGAGCTGTTTGTATCCACTCTCTGCAGCCTGTACACAAACTGAAACCAATCTGAGCCGTGAATCACTTCTGAATCACCAGACTACTCAAAAAAACTGTTTCATGATAAGTCTCTCGGTCCTATGATGTTCCTGGAAGGATTTTACATAGAACCCTCCGCCTCACCAACAAAGTGTGAACAAATTTATTGTTCTTTCAATTAAAGGAAGAGTTCGCCCTAAAAGGAAAATTCAGTCATTGTCATGCCAATGGGAAGTCGGGTGAGGTTTTGTAGTAAACAAAATGCTTCTGGAGCTTCACGGCAAAACAGAGTTGCAGTGTTCCTCTAAACAACTAAAGCAGATGGGGACTTGTTTGAAAATGGGAAAAAAAAACACTAAAATAAAACAGAAAAGGGAACATAACATGGCTCCAAACTACTCGTCTGGCAAAATCCAAGCCTCCTGACGCACAAGGTCCAAAATGGATGTGAAAAGATGTTATTTACACCCACACAAGCTGTTTTCAAATCAATCAATGTCAGGGTTTCCTGAGACTTAGAGTATGACATTTACACACATACCAGTTTTTTTTTTTTTGTTAAAACATCCTGTCTGATTCTTTTTTGTGGGAAACTTAAAAGAACAGTTCACCCAAAAATGTGAGTCCAGTCATAACCTCCAGACACGTCATGCAGATGGAAAGTCGGGTGAAGTTTCGTAGTCCACGAAACATTTCTGTAGCTTCAAGGCAAAACAGCGTTGCAGCATTCTCTTAAACAACTCACGTAGCTGAGGACTTCAAAATGTATAGTAAAATTACCGAAAGAAAACACAAGATGGCTCCTTACAAGTTGTCTGGTGTAATCCAAGTCTCCAGAAGCCCAGAGATCCCAAAGATGTAATTTACAGGCTTAATATGTGATAGAGCTCGTTTACCCACTCTATATTGTGTGAATGCTGACGCCACAGAAAGGATTTTGGCTTAAAAAGGGGGGAAACAGCATCTTTCCAAATTAATTGGGATAGACTTGTTCAGACTTGTAAGTCAGACAAGCAGTGTAGAGCCATTTATGTTTTGGGGTGAAGTGTGTCTTTAAGTTTCCTCCAAAATAAAGGGAGAAAAGATGTTTTCTGTAGCACGCCACACGGCCATGTTAATATATCGAGATCCATATCGCTCTCCTTTGATCAGCTGCAACGAGAAGCTGCTGCAGGCATCGGGCGCTTTACGAGCAAAGGACACACTTGTAAACCTGACACTCATTTAAGTGACGGCAATAAATATAGAATATGAGTTGGAAAGTGACCAGGTTGACACAGTAACACAATGTCGGACTCGTGCGGATGATTAATGGCTCCCTTCTTTATGGCTCAACTTAAAACATCTCACAAATGGTCCAAAATGAAGAGAGAAAGGAGAGTCTGAGTCCTCGCAGAAATGCCTTTATGTTCCCTCAGCATCAGAGAAAGTGTGATTTGAAAGGAAATGTCTATGAATGGTGTTGATTGAGAGGTATAAACACAGTTTCTGCTTTCATGACCACTATTTTGTGCCAATAAAAGCCTCTTCAGCACCAGCCACTTGATGACTCTTGACACAAAGACGACAGACAATGAGGCCTGATGTCTCACAGCCCTGGAAGTTTCACTTATTCTTATCAGAGAATGGAGCGTTGGAACAGCTCACACAGTGTATCCACTGACATCAATCATGTCCGCTGATGGTGGATCCTGTGTATAAAGTGTCTTGCCCCGGGGAGACAGAAGCTGAGACAGCTGGCTGACTGGGCTCCCCGGGGCCGGGGCGAGGTGCTTTCCCTGTGTGTGTGTGTGTGTATGTGTGTGTGTGTGTGTGCGCGCGCACTGTGCCCCGCGCCAAATTCCTCCCTCATTATCCACATTGTCTCCGACGCAGGCCTGAGAGCACAAAGGAGGATTTGAAGCCGCTCCCACTGACCCCGCAAGCAGTCCGTGTTCCCTGTTCTTCTGTCTGACAGGCAAACATGGACACTCTCCCCACAGGAGCAGGCTGCGCGGGGCAGGACACGTCCCTCCCCTCTGTGTTTAACCACATATGGAGGCCCTATTCCCTCCTTATTGTGCTCCCATGACACCTCCTCGCACTGTCACTCAGGCTTGTTTGCACAGATGTATATTTACCTCGTGCCTGTAAGTGCAGAGGAGGATCTTCCCGCCAGCTGACCCCTGGGAAGCCAATAGGAGAGTCAACCGGTGTAGCTGACATTACCATTTGAAGTGATCCATCTTTAATGGAGCCTGCAGAAACATTTCCTTGGACGGGAGCCACGGCTGTTCACTGAGCTACTCGTATGCTCTTAATGAAAAACAGAAGCACCCACACGAGCCCAGATCTATAAAGGTTTCTCTCCCTGGCAGACGCTGTGTTTTCACACCGACAACCTGTTTGGAAAGGGATCGCTAATCAGCACCAACGACATTATTTTGAACAATAAAATGCTTTATCTCCAGATTGCAGTGTTAACTCAAGATAAAAACTCATTAGCGCACAATGGAGCGACGGAGGCCTTTTCCACTGGAGCAATGCAAACAGCCTTCCTCTGTGAGGCATGTTCGCGTGTTTTCCCTGTCTCACATTAGTGTTCACGGCTCTCCATTATTACCTGGTGACAGAGATAAATAGGCCATGGCCGGCAGCAATCACAGTCCTCACTAAATATTTACCTGCTCCACTTGAAGAGGCCAGGCGGCAGCAGGATGACAGAGTCTCCATTATTACTCCATGACTTTTGGGATGAAGGCTCACAGCATTTTTTAAAATTATTCTAGTTTTATGGAGTTTCCCACCGCGCTGTTGTTGATAAAGTGCAAGCGGAGGTGAGAGCTGTTGTTTTGGCTTTTAGCGAACGTGACAGGTGGTTTCTAGTTTCACGGCACAATCACTTATGTTTGTGTTATCTGGAGGTTGTGAAATGCAAAAAGACAACAGAATGCTCCTTCTGGTTTTAGTCAGAAGATAACAAACAAAAATAAACAAAAAGAACCCTGACATCTGAATTTAAAAATAATAATGCCCAACATTTCTGTCTCAAACAACGAGATCTTTGTTACCTTTTTTGCTGTGTTGTGAGTTTACATTATCCGTAATGGTTCCAACCCAGAGAAATCTGTGACTTCGTAAAACTCTTCGGAAAAAATCCCGTGCTGCTTACACCTTTGGTTATGTTCTGATTGGGAGACCCCCGGTCGGAAAATAAATACCATGGGTTTAAAACACATGCTCAGTGTGGACATGTTGGGCGAAATGTTTCTATTTTCGGTTTCTGTCAAACAAAAAAAATGCTTTATCTTGTAAAACAATGTTGATGTCAGGCGAAGTAGGAGCACATTTTGCTCTCAAGTTTATAGGTGTAGTGTCAGATTATTTGGAATTGCATTTAGTGAGAAGTCCATGATGTATAGTATTCACGCAGTGGTGCTAAATACCAAATCCCTTTGTTTTATATTTGTTGGCTCATACTGTCAAGTTTAAAGCAGCTCTAATCAATATTTTTATATTACCAATGGATTAAATGACCACATGAAATGTCACCACGGTTGTTCATAGTAATGAACCCGCCGAGAACGATCACCCGGCGCTGCACTTCCCCTCGGCTCTATGAAACGTTTAAACATCCTTCAACACATTGTTTTGGTTTTACGGCCCTCGGCTTTTATTTTGCTTCCGTCTCTTCAGTGTCCGTTTCAGGTGCACCAGGCAACCAAAAAAAACCTCTAAAATAAAATCCCCCACACTACCTGCCAAATGTAGAGGAAGATTTAGCAGAGATATTACCAGGTGGCTATAAGCATGGGTCAAAATGTATGCGGACTTGGATGTGTAAATGGCAACTGTGTACGAGAATCTACCCTCACGTCATGTTTTTATATGACAACATGTTTGTGTAGCGTTAACAGATTATTTCACTGCCCCCAATTGGCCAACGAAATGGATTGTTGCACGTTTAAAGATCTTCAAAAACGCTAATTTGAGTGAAAATGTAGGTTTTTACCTTTGGCTCCGGTTATTAAACCTACAATCACTCAGAAACAACACTGAAACATAACCTCTGTGTCAATGGGACCCTATATTATACTAAGCGGATAATATATTCTCCTGTTTCATCATCATTTTATAATATATTATAACCATAATCTGATCTATTCATTGAATTGACGTTTACTGCCGTTTTTTCTTGTAGTGAGGCAGGTTCATGTCCAAATCCCTGAAAGGTCCTGACCTTGTGAGTCAGACATGAGCTGTCCAGACATTTAATCAGCATATACACACGCAATCCTTTTCTTCTCCGCACACTAACATGTGCTTGTGTAAGTTTGATGAAATGCGACTGGGCACCGGGCACCTGTGACATGTATTGTTGTGACACAGTGGACACCAACATGGCCCCATGGCTTTTTAACCGTCTCAAAGCCCAGAGTATTTTGGTCAAGAAAAGTCAAGTCGAATTAAGTCAGATTTATTTATAAAGCACTTTTGAAAAAGTGCGTCATCACTTCAAATAGAGTGCCAAAGGAATGAGTCCTTAAACATGGTAATAAGTTGCATTTTTGCACTTCCGGTTTCCTCTTCTTGTAGGCGATGGGGCTTTTGAATGAGTTTCTGGTTAAAGTACTGAAATACACTCTGTAGTCAACATAAGCTTAAGACATTTTAAAGTTTTGTTCTACAATATAAAATACACCAGTTAATACCCCATGATTGAATTAGAACATTTATGTGTGTCAAAAAAGCTAACCGCTAACGAGTGGCTAATTGTGTAATTACATGACGCCAAACACAGACACTGAACTAATCAGTTCGTCATTACAGGAGGACTTTATGAACATTAACTTTACAACTTATAGTCTGATGAGTCAAAGTGTACTATCGTGCAATGCTTAGTGTTGGGGATGTTGAAGTCATGTAGCCGCAGTGCAGTTCGTTTTTAGCTTTTTACTTCTGGTGATTGCATGGATTATCTTGCTGTACACACAGCGTGTAAGTATTATAAACTTGTGTTTGTCACGGAGCACATTTTCGGGAAATAATTCAAAATTCAATTCACAAATCCAGTTGCCAAGGGGAGCACCGCGATGCTAACTTCCAAAAACATGTCATCCCTACAGCGCTCTATAGAGAACAAAGCTGAGGATGATACATTGTGTCACTAAAAAGGTGTAATTTATTAGTAGTGATAAGCTACCAGACTTACAACTTATCCTTAAATTGCCCCTTTAGCCAACATTAGTATCTGATCCAGTGCTGCCAGAATCCAAGAAGTGATAATGTTCATTGGAACAAGAGAGCAACAAGCACAACAGCAACACAGTTTAAAAAATCTAATTACATGTTATGGTCTGGACAATCTGGCTTCCTTTCCCAGTTAAAGGGGGTCCTGGGATGGATTTACCATCAATAAACTAAGGCTCACTATAATAAGGTGCCAAGAGGATTTGGGAAACCAGTGCTACTTTTAAACCTGAGAATGGAGGATAGTGTGGTGTGAGCTGGCGTGTTAGTGTTCCTACAGCGGCAGGGCGGACCCACTGACCACCAACCACCAGGGTACGGCACAAGGGCTTCAGTGAAGGTTTGGAACATGTATAATGATCTTAACAGAGACTACTGAAATTAATCTTCCGAGGCCCCTTTATGAGAATGTGGATTTGTTATTGCCTCCACAGCCTCCCTCCACCTTCCCTCGCCTGAGAATACAAGCGCCGCATCACGGACAAGATGCCAACAATGAGTTTGAGCTCTGGTCGTTTTCACCTCATTTACAAACCGGGCACATGACGGCCTTTTCACGGACTTGTTTTCAGGGGAGCCTGCCCACAGTAAGTCAAGTATATTCATATGTAATCACCGTTTCCCCTCCAGTCTCGTAAAAGGCGCTGCAAATAAACTCCTCTCGTGTTTTCGCGTCTCAATAAGGCCGTCCTGAAATTTCATCAACCAAATCGTTTGTCATCATTAGCGCTGATGGAGGTCACTCCACTCCCGTCTGCCGTTCTTCAACAATAAGTTTGCAGTACGCAAATAAAATCCATTTGGGCCCAGAGTGCTCTGAGGCTGTTTGCTGTGGCTTTTATTTTTGATGTTTTGACACAGAGTACTGGTGGAGAGACAGGGTATACGTAGGGCAGCTCTGTCCATGGTGCAGCAGTGTATTCGGCCTCATAAGTATTCCAGTCTCCATCCATAATCCGGCCTGCGTGAGTGGGGGCCCAATGAGGAGATGAAGTACCATGGGAAGGTTTCCTGGCAGAACAGAAGGAGGGGAAGGGCAAGTCATTTTTATATGTTTCCAGTCTAAAAATAAGATTTTTTTACAAAACAAAACACAGAAAACAATCTGCTCCCGGGGCCTCGCACCTTTGAGCTCACCCCGGCTCTCATTTAAAACAAGGACCAATATTTCAAAACACATCATGCCGATGCTGAGGTGAAAAGGTGTCTTCCTGTGGCTTTTTCTCTTCACGAGGGTTTAAGAATAACAGATTTATTTCGACTGATATTTTTCATAGGGGTATAAAAAAATGTTTCCACGCTGCCCTTTGCTTGTCATCCGAGTTATTCTTGGATTGTGTGTAGTTCTGTCTATTACACAGAGCTGGGAAAGGGCAGGATACATATATGCATACACAGACAGAGAGAGAGAGAGAGAGAGAAAGAGGAGCAAGCATGCACCAAACAGTCCCACCAGTGTGATCCAATCATGGATATGGGAATTCCGTGACAATACTGGGCCCTGTTGGGGAAAGGGGGGGAACTACACTATACGGCACTCTTCTTTAGAAGATGGTGTACATAAACTATACACCCGCTGACTGGCTTTTCTCTGTTTATAGTGCAAACGGTGAACAGGAAACAGGGGAGCAAAGCCGTGTTTAACGTAAGCATGTATTATCAGAATCTATTTTGGATTTACTCAAACAAGGATGCATTGTCCGATAGGTTGAATCTAAAAACAGCCCTGAGGGGCGGCTCGCATGTGAACTCTGACCCCCCATAGCTGTAAACTTTAGAATAGCCAGGGTTGTAACAGGCAGGGCTCCCATAGGCTGCCCTATCATGCCCGTTTCTGTAGAATAATTGGTACTTGTTCTCAGTGGTGAGATAGGTCATCACAGAGTCAGAGCCGAAGCTCTCCCACGGCAGATATTTCACGCCTGTCGGTGGATCTCTCTTTATCTCTCTTCCTTCCTCTCTATTAAAAAGACACGCTTTGGCTCGTTTTCTGGAGACGTCTTCTTCATAGCTGCCCAGAGAGGCTTACAGCTGGACACTTTGGCGCAAGTGTATCAAGGCCCGAGTTCATCTCCCGCTCGCACTGCAGCGCGCGCCCAGTGAGTGCTTCTTTTTTTAACCATCCTTAATTCATTGCAAATCCACTCATCCCCGACATGGCCTTCACACAGAAACAGCGCTTTTCTGTTTCCCGCCCGCATCAAAGAGGACGGATGGGAGGAAATCAGGAAAGCATATGTCGCTCACCACGGAAACCTCCAGCTAAGCCCCGCTGCCTCACCGAGAGACAGTTCGCCAAGAGAGTGGAGCAACTTTTGGGCTTTTTCGGCGACACATTCTCATGGATGTTTCATGGTCAGGGTGTGCATTTTTCCCCGTGCCTGTGCCCGACTGCTCCAAAGCTTTCACACTTTTTTTTGAGCCTTTCAAACCGAGCCCTGATCTCCAAACTCTCCCTAATTGGTCAAAACCGCTTATTTGGCTGGTGCGGCTCGGCCTGCCCGCAGAATGTTCCGCCGCTCTGCCACAGCAAAGACTGGGAGGATGCAGCGGGCTGTGGGCACAGCGAGGAGGGGCGTGGCTGGCATCGACTGGAGAAAGAAAAATCATGGGCTCCAAAACCAGGGTCACGTAAAGAGCATTCCCACATGAGCTAAAACGGCAGATAGCCTTGAGCAGCTGAGCTCGTTAAATCTGGCGGCTTCTGTGAGAAAATCAAGAAGGGTTTTTCTGACTAAACGAGAGAATCTTTGACTGAGTTGTAGCTGGAAAGCCATTATACACACCTGCCTTTGCCTATCTCTTGGCAAGGTTGCACGCAAAGACCAACATAAGATAATAATCTACCGCGCCAGACAGAATCATCACAAATTGGCAGAGCAGAGTAAATTCACTCAAGCAATCCCAAAACTGCCATTGTGATGTGTTGAGTATTTGGCAACTGAGAACGCAGTTAAATCAGATTCATGCGCAGTTTTGAATAATAGATTTTGACTACTTGAGAACCAGATGGGTGGAATCACCAGATTGGGAAAATCCAAATGTTGTGAAGAAAATTTCTGAAAAACCTTCTCGGGTACTTCTCTTTTATGGTCTATGGTCTCTTCTCAGTCTCATTCGCAGATAATCTCCACCCATCTGTCTCCATATAGTAATTTGCAGTTGCTATTGACCCTTTTTTTCCGAGCCACAGTGCTTCAATCTTCACTTACCGGATCATTGGCATGTTTTATTGACTGAATTACAACAGGCACTTTATCCAAATTCTTTTTTGTTTTATTGTCTGTGTCAATTAAATCCGTGCGCCCCTGCAAAATTTAGATATGAAAACAGGGCAGAGCTTTCAGTTAAATACATCTCTCAACAACGTAGGGCTTCATAGACAAGTGTACTGTTTAAACAGCCCACATACATTTAACACACAAATATGCAGGCGATTTATTACTTTCATTACATAACTGTCATGAGGCAATAAAGATCTCAGTCCCCCAAGTTCTTGGACGGGAAAGCAGAGGAAAGCTTCTCAGCGACTGCAAGATCTTTACGACTGTTATTTTTTATTTCTTGCGGGAATTATCAAGCATAGCCTGCCTTCACTTTAATTCCAGTGTTAACGGTGATGTTTTGAAACATATTTTCGCGCAGACAAGCTCACACAACGCTCGTCCTTATCTCCGAAGGGGAGAATGAGTCCTGATTTAGTCCTGTACTTGGTGAGCGAGAAAACTTTGGGTGCTAATGGGGGAGGGTATGCAAGAGCTGCTTCGACAGATGGCGTCCAAAATATTTGGAGAAGCAGCCTCTTCACTGTTTGCATGCACCTGATGGTGTCCTGCAGTGCCATCTACGCTGCCTCACAAAGGCAGAGGAGCAGCAAGAAGAGAAAATGTAAAAAATCAGGCTTCAAACTGTGTGACATGAGTATATGGCCCCCCAAAATCATTTATAATTCCTTAAATACAGACATGACTACTGCAACTTTAGTTCACTCATCACAAAATGTTTTTTTCAGCTTTCATATCCGGTCTACTTAGAGAATAGGGTAGAAAACATCACAATGGGCTGCTACCTATCACGTAATGAATAATAGGTGAAGTTGTTCTGTCAGGTTGAAAATATCCATCAAATGTAACAGTTTAAAATTGGCAGACACACAGAGAGACGGGTAGGTTGAAAACAAAAAACAAGCTTTAATGAGCTGATGTCCCAGGTGAAAACCAAAGTATGAAAACCAAAATCCAAAAAGCAAATAACTAAAGACAGGCAGGGGAAGGTCCAAGGAATAAAAGGGAAAAACTTCAATACAAAACTGAGGACCAGCCAGACAAAACATGAACTGAACAAATCAGGAACACACGGAGCACGCAACCACCTGGAAACAGGCACAGCACAGGAGACGCGTGGCAGGAAACAGAACCAGCAAAGAGTGAGTGACCAACATGGGCTTAATTACAAACCACACCAACAAGGGGTGCAGGCGGAGAGACACTGGGAACAGGGCAGTGCTAACAAGGCTGATTTGAGACGGGTGTGTTGGGGAACACAGGAAGGGAAAAAGAACACTGAGAACACAGGTGAGTAGGAAGCAGAGCGTGACAACAAGACACAACAGGACGTGACTACATAATTAAACAGGAAATAACTAACCAAAAAACAAAACCGTGACATCAACACGAAGAATAATAGGTCATCAGTGAGTATGGATGTCTACCTATATATTTGTTCTCATTCTGTCAGGTAGAGCCTTTCGATCAACATGGAATACTACCTCTTTGCAATTAAGAAAATAAACATTATTTTGGTTATTTACGGTCCAGTGAACAAATGTATCTCTACAGAGCTACGCATCTGCTTTTCAATACCAGTCAAATCTTATCAATTTACGTATATGTCTATCTAATTCAATGTGATACATTCATTTCTTAACATGTTTCTGTGCTCAGCAAGCCATATGAATTCCAGCTTTTGCAGGAGCTTAGCTAATTTCAATAGTTCATCATTACTTTTCTTTTTAAACTTTGTTACATTTAACCTCTATCAGTTATTCTAAATAACAAACTCAATTACCAGAATCTTGGTCATCATTTTTCACTCATGGATGATAGCTATGGAAAGAGTAATGAGGAAAATTTTATCTTAGCCCTAGGAAAGGCTAATCGTGGCTACCTCACCAGCTAGCTATTTCCTGACGTAACATTAGCTTCTGTTCTTTAACTGTTTAGATTTGATGCATACTGCTCAGTAATAGAAAGCCAGAGTGGTGGTGTAATATGTGGTTTGTTTAGTTTCCTAGCTGTATTGTAGTGAATGCAAATCAAAAGTCCTGTTTTCAGATTTCACATTAAATTCTTATGGCCTAAAAGGTCATGTCATATCATAATAATCCAGACAGTATACAGTAAAATATGACAGAAAGTTATAATACAGTATTAACTTGACTTTGACCAAATATACACCCAGTACTTGATGCATTTTTAGCAGTATGCGCCTATAGAGAGCATATTAACCCTGGTTAAAGTCAACCCACCCCAAAGGGTTTCTCATGTTCACACATACTGTACTCTCCAGGGAGGTCTTGGAACAAGATGGATGTAACTTGAAGCTCGGTGCCGGGGCCCTCGAACCCCCGAGGCCGGCTAACCTCTGCTCCGCTGCTCTCCACTCCGCTCGGCCTTGATGTGTGTTTTTCGCTCTCTCGCTCTCCCCTGATTTCCTGGGCTTATTGAGTCATGATTGCACACCAGCGCCCAGTGACAGAGGATGTCAGTCGGCTGTCAGGCATTCAGGAGGCTCCAGCTGAATCAACAGTCTGTGCACAGAAAGCAGCTCGCTCGGGCAGACACACATGCACAGCATCTCAGTCCCTCTTGTTTATATACATAGAGGGGGGAAAGCTGCAAAAAAATATGGCTATGAAAAATAGACAAGGAGATATTTACTACCTCATATGGACATCACTGAGACATTACCTGAGGCAAACTGTGTGCAGTGAATGACATCAGAAGCTGATGAAAGATCCTGGCTGAGTATACTCCTCTTTCTGGCTGCCCTCATCCCCAGCAGACGGGCCCATACATCTCTGTGACGCATTGCAGGAGTTAAACAGTATTAGCTCTTTTTCCTGTTCTCTTTTTTCTCCTCATTCCATTCCATTCCATTCCCTTCCCTTTCACTCCCTCCAGTTCATGACACTGGAAGCGTGCCAAGCAAAATGTTGACCCTGATTCCCTGGCGTCGGCCGCGAGGCTGGTTCAGCAGGGCCCCGGCTCTGGCCATAAGCAGCGCCGAGCTATGATTGGCTGCAGAGAGCAAACAGGTAGCCTACCTCTGAGAATTTGCTGATGCACTAGGGCAGCGACGAACGAAATAAAACAACAATGAAAAATGGACAGACGTCCTTGAGAGAAGCTTTCTGTGATTTAACTTTTTGAAATAACTTCCACGCTGCCTCTCCCCTCGTCTCCAAGGAGACAGTCCGACAGGATTTATCTTCAAAGAGGATTGACATGTCTAATGTGCCTGCTGGTCAGTCAGCAAGGGGTCAAGCTATTCTCAGAACCTCCAGCGGAAAAAAACTAATGCAACATGGAGGACGGCAAATGAGCCCACTTGACCTCCTTTCATTTGACAAAATTCACGTCAGAAAATTCACAAAATAAACACTCCACTGAATATTCACAGAAACGCTCTAAATATGGATTAAATAAACCATCTGACCCTCTGATTTCTCTTCACTGGTTTTGTATGAGACTGAGCTCTTTATAGATTCTTCTGGGTAACTGATCACCACTGCACCCCAAATGCCAGACGAGAACTGAGTGACATCACATCCTGCCATTGTGTCGAGAATGCACAGCTGAACAGACGAAGAGTGGGCCAGTAACATCCCAATCCAGTCTCTGACTGCCTTCAGTCCACCAAGAAAAACAGAACATACAATTAGAGGAAAAAGTATAAGATCAACAGACTTTAGTCCAGACGCATGAGTCATGAGAGATAATAGCTCAACGGCCAGTTGCTTCTGTCATTGGCTGATAAACACTGAGAAGAAATGTATTTTGACTATATGCGATTTAAAGTGTTGTTACTAAGACAAACCACATTTATCCTGGAGTGGCCTCGAAAGATGAAACAGTGTTATCTCTTTGCAGAGTACTGAAAACAGTGCGAATGTAGATGTACTGTTGTGACTGCTCTCCTACTTTTTTGTGACATTCTTAATGAATCTGCTGATAAAACATATTCATTTGTTTTTTTTTTACGTAACACGTAGAGCCTTGTTGTTTCTCAAAGATGTTTTATTCCATTGTCACTTGAAAACGTATTTACATTTACCGCACATTTTTGGTCTGCATAAGAATGTCCTTCCAGTGTGTGTTTCTAAAATACACTGTTGACCAGCATTACCGAGCTGAATTTCTCTGGAATTATAAGAGTTGTATTTTTAAAGTTTTATTACTTCTGAAGTCACAGTGATTTACATCAAGCAATTTCCATTAACTGACCATTCCATTTCCATAAGACTGCTTGATTTGAACTGGTATCATTTAAATCTATGCACCGCTGTACTGAATAAAGTGTCCTCGCCAAAGATATTTACATAAATAAGAAACAGTGTACTGTTTGTATGTATGTATGTGTATGTGTGTGTGTGTGTGTGTGTGTGTGTGTGTGTGTGTATACTCCAACAGTGGCCCTGGGAGTCGTAACACTCACACTGACAGGGGACTTGAAAGCCAACAGGGGACATTTTTAAGGTCCCTGGTTGGACTTGCCTTAAATCATGCTAAGGTGTGTGCGTGTGTTATGTATGTATGTATGTGTTAATGAACATATGTGTCTTTGTGTCTTAGCCATTTTTAGACAGGACAGCTCACAAGTCATCCAGGAGAGTGGGTGGGAGAGAGGGGAAGACATGCTACAATGGGACACATATGGGGCGCATGGTCTATCAAGCTATACAGCTACACAGGCACTCCCTTATCAGACATTTTTAACCCTTGGTTATCAATATTGATATCGACCTCAAAAATCTGGTACTGTATATCATAACATTTGTATTGTGATGGAATGTGCCATTCAGAGTAGGGAAGGGAAACTCTAACGACTGGAGGGGTAAATAAGAGAACCTTTGTCAGGTAGTTGATGACTGTCATGACAGGATAAGAATGATTAAGAAAAGTACTATGTTTATATTCTTAGGTTGTAATGATAAATGTCCGGTATAATAAATAAATGCAGAGGCTAATGATCCATCCTTAAGTATATAAGTAGACAGGATAGCCTATATTTTTCTTTTTTGTGAAACACTGTACAGTTGTCCAACACAAACTATTCAGATTATTAAAACAAAAAAAATCATAATCTCCCTTCAGCTTTGCTCAGAATTCATTTGCATGCAGCCGGTGACGAGGGGTCACAGCTTGGCATGGCTATGCATAATGCGGGTACATCTCCCTCATTCTGTTCAGGCGTATTCAAACTCTCCAGCAGCCCCTGAACTCTCTCCATCTCGGCTCTAACTCATATGGATAAACAAGTTTTGCACTGTAGCCAGGTTGCCGATTCAATTTAGTTGGAAAAAACTGAAGTCCTACTGCACATCTGAGCCATCACTGATCCAAGGTTTTTGAATAAATGAGATGTCCAGTCATTTATAATTTTTCTCGATACAGTTTGTATGTGATCTAAATCTCAGACTCCTTCCCTCAGCTGGATTCACTTACGTTTCTAAAGATGTATTTTGAACTCTTCAACTACTGGATACCTCCAGTTCAT
This sequence comes from Diplodus puntazzo, assembly GCA_963678695.2. Lineage (NCBI taxonomy): Eukaryota > Metazoa > Chordata > Actinopteri > Spariformes > Sparidae > Diplodus > Diplodus puntazzo. Next base: position 16,329,811 of record OZ023168.1, read on the forward strand.
CCACACACACTTCCTTGCCAATCCATCAAGGGACAGAAAATCCTCCTGTGCTGCACTGCCTCAATAAATAATAAAAGGTCTCTCATTTCCCCAGTTTTATTTTATGCATTCTTCACCTGTTTAACAAGTCCTCAATGCTGATGGGATGTAAAAACTCTGCTTGGCCTTTACTCAAGCTACTTACATTACGTTTCTCGCTACTATGCCTCAGTCACGCACTTTCAGACACCTGTCTTCAAGTGAGGCTGTGTATGACAGTTTTTCAACTCAGTGGTTGTTGGGGGTATTTTATCACCCATGAGCTCTCTTGTCTCTCGGGGCTGGGAAGAGAGGTACTTCACCTCTGACTGTGTCATTCCATGGTGCCTTACAACAGTGATTTCTGACCAAGGGTACTTGTACCCAAATGGGGTACCTCAGAAGCTGACAGGGACTATATTCAGATGTAGAGGAGAAGCTAGGTGTTCACAGGAAATTACTTTAGCTCCTTCCTCTTTGGGATCTTGATCGCCCTGTCGACATTTAACTAACAGCTGCTGGATGCTTAGATATTTTTTTCTGGCTTACTGTAGTCAGTAGATGCTAATAAACCTGTGTCACACAAACTGTGAAAAGCTGGAGTTTCACAGGACTGTGCAGGTTCCAAAAACTGAAAATGATTCCCAAAACAAAAGCTCACTGTCCTGTTTTGCCTGTGATTAACACGACCCTATGCCATACGTGCTCTGCAGGTGTAGGCAGTAGAAAATGTGTTCCACTGCACATAAGTTCCACATACAGTAGAAATATGATACCTGTATAATGTAACCAGAGCTTAACCAGGCAGCAAAAAGAGATGGATAAATGGATCATTAGCTAAATTAAGTTGATTTGGTTAAGAAAGCCAATGATAATGGACAAAATGAATGATGAAGATGAAATAGTTTGATAAAAGTAGTGGATAAATGCAACCAATCATTGCATGCAAAGCTGTGTAATGAGCCCGCCAGCCCTTTCACTAGCCCTTTTTAGATAGAAAAGGCGGCACATTTGCTCCAAGGTAAGGCAGGGCAATGTGCCGGCCTGTCTTTCTAAAACCGAGGCGTAGTATTCCTCCTTTTCCAAAAGCCGCCTCTGAGGTAGGCGTAAACATGTGACGTGACGTGAAGCTCGAAGTTGGGCTGCGAACAGTGACATAAAATTTGTCTTCAAAATAAGAGCTTTACATTGCACCCCATTGGAGTTTAGAATTGGGTTCTTAGCGGGGGGCTTTTAATTTGAAAGTAGCGACCGTTCCTACTAGCTTGCGCTACAACAACAAGCTAACACAACCAAACAGCTACAGAGACCGAGGAGACGCTGCATCTCTTGGATCTCAGCGGCTGTCCAGTTGCTCATCTTAATGTCCGCGGATGAAGTGATGGACTGACTGCTGTGATCAGCTGTTTCCTGGTTTTAAAACTCCTTGGTTGCACAACAGTGCAGGTCATTGACACCTCTGCCCATCTCACCCAAGGGCCGGCACATTTCCGCCTCAGTTTTAGATAACAGTCGAGGCGGAAATAAGTGTACCCTCCGAGGCGGAAAATCGGTGGACCAGAACAGACCCCCAATTTGCCGGCCTCTGTCTAAAACCACGGACCGAGCCGCCAAAAGGACGGGCAAATTGGCGCCTTGGTGCTCTGTCTAAAAACCGCTACTGTTGCATTCAGCATGCCTATGCAGGGCTCTGCAGTGTGAGCATTTCACTCGCATTTGCCCCTGAAAAAATGTATGTGTGAACCAGGAAAATGATTTCGGCGCTGGTTGGCTGGTTGATCACAGGGTTTTGTGGGAGACAATGATGAAAATTAAAGTAGTTGGCAAAAGTAATTGAAAAAGTTAAAATAATAGATGAATAATAGATGAAGGCAATAGATGAATAGTTTAAGCAGCTAAAACTATTAAAATTTTGAAATCTCCAAATTCTGCCACTAAATGCACTGGTGGATTAAACCATTCCAATCATTCACAGTGGTCTTACGTAACATTCTGTTCACGTATGGAACATTTACCCAGATTTTCATTTTGAAAAGACTACTTTGCTCTTTATTGAGAAAAATAATACATCTTCTCATGTGGATCCTTTCCAATTAAGACGCTGAGACTGAATGGAGCTTCGAATACACTTTTTCTGCGTGTCGTGTGCCCATTCCTCGTTTCGAATTGCCAGCGTGGCCAGAGTGGCAGATAAGAGCTCACTAAATAACAAGGAGCAGCCAGCAGACCAGTCTGCCCAGCGAGAAGACAAGCCCTGAGGATTGTGGGCCTTGGTGACAAGTTAATCTAGAGAGGGCTGCGTTTCAACTGATCTTACTCCTTTGAGTGTGTGTGAAGACATGTCTGCGCCAGGTGTCTGTGCTGCACCCGCACTTCACTGTGAGCTTTGACAATAAAATCATAGCTCTCTGAACACCTTCCCATCCCCACTTATAAATATTACACTGACCCTGCTTTTACCAGTCCCTGGAGCCTGAATTCCAATATGATGAATTGAAGAGACGGGCAGGTAGTATTATTTGAGTGGGAATATTAAATGATTTATGGAGATCAATAACTTCATATTATGTGTTTGAGTACAAGGAGAGGCCTCTGCCTGATCTGAATACATTCCCACTGTTTACAGAGCAGGAACCTGCCGCTCACTGAGTCGGATATCTAGCTAATATAATATGTGTGAGCGCGCGTCTGTGTATTTTGACGGACAACTGATCCTCTTGTGTGTCTATGTGAGCGTTAAGTCACGCACGTGTAATTGCGCATCTGATTGCCTGTATGTGTGTGTGTGCGCGCGTGCTCCTGTGCTGTTTGAGCTTGTGTCTATGTTTATATCCACTTGCTCTTAATTAGGGGAAACAGCGAGCATTGCAGTTCTGGAGGGGATTTTACGGCTACGTAAACATCATACATCATGATTCAGCGAGGTGAGGCGAGCGCGGCCCCGCCGGCTGCCAGATATCACTTAGATCGCTGTCTAGAGGGTGACGCAGCCTGCGTGGATGTGATGACTGATTTGCTTCTTCGGGTCAGAACACATGGGGGTGGATAAGATTTAAATGTAAACATGTATTTTGGCTTGTGCTGTTTTACTTCAAGTGTACTTAAAATGAAAGCAAATGACTGAGTCACATTTTTCTTTTGATATGGTTATATCTGAAAGCAACAGTATGAAAGTACTTTGTGAAGTGCAGTTGATTTGAGACCGCTTCACTCTTACATACAACAGGTAGTGGCAAAGGGCTCAAATACTATAGATTATTGATTGTTTTATTCTAATCAGTAGCAGTGACTATTGAAACTTCTACTATTACTACTACTATGATAATAATAATAACCAGATGACAAGAAATGATAACTGGTAAACAGACTTGCATTTATTTAGCACCTTTCCGGTTTACTGACCACTTAAAGCACTTTACAACACTTGTCGCATTCATCCATTCACACACACATTCGCACAGTGATTGCACAGGTAGCCGTGCAAAGTGCCAACCTGCTCATTAGGATACTCCCCCATAGAGTTAGGGATCAATGCACTGACCTTCCAATTAGTGGAATACTCACCTCTGGAGCCACAGCCGCCCCCCACAAAAAGAAGAAGAAGAAAAAGAAGAAGAAGAAGAAAAGCTTGCATTCATATCGCAAATTGCAACAAATCCCTTGATGCTGTACATGTATGGCTTGAACCTTTTAATGGTTTTGTATAGAACAACTTTTGTACAACAAGAACCCAAAGGTTGCTTTTGATTTTGAGCAGGGAAGTTGGACCTCCGACTTGGAAAGTCTTACGCGCCTCACAAACCCCAACCTCAAAGTCCAAGATGGCAGCTGTGAAAAATCAGTCTAACATACGGCACTATCCAACTTGTATCCGTAGAGATAATACTTTTGTGTTTGTATGTGCAAAATACTGCCAAATGTGTTGCCATCAACTGATAATGCAAACGATGGCTAACGATGGCTAACCTGACTAGAACTTGTTGTCCTACTTCTTGTACTGAAGCGCAAATCGGGTATGAAATCACTTTAGAACCCTTTAAGGTTCCTTAGATAATTATTTGTTCTTAGGGTGAAGTGTCATTTATTGCTAATTCAGTATCATTCCAAATAGTCACCTCTCTGGTCGTTATGACAGCTTTATTGAATAACTGCAAACAAAAAGAGGACCATGTAGCCTTTATTTCACCCATCATCACTTTGTTTTGTTATCTTGGCAGAGCGGAATAAATACTGTATGTTTTTCCATCAGCACCTCAGTCCTTTCACAATCCGCCACAGAGCCGCAGACTCTGAAAGCTTTAGTTTAGTTTATGTCAGACTCATCCAACAGATGTTTCACTAAATCTGGCACCGGGGCACAAAAAGCTCCACTTCTTTTATCGTGGATGTTGTAACAAGCTTTGATGCTACCTGTATTTATAGACGCCAAAAAAATCAATTCAGTTCCCAGTGTACAGTAAAGCTCCCATTTGTTTCCGCCGATCCCACAATATCCACTAGGCTGTTTGTTTCGCTGCAGGCGGAGAGATGTTTAACCTGCTGGCTGGCGTCGCATCGCATGATAGATGCGTTGTGCATTATCAGGCAGCGTTGCGCATTTGCTATTCATCCGAAGTTTTACATGCTTGTATTCATTGTGTCATAGAAAACGACAATCATGGCAAGCAGACACTTCGCACTGGGGATTGCTCAGCTATATCGCCAAAATGCAAATGTCTTACACTTAAGAAAAAGTGGAGATTACTTATTTTTTCCGACTGCTCCTCCAGGGGGAAAATTGTTATGTGTTTGCTGTAATCTTAGTGAAAAGACAGGAGGAAGTTTGTGAAATGAATACGATAAACAACCAAAACTACTGGAAGTATGTAAGAGAATTGTGTAGCTGCCACAGAAGACCAATCACAGCTGCGACAGTCTCCACACAGCCCACGCTGCACCTTCGCATCATTAAATTGTTGTGTTTTAGCTCCAGGGACACTTCATGTGTTTCTGCGACACTCATATGTTCCTGCTCGGCTCTGATCTGTGTGATCCAAGAACCCACTTTGACATGTCTCACAGTTATAAAAAAACAACAACTGTATAATAAGTTTAAAAATAAAGAAGCTGAATATCTGTAGGCAGCAAATGAACTCAGAGCTGGAACAACTTGATTAATTGACAAGTCTGTTGACAGAAAATTAATTGGCAATTGCTTGTTTTTTTTTGCGCACCGGGCTTTTGAACAGTAAACTCTGACCTATAAAGGATTAGTCAGCATGCTCGGGTTAGGGTGTTCTGTACCGCAGTAATTAATTTGCTTTGATAAATACAAATGCAATAACTAGTGTCTCCAGATGAAAACTATGGCTGGAGACTCTGGAACAGCCTTAGGACGAGCTCTTAAGTGACGGCACTGACACCCTACTTCAGCCTGAATGAGGGCTACACAAAGCCAGCATGGAGGCTCAAGGTACGTAACCCTGTAGCGTAGCGTAACTTCCTTCTTTAGTCATACATATTCAGTATTAATCTATTTTACAGTATTATGTAAAAAAAAATGAAAAATATGGGTTTCCTTAACTCAACAACATTACGTAGAAATTGGCAATTTGTGCGATTTGGTGCCCCCCACTGTTTCTGAGTGCAACACCACTGTGGTAAATACCAAATCGCAGGTCGGTAACGATTTGTCAGCCGCAATGTAGGTGCTAACTGCAAACAAAACTCATTACGTCGCAGCAATGTTTTCTGTTGAAAACCTCTATCTTGAAGTAAGCATGTATGTAACACTGTGATCCACAAGTGATAGGGAGACACCATTCGCCCTACTATAAGACAGTGTACCATCAATGTGATTTTGAAGCTGTTATTTTAAGGTTTAAAATTAATATTATTAATTAAATGAATTAAATAAAATTCAATTAATTCAATTAAATAAATGACAAGATAGATAAATAAATAAACACTACAAAGCCGTGTCCTCAAGGCAAACTTATCAAACTGGAGCTGAAAACTCAAGAAAAACAATGTAAGGATACAATCAATTTAAACAACTAAATAAAACTGAGTACATCCTCGTGTAGGATTTGCTGGCCATGGGTACCAGCCTCAGCGTTACATTTAAAGATCCCTTACAGGCGCGTTCCAACAAATGATCCACTCAGAACGATAACTTGCGTGTGATATGATTTTTCCATTAAAAACCCTCAATACATCTTCCACCACTCTCCTCTATTGACAAGTCTGTCTAGCACACACACACACACACACACTCCATGCTCTCCAAATAAAGTCATCACGAGGATAATCACTGAAGAATTTTGCTAGGTGTATTGATCACTGCTTTGTTTATTGAGGACATGAGGATAAGCTTCCCCCCCCGCACCACGTTGTCAGTGGTAGTGTTTTTTAACACCTCTATTTTTTTTTTTTTTTTTACTGTAGTCTGCCTCCTCTGCATCGAAAAAAAAAACAGAGTCTCACTGAATTCCAAGTACTTTTAGCGGATGAGTGTCATTATCTTCACTCTTTAGCGGCAGTCACAGTTGCTCCTGTGAGTATAAAGGACGTCTCTCTCTTTGTCTCACTCACTTTGTCCTATCTTGTCAATTACACTGCAGGAAGAGAGTTTATTCCTCTTCTTCAGGAGCTCAGTTTGCCCACAGTGGGACTAACCTGATTTAACAGAAAAAAAAAGATAACAAAAATAAAGAATAATAGACACTGTGGCGTAAGTCGGATGGAGGAGAAAGTATCTAATACCAAACACACCAATGCTGAGAGTGGTCGACTCTCCTCTGTTTGCTCGAACTCAAGCCTTTCCGTCCCGAAATAAACTGATTGCAAAAAGGATTTAGACCCATCACGAGTGTCACTGAAAGCCAAATATTAGCGCTTTATGGCCGCGTTACATGAGCGCCCTGATTATGGGCCGAACATTATCCCCAAACCTCAAGAGGAGCATTAACATTTGATTGCGGCACCCCATTAATGAGCCCGAGGTCACCCAGAGTGCAGAGTGAAATAGGGTCCAGTCATAATCTCTCACTTTATAAAAAGTCCTCTGACACCTGTTAATTAACGTGGCCCCTGCGCACGAGTCAGACGCCACACCACCTCCCTTCTTTCCAGGCGAGTGGGCGGTTAATCAGCCCTAGCTGCAGATGTGATATTTCTGATGCGGGAATAAAACTTTGTGATTTAACCCAGGCCTCGAGGCCGTCCCTCCGCCAGCTGGCCCCTGCCCGCTGGCACACCCTCCCTCCCTCCCTGCCTCCTGTCCTCCTCCTCCCCTTTTCTCCTTTCTCTTTTCTCAGCGGCGAGCTGTGTGCAGCTACTGACCCTAATCCCAAACCGCTGCTGTCACTTCTGCTTAGCCACTGCTTCTGATTACTCTACAGGGGCATGCCATAAAAACCCACTTTCTCCATTTTCTCCAGCTCAACACATGGAGCAGACTGCCGATGAAATGTGATATGAGGGATTTCAAGAGCATGGATTTTTTTATTTCTTCTCCGCCCTCCTCTGCTTCTGCTTGCTACTCGTCACTCTCGCCCCGTTGTGGGTTGCATTCACTGACAGTTTTTTAGATGCGTGCGGAGCGACAAAGATAGCGTATGAAGTCGCAGGTGTGGAATTGCTTTCTGTCCTGTTCTTCTGGCAGATCACACCTTTCTGTGTCATGGAGGAACTTCTATATGTGTTTAAAATGTATGAATACAACAGTAAGAGGATTCGATGTACCATGAAAACTCCCCTCTATGCACATGTTCAACTTAGCATGATATCTCACATTAACACTTTCCATTCATGTTGTGATTTTCTTTTATATAAAAGCAGGAAATGGTCATTCAAGTTCCCTGGTGTATAAAGGCTGATCAAAACCCAATTCGACCATCATTTTAGCTGAGTGCCTTTTTTCCCTCAAGTCTTTTTTAAGGATCCTCTAAGTTAAACATAATCAAATATGAGGGTTTGATGATGCAGGGGGATCAAACGAACTAGGATCTGCAGGGGTAAATACCGAGAGGAGAAGTTACCACAGAGCTCCTCAGACCGAACGCTCTGGAGGAGCTCGACTCTGTGGGCTGTTTTTTATCCCTCAGTTTGGATCTTATGATTCATGGGAACACCACTTAGAGGCAGAAAATAGAAGCCAATGAGTGTATGTATTATGGAAAGTGCAGATCTCTCTCTCTCTCTCTCTCTGTGTGTGTGTGTGTGTGTGTGTGTACCGACTGCAAAACATATCCATTTGGACTAGTGCTTTAATCTGGCACTGTATTAACATTATCACAATTATTCAATTTAATTAGCATAAAATGGACATAATATTCCTTATGTTTTAGTTGGTTGACTTTATCTCTGTACTTGTTTAAAGATGATACCTTCATGTCTCTATGGAGAAGTAGTTTGTGTTGCGATTGTTACTTCAAGTAAAACATATTTACAGCCACTGTGTGTCGCACATATATATGAAACAACACTTACTATAGCTGTGAGCCGAGAGCAGCCCCATGGGACTCCAAAGTACCCCCATTAATTGAGTGGCAATTAGCGCGTTGTAGTTCAGTTATTACAAATTTGTTTGCTTATATGGAGCACTAAAGTATGAAACAGTGAATACAGTGAGAGAAAATAACTTAGTTGTATTACCTATAATATATTTCAGTGGATATTGTGCTTTTATGGCAGAAAGCTGGTCGGGGCAGTAGGGCCCCCCTGGGAGCTTAATCCGGCCCGGTTGAGATGAATGCACCTGGTACTGGAGAGTCGGTCAGCGAGCTGGGACCCGCTCTGGTGCCGGTCTAATTTTCTCTCCTCTCTGTAGTTGACCACCTACTGCCAGTGGGACCCCTCCAATAATTTGATGATACTACTACTCATTCTGTGTAAATGTAAATGTAAACCAATATGAACAATTCCATTCTTCTCGGTCACCCTATTGCACTCACATACCAAAAAGAACATTTCAATTACTTAACATTATGAAAAAAGTCATTTACATTCGAGGAGCCTTCTGCGAAGATAACCCTGATGATGTCATCAGAGTTATCTCTTCTTCAAATCAAATACGGTCTACATGAGCTTGTAGCTTGGAGTTTAAAAGACGTGGGCTTCATGACTCACGGATGGAGTAATAAAACAGGCCATCAAGTTGCATCGTGGGAAGTGTGGGATCCAGCAGTTTTGACCCATCCGTTATAGCAACCTTCCTCAAAGTGTGGGCTGTGGACCGCCGGTGATCTGCGAGAGCCCCACTAGTGGTCCGTGGAGTAGATTTGGTAAAATATCACTCCAACTCCAAAGCCTTGTAGTAAGTGGGATAGATGTGTTGCATCAAATCAACGTGTGTGTAAATTCAAACATTATTATTTAAATTGGCTGTTCTGCTATGTCGTCAGACTTCAGTCATGTAACTTCACTTTTGGTGACCGTTGTGCGACACTGCCTGCATAACATATTTGTGAGTCGTGTAAAATACTGATCAGCCACTGACCACTCTGTGAGACTTAAATTCTCCAGTTTGGAGCCAGACATCGCCACACTGATGCCTGAATTCCACACTGATGCCTGAATTCTTCCCATTAAGATGGCAACAGAGACAATGATGAGTGAGAATATGGTGCTGTTTTGCCAGGCCGTCATCTAATTAGGCTATTATTTGTAATATGCTGTTGAAGTAGGCGCATCTCTTGGGGGAGGGAAGTTAATGCTAGGTGGATAATTTTATATTGGTTCAGTGGTCACTGGTCCAAAAAAGTTTGAGAAACACTGCTTTATAAGGACACTGGATATCAGGATGTCCCTGCTGCAACATTTTTTCAAAATGTGTCTTTTGAAACAACTGTTCTTAAAGCCACATTTTGTGTCCAGGTTTGGGACTTGGTGTGCAGGTGTATTTCTGTGCCTAGACACTTAAACCCAAATGGGGCGATAAGCTCAGCCTATTGCTTTTCTCCCCACCGTGCAGTCCCATTGCAGCGCTATGGTGAGTTCACAGGGTATTGTGCGTTTCATGAAAAAGACCCGGGTCCTGCATGTCCAAATACACCTGATTTGTTTTGTAAATGCCACTGTGAGTAGACTCGCTGGCATTATTCACGGATCGTATTGTGTCTGCTGCAGGATATGTGGCTTATTTCCTTGAGCCAGAATGGTTTCTAAACCGTGACTCATCTCTATATTTTCGCTCACTGGAGGCCAAAAGCATTCAAACTCCCGGCGAGGCTCACCTGGGTAAATTGGAGACAGCTCCTTTCTCTGCAGACTCTATTCACTTCTGATGCACGGTATCACATAGCTCAAACCCCTAGTCATTGATCAGGGGAGCGGCAGAAACTTGTTTAAGATGGAGGGGAAAAAAGAACCTTGCCGACGCAGGAACTCCCGAGCAAAACATTTTTCCGGGGCCCATGTCACGACTTACATAGCCGCTACTGCAGCACATGAGAGAAGAAAGAGAAGAGAAAGAGTGAAAAAGAGAGAAAAAAAAAAACTGGGCGGTTTAAAGATAGGGTTTGCTGAAGGAAGTAGCTGAAATATACATCACAGCTTGCTGCTCTTGTGAGATCCCCGCTGCAGTCTCGGGAGGTACAAGGGTGGGAGAATGGAAAACACGCTCTTTAGTCACAGAGAGATGAAACTCAAACACTGCACGGCGAGAGATGGCAGGAATACAACGGGCGGAAACTGCCTTAATGTAGCGGCACGTTAGGTAGTAGCGTGAATTTCAATCACGGGCGCCAAGCGAAATTAATCAGGGACGTGGAGGGCTCTTGACGATTCCAGCAAAAAAAAAAAAAAAAAAAGTGAATAAGATCACAGGAACGTCACAGTACGGCATATTACAGGATCAGGGTTAGACAATAAGATAATCTGCTGCCGGGAATGAGCCATTATTATGAATAACAATGTGAGCGTGTGTGTGTGTGTGTGTCCGTGAATATCCCCCTTTTTTTTTTGGTTAATTGGAAGGTACGGCTCATGAGCTTACACCTTGTCAAATGTGTTCACCTTTGAAAACACTCCTGCTGCAGCCGACTCTCTGCCTCGCTTAGAAATGCAAACACACACACACTTTCTCTCTCTCTTCTCTATGTACATCCTGAATTAGTCCTCCGGTGAGTTTGCATGCTCCTCCGTCTGTCTGTCAGTCTCCATGCAAGTGCAAACGCTTGCGAGTGCCTGTGTGTCCGTCCGTGTGTGTTGCTTAAAAAATAAAAAATAAAAAGCCGGAGCTGCTCTGTATTCCCGACTCCCCACTGTGATGCAGAGGCTCCAGACTGAGCTATGACTCATCATGGGCTCTCAGCGAGATCTCTGAGGTCAGACACAAAAGGATACAGGCAGACAGAGCGGCAAGAGAGACACACACACCAAAAGGAATGGGCTTAACAAGCGCGCGAACACGGGCTCGAAGAAAAACCCGTCGCCAGGTCAAAGCCATTCCAGTTAAATAACCTTGGAGGAAAATATTCTCCAATTTTCTCCGAACACGCAGAGGAATAGGATTAATAAGGACATGAAATATGCCAGCTGCAACATCAAGGGTAAAAAGCTAACAAACCATACCGTCCCTGAGTCTGTTAGATACTCTACACCCTCTCAAAAAAAAAAAAAAAGATTTTATTTAGCCACCACCAAAAACTGTGGACATTCCCGCCATCTCCCAGCCTCACGGGAGCGAGTCAGCAGAGAAAAAAGGGGGGATAGACAAACCCAGACAAGCACAGTGTCGTTATCACACAGAATGCTTGTTACATAAACAAGCTCAGATCCTGCTTCCAATTTGAGCCCAATTACATGGTGCTCACAGGCCATAGGGAGAAACACAGATCTCAGGGCAGATTAGGGATCACTCCAGCACGCCCAGCACCAGGGGCTCTCAATAGAGGCTAAATGCCGCCATTCTGCTGTGATCTCGCAGATGGGCAAAGTGGGGGGCAAATGGCGTTAGGTGTGTGTGTGTGTGTGTGTGTGTGTGAGCGCAGGTGAAAGAGGGAGTGAGGGAGCACGAGGGGGTTTTTTTTTCCCACATGTGATAAGATACCGGGCTAAACAACCACATCTGATAAGACTGTTGTGGTTGATTTGTGTGGAACTGAATGACTGAAGGTGGCACGATAACCGCGGCAGAGGGAGCGAAACCACTTCCTCAGATTGCAAGCAGCGACCTGGTTAGTGGCCATATTCTGATTCACCGTGCATTTCTCAGGTTACGCGGCTGTTGACTTTCATGAGCTGAGTTTAGAGCTGGAAGTTGGTGAGATCAGAAAAACCGACGATGGCAAAGCTAAACAATTAAAGTTCCTTTCCGGAGCTCCGAAACACACTGGCTGACACACTGACTTAACCAGCTGCCCAGTAGCTCTTGCAGCTAGTTCACTATGTTAAACAAGCTCTTTTAGCTTTTTTAGAGCAATAATTAGATTAATAAATGGCTCTGTTAAATGCCACAATCGTATAAGAATGTAAAATATCTTATTTTATATTAACAGTCATAGTCCGAGTCATAGTCTCTTCAAGAAGAGACTATGGATTAGACCAGGGGCGCGTGTTTATACATCTCCACCATGGTTATATGATAATTTGTCGTATGTTTTGCTGACTGAATATAATAAAAGTGAGTGAAAAAAAAAGTTAAATGTAAAAATAGCCGTCACAAACTTAGCTCACCAGTCTGCAGCAGTTGCCCCCCGGCCAGTTGAATCATCACAACCAATGAGTTTCACACCAATCATGGCTATTTTCACCACAAGTCAGTCCATTTAAATACGGCTCCCTCCTCACCAGTGTTTGGGGTTATGCGTTACAAAAGTAGCGTTCTACAGTAATATAATTCCTTTTAGCAGAAACGGAGCAATATATCACGCGACTAATAATATATGAGTAATATAACTACAGTTATGTCACTTCACGCTTCATAAATCTGTGTTACTGTCCAAAGTGATGTGTTTATTGTTGTTTTAAGAAGTAAATGTGCAGACACTTCTATATCTATAGCCCAAAGGAAATGTGGTGCTTATGTCCTAACATCCAGAAAAAATGCTGTGGTTCTAGCGGCATCCGGTGACCTCTTACTGGCCCTTAGAAATTCAGAGGGGAAAGTGTAAATCTTGCACCAGGGCTGTGCCCATATCTGCAGCAGGTCACTGAGCTGAACAGCCTCAGGCATGTTAGCTCAAGGGGGGGGGGGCAAGGTTGGCAAGATAAAGTAAGATAAGCATTACCAGAGGCCTGGACCTTAGGCGGATCAGGAGGGGGGAGGAGGAGGGTTGGGATGATACTCATGAGTTGGGAAAGCGACTGGAGGAAGGAAACTGAGTCATGGAAGCAACAGCCTCTATCAGGTTCGGTCAGCCTGAACACAGCAGGCTTGCGAGTAGTGTCTCATGTGCACAAGATGAATCCCCTGTGGAGCTCATGGCATACTCATGAACCAAATAACCCGGCTATAAATTCAGTTTAAACGTTGACCACAGCTCGGTGCAGCACGTAGAGCAATGAGGAGGTGGTAGTCAGAGCTAACCAGCCACAAGAGGCTCCGCTGGAAAGACAGGTCACCTGGTGGAGCTCTGGCAGTCATCATAAGCACATTTATGTCCCTTTTTCAGAATCACTGTGTGGGCACCTGCATTGCTCTGAGCAATCAGCTGTACTACGAGAGGCTCTCCTGCCGTGTGTGTCTGCGGGGGAGTGCCAGTACATAGCCTTAGCCGTGCCGTTTATGTTATTTTTATGTTAAGCTCTGTATATAGCACAATTATCAAAGGGCCCCATGTGTTTTCCTTACTCCTACTGCCTTTCAGCCTATGCATTGAAGACTATCTAACACTATAGGGGCACATGCTGGCAACCGTTGGCTAGCATTCCTATTTCCCCATTGAGAGAGGTGAGAGATTAAGATGATGCAAACGAAATCAAATCTGAGCATTCACATTTAAGATCATTTGAAAACACAGTGTACTTTTGAATAGAATAAATGTTTAAAAACAAACTTGTGGTTCACCTGCAGTACACAGGTGTTTTAGCTTAACTTATCACACCTCCTCTCAGAACTGTGGGCATACTGACATACTCTATGGAGACCTAATAGCTAGCGGTAAACCCAGCAAAACACTTTGAAACACCTGTTAGTGTGCAGAGCATTTAAATTATTGTAAAGTAGGAAAGACCCCAATCAAAAATACTTCTACAAAAAAAACATTTTTACATCATTGCAGGGAAAGTACCAGTGTTACAAATACCACTCATAGTGAGTCATTTTCATGCACACCTGAATGTAACAGGGTGTTCGTTTGTAAGTTATGTAGACGTCCTGTTATGCCTAGTCAAATTGTAAAAGACCTACTGCAAGCTGCATTTACGATAAACTTTCACTGGCAAACTTTAAGAAGTCACTTATCTTCCAGAGACTAAGATGGCTGAACCTGTTTTTGAGAATGTTCCAACCGCACATCTCCCCAGTGGGAAGTGGGCAGTGTCCTCAGGCATGAGATGTGACACTTTCTTAAGGGTCTGCAGTGGTGAGATACAACTCCTCTGGCTGAGCTTCTCTGCTAAACATAATGGGGTTTTTTTTTAAGGCACGAAACTAGCTAAATATTCCTTCTTATTGTGTTTTAGCTGTGATGGAAAAACTTTGATGTCGGTGTAGAGTTCAATGCCATTCTTTTACATTTCCTCTTTTTATATTTTACATTCATATGCCCGATAACACCTGAACATTTCACTCTTTGTGCGGTGTTATTGAATTTCCATTTCACTCAAAGCTGTTGATTTTACACGGAAGATACTTTCGTTAGCTTCCAATTATGGTGGACAGGACCAAAAATAAATGTAAAAGTAGTGGACCTGGGGTCTGATGAGAGATCCACAATTAGATCCTCTGGTGTGACGACACAGTTTCAATTTTACCCTTCAACTAATGGAGACAGCCTTTATTTTCACAGCAGCCATTTTGACATGAAGTCGTCTGTAATTGCAGGTGTTTTAAATGACATTAATGAAGCTTCCCTTCTGCTTTAATTAATGTGATTAGTACTACCTATGTTTGCCTACCATGTGCTGCGATGATAAAACGGTTGCTGTGAGTGGCAGCAAATGTTGGCACAGAGCGATGGAACCAGTTTCATTAACGACTTGTTACCTTAAGGGGCTTTTTTTTTCCACAGAAGACATTTAGACAATTCACAGAAGGGAGCACACAGTGTAATACCTCCTGTTTGCTAATAATATAAGGAACGATGGCTGCCTCGCGGTGTTTAGCTTCTGCCGTTTCAGGGTCCTGATATTGTGGATGCTGGCTGACTGTCATGCTGTCGTGGCTTACTGGCACACTTGAATGGAGCTGAGCCATCGTTAATGTGATTAGTAACACCTGTGCTTTCCTGCTACGACAAGTCAAAATACTGTATGTGCTCAGAAAAGGTCTTCGCTGACAGCCTCTGTGGTGTGCCATGGCGCCATGTCTCCAACTTCTTGTTCTTATCAGGGCTCTTTCATTGTGAGGAGTTCCTTTTTGGCCATTCTAATTGCAACTTCTATGCACTAGCCTAGAATCAAGTTATATATGTATAATGTCTACATCTGAACTTGCTGGGACCCTTTGAAAGTCCCACCAGCATCCCGTGAACATCCTCGAACACAACCCTGGCTCGGTGAAGGTAACTCTGTTATGTTTTTTAAAGCATAGTGAGCTGAATGGCTAGAAATTAAAAAGGTTTGATGGAAATTCAATTTGGAGGGTAATGGTCCCAGTGGTCCACATTTGCAAATTACAAGGAAATCTGATTGGCATGGAATGACTCATAACAAGTGGGTGGCACTACTTGTGGCTAAAATACTGTAGCTTAAAGCAGTTAGCAGGCACTTCAGTCTTTACAACTGAGCAGTTTTACTCTTTTATGTTTGAAACTATATGTGCATATCATACACTGTTGTGCCACATGTCAGCTTTCTTTGCTCACTTTACTAGTTTTCTAAAATTTCCCATTTATATGTTTTACTTCTTGTTCAGCTTTGTCCCAACAATTTTGTTTTTGGATTCTCTAGTTAATGAGCTTATTCACAGCTGATTAGTAGGCAACTGTGATTATTTTGGACATTCATACCACGTATATGTGAATCATAAATACAAAGAGGGATTCCTTTGCATTACTCATGATGACTCATGAACAAATCACTGTACTGAGCATATGTACTGTTGTTCAGAAAGCAGTTCTTGGCATTTTGAAAACTGAAAGCAGTTCTGCTCATAATAAGTCAAACAGTAAACCATAGGTGTCAGCTGAAACTGAAAGCATAATTTGTTAAGAATGTGAAAACTACCTCGCACCAATGAATGTTAACTGACAAACGAGGAGGTTTTGCTCTCCAGCAGCAGCCGGCGGTTCAAACTGGCAGCTGATTGTGGTGAGGAGTGTGACACATTATAGGGCAGCGCCTGATATGTACAGTACACTATAAACCGAGCATGTGTAGGAAAAAGCCATTGTCCATTATGTAACAGATGGTGTGAAATCAGAATGCAATACATCATCAGCAGCAGCCCATGGTTAGCGTCTTGTTGTCTGGATCTGATGCATATAGATGAGTGTTACTTGTGCGGTCAGCGTTGTGCGTTTCATCATGATTGTATTAGTACTGCCGACTCAGAGGCAGCCTTGGCTTTGCCCTTTTCATGGGTGGTTGTGCTTTTTTGGTCTGACCTCACACAATAGCACCATCACACTGCGTAAAATCAAGAGTTGAGACTGTTAAAAAAAAGCCATTATGTCCCCAATACTTCTCAACACAAATGGACACCCTTGCTTTAACTACATGTCATTATAATGAGTGTATTCATCGTCAATCACTGTGCTATACCAATACCAAGCTTGAAAAGACTAACTGTATGCAGGTCCTCAATGATGAATACAAGGCAAAGGCATTTTTTTTTCCTCCAACACTGTTGCCAAACGCTTGCTCATGGGGGACTGTAGGATCTCTGTATATTAAGAATATGGTCCAGACCTGCTCTACATAAAGAAATGTGTGAAGAAACAAGTTTTGTTGTGATTTGGTGCTGTATAAATCAAATCGACTCGACAGCGGGAGTTAATGGGCGTCTGTAGATTTAAGCACATCGCATCACTCATACCGCAGTAACTCTGTCATAAACTGTACTATAAACGTCATCATAAAAAAAGCTTATATACAGTTGATTGGTGTGCAACAGTGATGCTTTTTCAGATGTGAATGAAATCCGCACAGTGTACAGGTGCCAAGTTACAAACACAAAGATAAGTGAATGGGCATCAATACATTAATGTATTGAATTTGATGTTTGTGGCAAATTCGTTGGGGGAATAATGAGCATTTTGTTGTTTGGCTGATTTTAGTTTTGGAGCTTATGCTGTGTAGCTGAGTTATAAATACATTGAATTGAAGATATAATTATTAATACACTCATGAGAAGAACGGTGACGCCAATCTTTAAAGAAATAGGCACTTCTACATTTACTTCCTCTTGCATTAAACAGTGATTTATTTTGTATAACATGAATATTAGAATAAATATCAGATAGGTATTAGAAAATTCAACCAATCAGTCGATCAACCTTTCAGTCTCATTGTTTCATTAGGTTGCTTGTTAACACTGCAGCTCCATAATCCACTTAAACAATTCCATCACCCAAGCTGAACCTCTTTTTTTAATGAGCGTTGTTTCCCCCCCCCCCCCACACTTGTATCTACATGTGACTGTAACCTGCAGCTCCCTCAGGAGACGGAACGCCGAAATTGAACAACAGCTCGGCAAGAAACACAAACAAGTTTCACACACGTAATCGGCTTAACACAAAAGGGGGACGGTCAATAAATTCTGATAACAGCTGAGGCTCTCTCAGTGCATCAACATGTGAGTGATTCTCATTGCTGTCCTGTTTTTGGTTGCATGGTGCAGCTCCTTGTGCACTGCAGTGGATGTGGCAGTGAAATGTGATTACATACTGCCATCTGGTGGTGACACGGAGCAGCACACTGTGCCGGCTGTGTCAGGAGAACATGTTATGGTGCTGCAAGGTTAAACGGTTTACTGATTTAAATTTGCGGTGTGACTGTTTACAGAATTAGCCGACTATGGACACGTCACACCTTTTATTGATTAATACTAAAAGCAGCCAGGTGGATCTTAATTACGGCTTATAAAGCTGTTTACACACACAAACACACACACACACACAAAACAAGCAGGCAATATGGCAGCAAGAAAGAACACACAGTCACCCAGCTGAATAGTACTTTATTAAAAGTCTTAAAGTGTCTGTTATCAAATGTATTGAATTATTAAAAAGTAATAAACTAAGGATTAAAAGTAGAAGTACTGTATATACTGTACACTATGAATCGAATGATTATCAAACAGGCCAATTATCAGATCTGTTATTCAGCAATAATTACAATCAATGTTTTTAATTTGATTGCCAATAAAATATATGAATTTAAAAATGTGCTGCATTCACTGTAGCGCAGCATGCACTGTAATCTGCAAAGTAACTAAAGTTATCAAATAAATGAACTGGAGTACAAAGTACAGTGTTTGCCTCCAAAATGTAGTGCAGTGGAAAGAAATGAAACATTTAATACTATTTATACTCATACAAGTAAGAGTCCAGCATTCAAAATGTTACTCAAGTGAAAATACAAAAGTATACTTAAAATATCAAAAGTAAAAGTATTCACTATGCAGAAAGACAAATATTATTACATTTTATAGCGTATTACTGGATTATAACTACTGATGCATTACGGATTCATCACTCTGTTGCACCTGCTATGTAGGGAATAAGTATAAGTCTGTTACTGATATACCATAACTTATTAGTTGACTAATATTCTGTATTAACAGAATGGCAAAATAACTGGTAACTAGAGATTTCAAATAAATGTGGTGAAGTAAAAAGTAGTGCCTGGTCGATAAAATTCTTTGGCTGATAGTACCAGCTGACACTATCACATATACATCAGGATCGGTGTATAGGTTGCCCATTATGTGCCCCTAATGCAATAAAAGACACTTGAGGTAATATACTGTTTCAGTGAAACAAATGCGTGTATATCAGCTGATGTATCAATATTGGTATTTTTCACACCCTAATATCATTATAAGCATTGTCTCCACACTGAGGGCTCTAGTTAAAGAATAATATTTGCTTCAACAATAAAATGGAGTGACAGTATAAAGTAGCAAATACTCTAGTAAAGTAGATTTATTTTAAAATTGTAACTGAGTAAACATACTTGATTAGATTCCACCATTGCACACAGGCACACTCGTGACTGGTGATATGGAAATCTTTTCTGAATCCATCATCCACAAGCGCACATACACTTACACTGCGATCAATTTGCTGCATGCTTTCCAAAGGTCTCATCAATTCTGTCTCAATAATCTCAATGACTTTCGACATTTATCTGCTCGGTGAGATTGTAATTACTGGTGGCCTCTACACCCCCCGCTGCTGTCTGTTTGATTAGACCACTATTGATACTCCGTGGACTGTGAGGAGAAATGATTGCACGCGTTATTTCACATTCCTGTGTGACTTTTCTGCTGAGACAAATGCCGTGTTGGTCTCACCCTCGAATTCGTTTCGATGCTGTGAAACGCTCTGTGCTATTGTCCTTCAAACCAGAAACAGACTCTCCGTCCTGTGGAGATGGTAACAGGTTTCACAGTGCGACTCCTCTGATCAGTTCTCACACTGACGTAGCGAACACTTGAGACTGGCAAACAGCCATGACGCTGTACAGATACACTTTCTGAGAAGACCGTATATGTTAAAAAATGATCTCTGTACCATCACATCAATCATTTTGCCTTATAGGATGGTCAGGTTTATTGTGGTGTGGCTCCACACTTAATTTTCCATGTCCACACACAGGCAGGAAATGCAATAATGCTTGACAAAGAGAGAAAACTTTTACTCTGCATAATTTTGAATACTCATTGGGCACATTTTCTCCACATTTCAACTTCATTCTGACAGAAGAAATGGTTGCTGCCGCCTCTGTTTTCATTAGACTGAACCGCTACAGTACTTCACAGCATTATTCGATAATGACCATTTTATTTGAAAATGCAACAGTGATTAAAGTCATTTTGGTGAAGAGTTTTGCAAATGGCAAAAAACTGTAACCCAGCTATTTTTACATGCATCAGAGGGCATGGGCAGGGCATGAAGGTGGTCGGCTAATTGGTCGTGAGATTTCACATTATCACATTCAATTTAACAATTGAAGCAACTCATGTGGGGAAAATACAGAAAAGACCTGAAATTACAATCACATTTTTTCCATTAGTTCTAAAGCCTCTGCTCTCGGAACCAAACATTTTGTGTTTGATTCTCATAGATGACTGTCCTCATCATTGGGTTCATTGCATCATCCAAAGTAAAACGGAACCTAAACTGCAAACCTGCATGTAATTCTGATAAATATGAGACTGTTCATGAATTGTTGTGTGTTGTTTCAAAACCCAGGCTAACACTGAAATGCTGAATGTTGAGTTATGACCCAGCCTCCTTTTAGAGCCACATGTTGCTTTGCATGAGTCTTGCTGGGAGCTCAGCACACAAGTTCACATATCTGCCCTGCATATTCAGCCTTGGGTGGGTGTGCACTAGCAGTGAAAAGGAGCTAATTGTGATCCAATTAAATCTTTAAAACATTTTTCATACATCCAAACCTCACACAATTCCTCAAAGGATGCAAAGTATAGTAATATTTTAGAACTGGTGGCTAAATAGGTGAAACATAGATAACTGATGTTTCATGCCAAGCTGGTAGAGCTGTAGCTGCAAGGAGCTTTGGCCGCATCGTGGTTGCATGCGTTGATATTATTGTATGATGAAATGTCAAATGTTGTTACCTCATTAAACCTCGATATTCAGATGCAGCAGAGCCATATGTCAGCTGCACATTTATAGAAGAATGTGAGATTGATGATATAAATGCGGGGTTTGGGCTCCATCTACAATTTTCATTCAGAGATTTCCAAGAATAACACAAGAAAGTTAGGATGCTTATTTTCAGTACAGGGGACACAGCGCTGCACATACTGAGAGGGCGGGATTAAAAACGTAAACTCTCACTGATCAATCGGACAGTCCACTTGTGATCAAAGCTGATCATCAAATATTTGCAACGGACAGCACTTGAGAAGGTCAAAACGAGCACCTCTGATACATTCTACGACCCACTGGTGATTTCTTTATAAAGGGATTTCTGATTGAGTGAGTTGAGGATCAGGATTAGAGAGTGGGGAGTATAAAGACTAGAGATGCATGGAGTGCATCATTATTTCTGTCACCCTATTTCAACTCTGAGGCTACAAAGGTATTGACTTGAGGTTATATTGCCAGGCTTGTCTGATCTTCATATTCAAGACTCCCACTCGCCCAGACATGGAAATCTAATTTGACGGCACTGTTTGTGAGGCCGACCTTTGTTTAGCCTTGGTGTTAACATATTCAAATGCATGTAGGTTATGTAACCAGTGTTTACTCTGGTTCTATAATACTGTATGTGCACTTTTGTCTCATATATCTCTGTTTGGATCTTATTTATGTTTTTAGTCCAGGTAGTCATGTTTAAATATATTATTTACTTTGTTATACATGAAAGTAAAATTCACTTGTTTTACACTTTCTCACTGCTTAGTGGTGTCGGCACATACAGCTGAGCTTGCTGGATGCAGGGACCTGTGTACCATGGTTTGGGTTTTGGTAAATCGATTTGTGTTTACTTTTGTAATTACGTCCTTGCATGTTTTACTTTCCACTTCCAGCCTTTGTTTTTTTCCTGTGCATTCCCCGGGTTCTATCAGTTCAACATTCATGTGTATTTAAGCCTGTTTTTCCATCACTCTTTGTTTTTCTTGGTCTCCTGTGTTTCAGTCCTTGTTCCCTGCTCCTCTTCTGTCCTCTGTGTTCCTGCTTTGTTCTCTTTGGCCTCTGGTTTGCCTTCAGTTTTGTATTTCTCTCAAGTTTTTTTTGCTGTATCTTTCATTCGCCTGCCTTCTGTTGTTTGCATTTGGGTCCACACTTTTGTGCATGCCTGTACAGTGCACTGGCAATCAGGCTAACCAGAAATGCAAGCAGCTACATACAATCAGTCCTTCCCGGGCTGGAAGCATCATCAAAAGGTTTTTCTCTTTGTAAAAAAAAAAAACTTTAGTTGACTCAAATCATATAATTCTAGGTAATGAAGTCATTTAGGAAACGAGTTATCTCTGCTTCCACTCGGATACGCCAAAGAGCAAAGTGGCTTGGTACATCTTTAAAGCAACTCATCTTACAAAAAAAAGTAATTCTGTGTGTGGTTATGAACTGTGTGATGATCTCAGATTCCCCTCTCACTCTGTAATCTGCTGACTCAGTGCTAATGAAGCTGCAGGGAATTAAGACTCACATTTTCCGCCAGTCCCACAGGGACACTGCTGCCTGAACACTTGCGACACACAAACACACACATTTGCATGTCTGCAGGCTAGCTAGTCTCACCCTCTGCACTTGTAATTTAAAGGAGGACTATCATGCTTGTTTGTTTGTTTTTTCCCCTTATTTGTTATTATTTATTTATTATTCCCTTTAGTGTTTTATAGAGGTTCTTGTGAATGTAAAATAAGCTCAGAGTCACCAACAGAAGCTTGTCCCTCCCAAAGAAAACACTGCTCCTGAAACGCCTTGTCAGTACACACACCTTTTACGTGAGACTTTGTGACATCACACTATGTCACACATTTGTATATTGCATGCCTAGCAGCCAGTTTGGTGCGTAAGAGTTGATTGAAAGTCTGTATGAGCTGACCAGTCAGAGTAGACAGGATATTCAGGGCGGACCCCAAATAACTAATAAAACAATGTTTCCTTTACATTTTGAGAAAAGTAACCCTAACCCTAACATTAATAGTTTTGTTAAATAATGATGCCATCTTTACAAACAAATATCGCAGCTCCCCGAATGTAATAAGTAGAATGTACAACAACCATCAACAATACACACGTTAAACCTTTTATTGCTATCATTCATATTCATACACCAAATAAACATGCATAGAGTTACTATTTATTTACAACAGGTTAAGCAAACTGGTGCTTATATCATCGTGGTACTACAGTATATAAATACATTTCACATGAAGAGGTCCTAAGGACTGTGAGGTTGGAAGCCAACATCACCTTGAGGCATTATTATTACGTCCCACAACAGGAAAGAAAGGGTAGTCCAACGTTCGCAGTTTTCCATTTTTCTGTTGCCCGTTTTTGCTGAAAAGTTGCTCCAAATGTGGCCCCACAATGCTGCCCATAATGTCCTGTTCCATATCTTTGTGTCTGCGATTCATTAACTTCCTTGAATATGTGTAACCATCTATAGTGCTGTCCATCCACAGCAACCCAGCACTGATAATGTAGTTGGGACCATGGAGCCATAGGACAATTGATGCTCTTGTCAAGGGATTAATTTCATCACTGGGTGGCAAAACGTTATTTTTGCATCCACACTGACAGGGAAGCTTGAGTGGTTGCTCTTGTGGTTCTTTGGCTCCATATTGGCATTAATTTATTGTACTATACACTGAGAACGTAGCTATCAAAACTACAGCCATGGTGCTATATTGTAAAAAAAAAACTGACAGTCTGTGTTTTATCACATTAACTATTTCAATGGGTCAGTGCTGGCCGACTTCCTCAGTCGGAGGCAAACGAACACTGTCACTGAGCACTCATCCTTTCAAAGAAAAAGGTTCAAATAACTAAAAATGAGAAGAGAAGGTTAAACTTCCTGAACGTCTGAACCTGACGAAGACCCCAATTCAGAGTTTCATCATTAACAATCATGGATACAGATCTACTCCTTTCAACAGCCTCAGCTGAGCTGAGCATCACAATAAGCCAAATCAAAATGAAGTTAAGCAGTAGAAACAGAAGTTACACTTGATAACCATGCAGGAAGAACAGAAAACGAAAAAATGTAATCCTACTTTTCTATTATCACCAGGCAAGAAGAATAATCAAAACATTTTGTAGTTGATGACATATTCAAAACCGGATTAAAACATGAGGCAATGCAGCAAAAATATGAACATAAACAGTTTAAAAAGGCAATTGAATATAAATAGATATTGATAATTTCGCTTGCCGTTATGTTCAGCACACACCGAGTGGTAGTTCTTAATGATGGGATGTCATGAGCGAGAGTATGTCACAGCAATATTGAGTACAGTAATAAATAAACATGCATTTCTGTTGTTAAACTGAATCCAGTTCTCTATCTGAAATGTAGTGTCATGTTCAAGTGTCATGTTCATCTGCTTGTTGATTGCATGCCAGTTCAGAAATATCCAATGTATAATAAACATAATATTAACATCTGAAAATAAACTTAAAATCTACTACTGGAGGAACTAAAGGGAAGCCAAGGAAAACAGTAAAATCAAATTGGATTCTTTGGTTCTTTGGTTCACATCACTGGTAGCAAACATACTGAATCACCTGAACTGAAACACTCAATAGTAACACTGCGGAAGATGACAACAGCCTTAAGAAACCGAAGAGACATGATATCTCAAGCGTAGAATATCCAGGAATTTTTTCACTTCAGATAATACTCAGATGATGACATCCCGTGGAAACATTTTGGCCACTTCATTCATATTCAAATCACTCCACAATGTCTAACACATCTAGGTCTGAATACTGCTTTATGTGTCACAAGAAGCACAGTGACAAACATCGACAGCAACAACACCAAGAGCGCCGCATACGTCACTGTTACATGGTACCTGTATCAGGTGTTGCTGTTGTGTTTATCGGCTCCGTTATATTACATTACACCTGTCCAGTTAGTATGGAGACCCAACGTGTTCAATATTAGCTAAATAATAACCTGATGAATATAAAGTGAGATTAAGAAATGAAACAATTGTTCCCATTACTATGACATTTTTTTCATCAGTCTGATTTTTATAACAGCTTTATTTTCAATGTATTACAGAAATTGTTATTAAAATACGTTCTTTTTCAAAAGTCTGCTTTCATTTCTGAACAACACTAATCTGAAAGCCAGTCTGATTTCATAATGTCACTTTTTACCTTTCTACCCTTCAGATGCTGATGCATTGTCAGGCTCGGCCACTGTTAGCCAGAGTTGTGTTACCAGCAAGCAGCTTTAACCTCTGGGCTAAAGGAACCAAAGAGAAAGACTGTCTTTTTCTCCCCACAACGAGGAACATTGTTAGAATCACAGCACTGCCAAGGTAAAACTGATTTAGCCAACATGCTAACACTGGCTCCTCAGTTTGATGCCAAGTCAATTATCCAAGCTACCAAGCTAAATCTAAAGAAAGTCCCAATGCCTTTCTTTGCACATTTATTTACAGCAGAGGATAGTGGGTTTTTTTTTTAATTGCGACATAATTTTATTATTTTGGGAACAAAGCAATTGCGGCAAAAGATAGTTATTTGATTAGGACTTCTTCAGCATTGTTGTGCTTCGAGCTAACGGAAGTTAGCTGGTCAAAAACTTGGCAATGTTAGCAGCTGTTGCACCTCACTAGCTGAGGCATAGCGTTATGATATAAAAAGTGACATGACATTAAAAAAAATGGGGAAAATGCCTTTATGAAATAAAAACATGGCCTGGGAAATAAAGAAAATCCATGAAAAAAATATGCCTTAACAAAAACAATACTTGGGGATTACAATACTTAATACATAATAACAGTGTATTAAATTTGATGAATAATTTCATCATTTCATGATGTCATCTTTAAGCCATATAATATAATTATTATTCAACATTTTGAAGTTTCATGGTGTTTCATACACCACCTTCCTTGTGAAACTGCAGGACAGATTTGTGCAATGACAAGTTCCATAAAACTGTTCATGGTGAACAGATTTCTGGAACACAACTGAAGGGATTAAAGGCCACTACATTTATAGTGTCAATGAAAGAAGTGAATGCAGGTGAATAGAGACAGCACTGCTCTGTGAATTAAAAATAGCTCATGGAAGGACACAGAAGAAGGAGGGAGATTTCAACTGAAAAGTAAATGATTGTACATGAAGACTGGTTTATAGTTTTTAAACACAACCTCCGTGTTGAGTTATTTTTCCAGCTCCTTTGTCTTTCTTTTCCATCCCCTCTTCTCCCATCCATTATTTTTCCCATTTCCCCTTAAATGTATTACCTGCAGGCAGAAATGGAAAATGAAATTGTAAAGTATTAATGATCAATCCATCACAACAGAAAAAAAGTGGAAACGGGCATTTGCTCTCCCTCAGCAATGCTGGCAAATTCTGTCATAAAGCTTTAAATTACAGCTCCATCTTCTTCGTGTTAGACAGTAACAACCTGCCTGGTGACACACATAAAACGAAAGTACTACGGCAAAAAAAAATGCAGACTGGCCAATTTGTTTTCTCTGCAAGCAACGTTCGTTTCATCTCAAGGTGACGATCAGAATTGATCAAATCTCACTAGTTAGTGTCAGATGGGCCTATTTTTTGAACAACACCAGACTCAAGAACACATTTATATTTAGAAATGGAGCTGTAATCATAAGCATTTACTTTTTCCCAAAAAATCAACCCTATGTGAGTTTGCTACTCTGCTTATGAATCCAAATGTAGAAAGTTTACACACTCATCTCAAAACACACCTAAATTACACTTACTGTACATACATACAGTAAAATACACCTCTTGTCTGCATACGCTCTCTGTCTTACGCTCTCTGGAACTTCTGCTGCACACAAGCAAATGCTAAAAGTACAGATAATATGTCCAGTACAGCAGGTTGACCATGACAAAAGAGAGGGGGAAGGTGACTCTGGAGTAGTTGTCTATGTGGTGGGGGTTCTCCACGTGACAGCAATATATGGCGCGGAGCACTTTGCGGATGGTGGTCAGAACAGTGATGCACCAGTGAGTGGGCTCTGGAGGCGATGCCTCGGGGTTAGGCTCAATGCCCGAAGGGCTGGATGTGCTGACAGTGAGTTCTAGGGAGGCCGAAGCTGCATTAGGAGTTGCGTCGGCCTCTTTGCGTCTCTTGGCCCTGTTGGAGTGACTCGAGATGGTGTGGACCATACCATTCTTTTCGTCGTCGAAGTCGTGCATGTGGTGGGCATACTGCAGGAGAGTGAGAGCCAAAGAAAGAATGAGTTTTAAATGGAAACAAACACATGACACATCTGAATTTAAGAGGTTGCGGCACTTGGTCAACTCACCCCAAACTGATCGATGACATGATGAAGATGACGATGATTGTGATGATGACAATGACAATGACCAGCATCATGATTACAATGACTGTGACCACAACAACACAATGACCACAACAAATAACGATAACTCATATGTCCAGGGAGGTCTCACCATGTATATGTGTGCGTCGGGATGAGTGAGAGTGCAGAAGTGGGCCACGGCATACTCAATAAGCGCTCCGAAGATAAAACTGAAGCAGATTCCCAAGTAAACATCAATGGCCTTAATGAAGCAGTTGGCATTGGGCAGTGACGTCCGGGCTCCCATCATCAGAGTGGTCATGGTCAGCACTGTGGTCACTCCTGGCACACAAGAACACACTAGTAAACTACAGATTCTTTGATCAACCATTCAATAACACATATTTCCTCAGCAGGAAATGTATCTGGTTGTTGGCTTGTGTTTCTATAAGACTGTCAATCAGTCAAGCTCTAGTTCCAGTTCCTGCATTACAAATAATTCTAGTAATTAATATATGATGGGGTTGGGGTGGGCGGCATTCTTACGCATCCTTACGCATCCTTACTTGGAATCCTGAAGTTCTAGCGAACAGCCTATTTTCAACTCAAAGAACCTGGATCTTATGGTCGTGTTCAGAGCTGTTTTCAGTGTGTAAAGCTGATGGCTTTATTGCCCTATACCCAAGAAAACTTGATTACTGCCAGTTAAAGGTTAGACTGATTGAAATCTCCAGCAACAATGAGAACAGGATCAGTGAGCAGTTCAAGTCCTTACAAGGTCTGATAAGGACTCTCTCTGTACTTTCTTGGGGTGGGATGCAGACTTCTGTGATAATGACGGATGTAAATTCCCTTGCCTATCCTATTGTCACACCAAATTTTTTTCTGAGTAACCTTAAAGCAAATGTCTACTCTTTTCCTTACCAGATTCCTCTGCTCTGTCAGTTCGGTTTATAAAACTGGTTCTTTGGTTGAATGGCACTGTCGGGTACTCTAGGATTTTGCTTAAGAAAGGTTGTTACAGTTCCTTTATATCCTGTTGGAGACTGATGTGGGCACATAGGCTGTCCAGTTCATTATCCAGCACAGGTACAAGATGCTAGACAAGAAGATTCACACGGCTGCAGCTGGTGTTTATCTCCACATTCACCTTGGTGTTTCCTCCCATGTAAAGATGGATGCAGAGATGAGCTGAGATTAGATTGTTCTAAACCCCAAGGATTTCTGTTCTAAACTTTAACTTTGACTGTTGCTCATTCAGTCATGGATATTTAATGTGGAATACTTAATTGATGAAACCACATTTTGGAGGACACAAACCGTCAACAGTGCTCATGTTTGGTAAAATTAAGGAACATGTCACCAAATGCACCTGTGTTGCCAATTAATACCTCACAGTTGGTACAGTGACAGTAAGAGATTAGGAAACATTTGCAATAATTGTTAAATAGTTTAAATTCATTGCCGTGTTTTGGTCTTTTGCTTGGTAATAACAATGAGGTAAATACTGCTGTACCCTTTGAGGAACAACAAAGAGACAAGCAAAGGCAACTGAGATAATCTGCACTGACACATCCGGTGTGCCACAGAATAGGACATGTTGTAGCTTTGTCAGTTTTAAAGAACTTAGTGTTCCCTTGCAGTAGTTGGGGGGGATCTAATTCAACACAAGATCTATTTTTGAATGTTCCCACTCGGTAACACCAATGTCAAAGATGCTCTCTTCAGCTCCCAGCCCCTCGGAAAATCAAAGCCAAACCAACATGCATTTACTAAACTAGAGTTAAAGTTTCTTATATCTGCGTAGTAGTGAAACTACTGCTGATGCCGGATGGAAAACTCTTGATCTCATAACAACAGTACACAGCACATAAAGAGATGCACACTACCTAGTTAAGATCTGGTGCAATGTAAACGTGTACTCGAATAACCCATACCTATACAGATACGTGCTGGGACAGAGGACAGGGAGATCCAGAATGAAACCCATGAGAGGACAACAAGCAGGCTGGAGGGGACGTAGGTCTCTAGGATGAAGTACAGAATGCTCCTCTTCAGCTCAAAGTGGAACACCAGCTTTGGGTAATTGCCTTTGAAAAGAGGGACAAAAGGTCTTTCAATTTACTTGAAAGCAAGAAATGTGTGAGAATCAGAGAATCCTACCAATGAAGACTTACCAGTCTCATAAACAGCCTCTGAGACAGACGTGTAGTGGTCCTCTACTGTGTACTGAGCCAGCTGTAGAGTGTCCAAACCGCTGACAGACTCATTTCCTCTGGTCCAGTAGAACATGACATCATTGATGTTGTAACCCCCTGCAGGAGAAAGGGACAAATGACTTTCTCACGAAGGTTACAGTAAAGTTAAAGCTTCACTCTGAAAGGATCAAATAAGTTACCCTTAAGTCTGCGCAAAACCTGTTAACGGCTGGATTGTCTTTGCTTTAAACTCGTTGTTTTGATGATGCGGCGTCCAACTTGACTGCTTTGTTTCTCTTTAAAGGAGCAGTTCACCAAAAATGTTTAATTCAGCCATTTACGATACATACAACATTTATGGAGCTTCACAACAGAACAGTGCTGCAGCATTCAGGTACTGTTTTCAAATGTGTAACAAAACAACCTAAAAAAAACCCATAAAAGGTTCCATACAGCTCATCTGGTGTAATCCAAATCCCCACAAGCCACAATTAATTTGAAAAGACATTAATTTAATTACAATGGCCGAGCTCATGCACCCACTTCAGACGGTGTGCAGGCAAACGCTTTTAGCTCAGGAGCTACAGTGAAGATTTCTGCTTAGAAAAAAATGATGTGAATAACGTCTTTTTCAAATCCTTGTGGGATCTCCGGGCTCGTGAGGATTTGGATTACAGCAGATGAGCTGTACAGGGCCATTCTATAATTTTGTTTGGTTGTTCCCCCATCTACTTCTGATGTTCACGGGAACATTGTCTCGCTGTGAAGCTCCAGAAACGTTTTGCAGGCTATGAAACTTCAGCTGACTACTGATCGGCATGGGGGTGAGTACATCGTGACTGTATTATCATTTTTGCACGCACTGTTCCTTTAACCAGCTGATAAACCCACTGATGTCAGTGTTCTAGAGTGGATAAAACACAGCCCTTTACCTTTCCTTCTGGAACTTGCAATGCTTGTGGGGGTGGCGATATGAAGAGTGCATTACACATTAGCCTAGCTGTGATGATGATAATGATGATGATGATGATGGGGGTGATAATGGTGATAATGGTGATGACGAAGACACACAAACAGTGCATTAGTAGTTTTTACTGAACTTCAAAGTAGCTGTGGTGGGAACAGCTGGGAATGTTAATTGCTCAAGCTACGCTAAAGCCTGATCCTCTTATGGCTGAGTTGTTTGGGATTGCAACCCATCGTGGGTGGCAAATACCCTCTGATGCTAAACACCAGCACAAGAGAAACATTTGGCAAGCGCTAAAGGGAATTTGAAAAACACCTTAGAAACGCTACTTTAAGATATCACGTTACCCCCTGAGAGGCAAATGGTGATGAAGTGCAATACTTGTGTGCCTAGAGTGTGCCTGCCTTTAAATCAACACATGAATTCAACATTGGTATGTACCTACATCCACCTGGCTTTAAAACAAAATGTCAATGTTCTGTGTATGTTGTTGTGGTCACAGCGGCAACACAGCATTGTCCCGTTATTCACTCTAACACAGTTTGACACACCGACATCCGACAGGCCAATGGAAATGCATTTGTGGTGTTTATTCACGTCTTCATAGAGGGGTGCGGAAAAGTGCTGATGTAGAGCTTTACCCCCTCCCTAACAGACTCATCATGCATATCGCACTCAGCCCTGGAGAGCCTGGATAAACCAGATAAAACATGGAATAAGAAAGCATGCTATATTAATGTGGCCGAAAATCCCACGGCTATGTGTGGGAGCTCTTTTGAAAGCACCATGTAACAATAATGATATCAATTAATAAGAACTGATGTGGCTCCTATGGTAGCATTCACGGAGGAAGCACTTATTGGAAAGGCAAAATATTTTTGAGTGTATTCTTCTAATTTGTCTGCAGAGGGAGCAAGAGAATAAGAAAAGTCAGGGGAAGTGCAGTCGGCTGAGGCTGGAGTACATCTCTGCACACTGTTGCACATGAAACGCTCATTAATTTGCTGTCGCTCTTCCCATTCAAACCAACACAGAGTCATGTTTTATTGACCAACGTGAGCCACGACGCTGGGAGCAGAGTCCCCTTAATGAAGGGCAGTGGTGACTTAAAGGTCCTGTAAATTCACTGTTTCCGCTCTCATTGTAATTATCCGACTAGAAGTACTCATTATTTTCCTGACCCGAAGCCCTGACATTACTGTACAAGTTAGAGAGACAAATGGTTAGTGACATGCTGTGCAATAGCGTGGAAATGAGCAACATGGGGGTACGTTCAACCTTCCGCCGCCCTGTGCCCCCTTGAACACAAGTAGCCACATTCACAATCAAAGAGTTTTTTTTTTTTTTTTTAAAGAGCCACCACTGAAGCGAAATTAAGGCAAAGATCACAAAAGAATGTCACTGACTCTTTCCACCGTTGGAACTCACTTAATATTTTACCACATTCCCGATCTTAACACCCCGCACCCTCCCACAACGCCGCACTCTTTAAACCTCCCTCCTGTGCAGATGATCCACTTTTGGCACCGCATTAAAAGGAATGAATCCTTGAATATACAACTTCATAAAGAGGCAGAGAGACGGAGCAAGAGGGAGATGGAGACTGAAGGAACGAGTGACAGAGAGGAAAATGGCAGAGATAGCGCGGCAAGGATGAGAGAGAGTGACTGTGGGAAAGAGAGGCAGACAGAGAGAGAGAGAGAGACAGATATTTAGGCTGGAATTATTGAAGCAGCAGAGGAAGGATCCATCATATTCTCGGTTACCTAACTTTAACCTCCAGATGTCTTTTTGTCTGCTAAGTGGGGACTGGAGCTGCCGTTAAATGTTTTATTTGGCACTGAGGTCCTGGTGGGCTTCTGGCAGGGATCAGACTTAGCTTAGCCTGGCTGGCTGTCATTAAATAGCACAGAAGAAAAGAGCGAGGTGGAAAGCAAAGGAGGCAGAAGAGCGAGGGAGGCTGAGAGACGCGTGAGGGGCTTTTTTTCTCAGTTCCATCTCATTCAGATCCCCAAAAATCTGTCTTTTCATGTTATATGATCTTAATAACAATTTGCTTCGATTATGCACAAACTGCCGACGCATTTCAACTTGAAACTTAAAAATGTGTCAAAATTTGCCAGATCTTTCCCCTTATATTTCAGGAATATGTTTCAGAACTCTTAACAAGTAAACAATGCTTTAAGCCTCCTGGCAGAGCACATTAATATGAGTTTAGAGGATTTGTAAATTAGGTGGGCTTCTGTCAGGGACAGGACTGGAAAAAAAATAGGATGCCTTGAGGCTTGTGGTGAATGGCTGCTATAAAAAGTATGTTTGAGTCAATAAAGGAGTAGTTCGAGTGGGCGGCTCTGGTTCAGTAGGTAGAGTGGGGTCGTCCAATCCAAAAGGTTGTTGGTTTGATACATGGATCCCACATTGAAGCGTCCTCAGGCCAGATACTGAACCCCAAACTGCTCCTGATGGCTGTTCCGTCAGTGTGTGAGTGTGTGTGAAAGGTTAAGACTAGAGTAGCGCTTTGAGTGGTTGGCAGAGAAAAGCACTAGCGAGAATGCAAGTCCATTTTTGGAAAAGAGCTTGGAAAAGGGTTTTAAATGCACCTTCACATCTGAGCATTAAAGATGCCATGTGGACTTTTGTTGTAAACAAACAAATGTGTGTTTAGTTTTGCAACAAAACACACTGTGTACTCTTAATGTCTAACAGCGGTGTTCAGGTGCATTTCCTGCCACAACAAACAAAGCCAGTTTTTGTGAATTTCCAAATATTATCTCATACAGTGTTTACATCTATGCTTTGCTTTTCCCTGCACTTTGCTGGCACATTTCTGTTTTTGTTTGTGTTACTATTGCCAACAG
This sequence comes from Diplodus puntazzo, assembly GCA_963678695.2. NCBI lineage: Eukaryota > Metazoa > Chordata > Actinopteri > Spariformes > Sparidae > Diplodus > Diplodus puntazzo. The sequence goes on from OZ023168.1 coordinate 16,363,108, forward strand.
CTGGTGAACATGTGCCACCCTGCCAGTGGCCAGCCCTGAAATCGGACTGGTCACCCCAAGTGCCTCCCCGTTATCCTGAAGTATGACTGTCTGTCAGTCCAGGGAGAGGCGGGACCTTAGTTCCAACCAAGTGTTTGATGATATACTGTTTTCTTCTGCATGAAGCGAAGTTCTGGAGGTGCAATTCTTTTTCAAGGACTATGAGACTGAAGGACCGAAGCTCTATATTATATTTCTTTTGTCTCACTCAGATTGGTAGGACAACCTATCTTTTAAATGCGTCGTTTTGGATGAGAAATGGTAAGAATGAAGAAGAATGCTATTCAGATGCGTGTGTGTGTGTGTGTGTGTGTGTGTGTGTGTGTGTGTGTGTGTGTGTGTGTGTGTGTGTGTGTGTGTGTGTGTGTGTGTGTGGGTCAGTGCCCTCAGCTCTGTGCCTACATCTCTAAAGGTCACTGATTAGCATGTTGTATCCTCTTTGTGTTATGTGAATGGAACTCAAAATCTTGACTCTTGATGTCGTCATGAATCCACAGCTTTTCTTTTTTACATTTTTAGTTTTTTATATGGACTAAACAAACTAGATGTAATGCTTTAATGAGCAAGTTTTCAAGGTGTTAATAGGGGGATTTTTGAGCTGTGGAGTGACCTGGTTTTAATCTGAATAATGAGGTAAGCTAACAAAGCTGAGTTAACAGGCTAAGCTAATGGTCTCCAGCGTCTAGCTTCAGACAAGCAGAGTGGCATCCACCCCCTCATCTAAATCAGAACAAGAGAGTAAGTTGACAAACTATCCCTTTAAGAGATTTTCACAAGTCATCTTCCGGCTTCATCTCCGCTTTCATAACAGTCATTAATGAGGGACGCACAGGAAAATACTCCATCGTGATCTGAATTGCCCCTGCAATTTCTGTCTGCTGTGTGACTTAAGCATGTATTCTTACACACACTCATGCACAGGCACGTACACACCTCAGCAGTTTAGAAGATGAGAGCGTGTGATCTGTTTGATCCTTGGGCTTGATCACATTCACTTGACATCCCGCCCACCCACCAACTCTGTGCCACAGCTCGGAGCTGCACACTTTACATTTTTTTCTTATTGAGTATGAGGTGTCCTTACAGCTCTCCAGTTGTAACGTGCAGGTCTGCTTGTCCATGGGATATTTGGTCAGATCCATGTTGCACGCCACGGTGGTGGTAATCCTGAAAAAAACAGAAGTATTGTTACTGAAAGGGAAAGAGGATACCTGCAGTAAATGTCTTTTTTAATAGTAGCGCAGAGGTTGCAGCTCATAGCAAACGAACAATAGAGAAGATTTGTGAGTTTGTTCCCTGTTCTCTCAGCTAGCTTGGTTTTTGATGTATATGAAATCCATTAATTAATTCCTACATGGCACATGAAGAGCACTGGTAAAGGCTAATGATATAGTTTTTATTGCATTGCTGCCATGCCGTTAATCTGGACCAGCCTGTATGAGAGCCTCTCACATCGTTAATTTGTCTTAAAGGCAAAAGAATGATGCAACTTTGGTCTTTCAATTAAGAATAAGTAGCATGCATGAATGCTCCTTGATGTTGCTCACATGTTGTTGTAAAAGTTGGTTGAAGGCGATGAATACATGAAAGACATGGCGCATGAAAAGGATTCCAGATATATACACTTGCCAACAATAATAAAACACGCTCAAAGGCCAATTTCTACATTATGGTGCTTTAACTCAATCAAGAATTTTCTGAAAACATTGCATACATGTCTGTCGTCGACATAACTGTGGAGGACATGAAGTCTCTTCTGTACGTTTTCCCTCTTGCAAGCATCAATATGTTGGGCAGCGTAAATATTCGATACAGCGAATGATGGATAGTCCGAATCGTGACAGTGTGTTGTTCTGATGATTGATGTGATGCAGCCATGACACATCATCTCTGGAGGCCTCTATTGGCTATCGACATAATTGTATCTCCAGACAGTTAGGAGTTGCCGCAGTCAGCACTTAAGAATCTCACTTGCTTTACTAAAAGTTACTTGATGCTTTTTTTTTGTTTTCCTACAACATCCTATATTCAGCAGGAACCCTTTAGCTCCTTTTGCACAGCCTGTTCCAGGTGGCTGTGCTATGCATTTTTTCTGACTGTTATCTGACTGTTTTGTAAGGGTTAGGGTTACAGAATGAGGAACAATCCTATATCTACCTTTTCAAGCAGAGAACAGATGATCTGTCATAAAAGCAGGACGTAATTGATTATAATTGGCATGTTATGCCATTTTTTAAAACCACTGCCCAACACGTATGTAAATGTTACACTGATGTCGACGTGCTGTAATATCATTGTTCTGTATAAATAAACAAAGGCAGCTTGAAGAGGGATCTTCGTTCACGCCCGTATTGTGCGATCTGTGTCAAAACCTTAAACTATTTGACTTATAAGTGAAAATTTGGCAACACTTCATGACAGAGCCCATTCTGGTTTTAAAGAACACAATTTATAATTATCAATTACCAGAGAAGTTTACTGTTTCAGTTTCCTGAAGTCATTTTACACAATAAAGTTTAATGTGTTAAACTGTAACATAGCCTGCCTCTGCTACATATCTTCTCATAAGTGTTTTATAATGGCATTGCAAAAAATATGTGTATGTTGGCCAATATATAAAAATCTGACTTTACTTATTTACTCCCTACAATCAGTATTGCCATTGGCCCCCAAAAAAATCAGTCAGGCTGGCATGTTACAGGTCTGGAAGTTTCATAGTATGTAGGCGGCAATTACAAAGCAACGTGTTTTAAATTTCTTTGAGATTATCCCCCAAAATGACCACAATAACAGCCTAATAAAGTGTTGAAAATTACCCAGTTATTATTTTTAAAAGAATGTTTTCCAATAAGCCTTTAAATACAGCTGTAACATCTCTATACACTTGCCCTCAGCAGGCCACTCAGTTGAAATTAGTCGTTGCAGCTTCATTTCCAACTAGTTTCTGTCTATCTTATGCAAGTCAGTAAAATAAAGTTATTATTTTGGTATTCGAGGGGACAATTTCAAATACATATTTAATATGTTTCCTTGTAATTAGCACCTACATACCATGAAATCTGCTGACCTGTAAAAAGAAGTGTTATCTCAATTTCTATACACCAGTAAGCTGAAGCACATCGACTCAAAAATGAAAAAAAGGAGGGGGACCTCAGATAAACCACCTGTGCAGTCTACCATGCACCTTAACTGTGACACCAATTTATATGGGTCTTTCTCTGACAGGCATCTCTAGTCTTTGCTGTACTCAAACTTAGATTTCTGGTTTCGGACTTCATTATATTTTCATCACAAAATATGAACTGCCCCCTCCTGAGCTGTAAAACTAGCATACAGTAATCCTAATTGAATCTTCCCTCCTTGGGAACAACCTTTAGCTCCAGTGACCTCAGTGCTTTCTCTTGTATTCCTCGCGGCGCAGCATTGAAACATTTACCACAGCTGTCCGTTTCCTTCCACACCTCGCATTTCTCACACCACTCTGTACCTCTTCACGGCCCCAAATCCCTGAGGTGGCTGTCCCTCTCCCAGCCATCTTCTGTGGCTTGTTTTACCCTCACTAGTCCTGTTCTCTGACTGTGACGCGCTCCCCTCCTCCACATATCCTCTGTCAGGGTTAGAGCCAAGAAACTACACTGCGCTGCTCTCCGTGCGGAGGCGAAGGGCCGTGAAGACATTCAACGCGGCACGAATCATCAAATGCACTCATACTGTACATAACAATGTCGCACTCTTGTTGAAAATACAAATTCACAGGCGAATGTATAGGGACATTATCAACTGTGCGGCCTGAGCCTGAACACCCAAACCAATTTAATACAATGTGATGCCCACGCATGTTTCCCCCCCAGATGATAGTTACAAGTCTGCCATTAGAAGAGTGAGGAATGTCTCCCATGTGACGTTTGTTTCTTGTTCATTGTGTAACCAGTAACACGTGTAGTAGCCACGACCAACATGTACACGTGAAGAAGAAGTTCAGTGTGACGAGGCATTGAGTCAGTGGAGTCAAATCAGGGCCCGGACAGCTCTTATACAATCCATAGACAGGCTGAGGGTTAAAGCGTTTGACACAAAAACTGTAGGATGTGTAAATCCCATCATGGCAGGCTTAAAAGAGCTGAACAAATTCCCTGACTGGATCATCCATAACCTTTCTATCTATAACCTGTCTGCTTGGCCCATGTATCTAATCAAAAAGCCAAGGCACGTTCCGGGAGCTTGCCAAGAGCTCGTCGGATGTTAAGCCCTTGCACACAGAGCAATAAATGCTGGCAAAAGGTGCTAACGGGACTTGTGTGGCCCGGATAGCCCACAGCTCTTCCCATTGACAGACTGTCTGCTCCTGTACTCATACAATCCAATAGAGAAGTGATAGAATTGACACAACTCCCTTCTTTGCAATCACATTATCTCAAGTTCAACCCACGCGTCCTCCCTCAGCCAATTTCTTCCCCGTTTCCCTGGCCTACTTTTCATTGTCTGTCGAAGCAAAAGATGAAAAAATAAATAAAATTAAAAAGAAGCACAAACACAACAACTGATAAACCAACAGCTTGTTTGTTATCCAACCTTAGCGCGTAAAGGACGGTCCCGTTGGGGAAGATGCGGATCAGCCTGTTCTCCACAGTGATGTCATGCAGGAAGGACTTCTTGGAGTCGACGATGAATGTGTCGGGGACCCACAACAGCTCCACTAGCCGCCCGTCAAGGCTCAGGCTCTTGTTGCCTTCGAACACCAGGCGCTCGTCCGTCCAGCGCTGACGGAGGAATATTGTGGCGGTGTAGTCCTGCAGGGTTGGGGGTCAAAGGTCAAAACACAGCTAATGGAGTACTTTAATAAGCATGTCAATAACGTGCTGACGTACAAGTGAGGTTTTTCTTTTGCAAACCAAGCTCCTTCTGCATGATTGTATATCATTAGTCAGCGTGTGGCATTTTTTTTCATTGTTGGGTATTGATGGTGTCAGGTCCCTGAAGTAACAGTAATCCACAACATTGCTTCAAGTCAGCAAGTCCATTCTGGTCTAGGGGCACTGAACATATTTTGCACGGGCCATCCATTCTGAAATCTTCTGATGTAACATCACGTGGAGCCACATAATCAATTTTTCGCTGTCGCGTAGCATCATGCTGTGAATGCAGTGTCCTTGCCAGACATGTTGAGTCCCAGAAGGATTAACTCCATCAGTCCGATGTTAAGTGAGGCTTATCCATGAACTGACAGGTGCATCTAGCTGTCAATCAACACGTCAATAGTCCAATTACAAGTAAGCACAGTTAACTACCATGCTTTGTCGTAATCTGTTCTTGTCTGTTGTTATGGAGATCAGCTCTGGTTGTGTCTCACTCTCTCAAACTGGGGGAAGAAACTCGAGTTCACTATTGCTATTTTAAATAGTTGGATGTTTTATTAAATGATGATACTGCTGCAAATGTTCCTTATTTGTCACATTGCTTGTTTTGTTAACAAGATATTCAGATTTCTGTCATAGAAAATTAAGACAGCTGGGAAATTTTCACCTTTCAGAAACTGGAAAATTTAGGTTAAAATGTCTAAAAATTACCAGAACTTTTTTACAGTTTGGGTCTAAAGTCACGTTGATTGAGTTTCATCGGGAATGGTGGGTGTTTTATCGATGAAGCCAACAACTCCCATGATCCCACACTACTTGCGTTATTTATTTTGTTTATTTTGTGACTACATACCGTGTGTTTAAACGATAGATTGATTATTAAAATCGTTGCAGATTTTCAGTATATTATCAGGGATTAATCATTTCATTTCTGACTGATTATTATCTCTTAAATAATTCACATTGTAGGTGCTGACACTTGACCCCTATAAGCAAAGTTTAGTCAGGGTTAACTGAACCTTTGTTGTTAAACGTGCTAAATTCTGTCCTATTAGCCGTTTTAATGCTGTAGTAATGCCATCACAGATGTCAACAATTAGTTGGTTTGCTGTTCTGTCATGACATTTTTTATCTGACAGCAAAATTCTAATGTATGGACTTTGTAAATTAATTTTCTTTTCTTTCTTAGATTCTTCTTTTTCAAACAGCCTCTTTACTGTGTTATGCATCTATATTTGAAATTAGCATGAGAGTTTGAGGGCAAAAACACAATTGTTGGCCTCAGGTTAAAAGGGATAAGTAAGGTTAACAGGACATTAGTCAACCCAGCCAGCCGTAAACTGAACAACTGCATGCTATACTGAATTACTTGAGCAGTTTGGGGTTTGTTGTTAAATTGCATTAATTAGTAGGCAGTGTTGGAGACTAACTAGTTATATCTTAAGGCATTATGTAATTAAATTACAGGGGCATAATTTAGGCAGTGCAGGCAGAGCAACTAGGGCCCGTGGCACGAGTGAAGCCCTGTTTGGTGACGAGCCAGCATTCTGTGGGCATGTTTTATTACTGACTCAGAAACATGTCTGTGGTCCAAGAAGTCTAAATAGTACATGATGCCATTTGTTGTATTTTCCCTCAAAACAACGAACCCATCTCTGTCAAAGTCAGTTGCAAACTCTCACAATACAGTATGCTACGAATAAGCTATTAAAAAATGATTCAATACTTATTTTCTCTGGTATTTCTGTCATATACAGATGCAATGATGATTGCTGGGTATTGTAGCTTGTCGTCAGTTTTAAGTCAATATGATCATGTGGCAAGACAACGAGACTCGAAGGCAATATCTGTCTGGAATGACAAGCTGAGCGCACCTGCAAGGCAAGCAGGCAATTCAAACATAAAAGTGAGTGTAAGAAAGGACAGGAGAGAAAAGAACGGGAGAAGAAAACAACGCTCCCCTAAATTGGATTCCTGCGAGTTTCTGCACAAACAGTTGCCAGCCCACAGACGGCCCTCGTCTTGGCAGTAACACGGCAGTTCAGCTGGCCTCAGCATCTACACCGCTGCCCTCAGTGGTGTGTCGACAAACATGCAGCAGGTATTGTAGACCTATGTGGAGTACACTGTTAAGTCCAGGCCCTGTTGTTGACTAACCACATGTAGACAGCAGTACTAGGTGTTTGGAATATGTAGGATATGGCAGAAAAAAGGCTGTTTGTAGTGCAGTAAAATCATCACTGGGGTTTTGCTGGCTGTGTGTAGCCAGACAGTTTTCAGGACACGATGTTTATTGCTGTCATGTGCCATAGCTTCATTTCACTATAATCTTTGGCCTCTATATCGAACAGGAGTGCACTCCTAAGGTTAATGCCTTTCGTTAAAAGGGCACTGTGTAGATTTGGAGAAGAATATCAGACACAGAATTATAATATTTACCATATTGATGAGGTAATAATACAAAATCAGAAATACGTATTGTTCCATAACTGAATAAACAAGCTGTTCTCAGAGGTAAATGAGGTCCCCAGAACACTGTTTGAAGCCAGAAAGGTGGCAGGGTCCGCCACAAGTACAGTATGAAACAGTATGAAATTCTGTTGTCTTTTGAGGTCAGTTTGTTTATTCAGTCTATTCAGTCATGAAAGTGAACAGAGTTTGTTCATCCACTTTGTTTAGACATAAAACATCAATGAGTAAAGAGCTAAAGTTTCCCCCTAAAGTACACAGTGCACCTTTAAAACCAGCAGCATTTCAGCACCGCGCTGAAATGGACAGCTCCTCTGCTCTGAGCAGCTTGCTGTCAAGAGCCTGCGTGTGTGTGTGTGCTTCATAAATAATTAGCAATAGGGTATAATAGTCTGAACATCGTTACCATCTTACGTCGCTGTCGAATCACAAAATAAATGTAACTGTGATTTGCTTCAGTTAGAGAAAAAAAAAATGACTTACAGTTACTAATCAAAATGTTGGTGAATGCAAAGGAGTAATGTTTGGATATATTCTTTTCTGTAAAAAGCCCACATGTAGAATACAACATTCATCCTGTTGCTTTGCATGTTTTTGTCAGGCAGAAAAAGTGTCAACAAAGCCGTCGGAGTTGCCTGAATGTTGTTTTTGAATTTGCACCGCCTTTTGTCTGCCAGTCTGACTTTTCATCTCTGCTGCTCAGTTGAAACAGTCACCTTCCCGACACTGTCAGGGGAGCATAAACACATTGTCTTACCATGTTGATCTCTGAGATGGTGTCAATGCTGGCGATGTCCAGACTCATACCCACTGTTACAGGACCATCTAGAAACAAAGAAGACACCATTAGTAAACAGCTGGATCTGTCATCTGTTGTTTGTTCAACACTGTATAATCCCCGTCATTTCACTACACTTAGACTGTAATGTTTATCTCTGAGTGTTAATGCACACGTGTGACCTAGTTGTATGACGTAACAGCGTGTTTTGAGGAAGCATATGGATATATGGTTGTATAATAAAGCACAGTGTTGTGTAATTAAAGGTTACTGAAGGACAGCATATTTAAAAAGACCCCACATTGCCGGCACATCAACAGCTGCAGTCTGTCGAGTGTGAACCTCCTTGAGGGAATTAGCTCTCCCTGATTCACCATCAAAGACGGGGTGATTCTGCTGCTCTCCTACGTTTCATCTTCCCATTCTCCGTCTCTCGCACTTATCAGTCTTCATGTCTTTGAGAGAGATTAATGAGCCTGTTGTCATATTGCAGATACTGTCTGATTCTTTGTGTCTGCCTACTGTTGCTGCGTGGGCAAAGTCCTGTGAAGAAAAAAATGAAAAATTCATAAAACTAGAAATATGACGACATTTGGCTGATGGTTTCACTGCAGTTTCGCTTGAAAGGGATAGGTGAGCTTTTCAGAGAATATGCTTATTCCCGTTTTGGCAGAGAGTTGGATGTAAGGTAAACATAAGCTCCCCCTGCCAGCTCCAAAGTTCACTAAATAACTTGTAATTCATTTGTTTAATCCGTACAAAACCTGTAGTGAGGAAACAGAACACTTCGGTCTGTCCATAGCTTGATTTTGTTAGACAGAGTCAGGCAGTTTGTTTGCACTAACCATCTTCTTACCGTAGCAAGAAGCCCACGAATATATAGAGTGGTATTAAGCCTCTCCAGTAATTCTTAACAAGAAAGCAAATAGGTATATCACCCAAAGGGTCAAACTAATTCTTTAATGTTACTTGAGCATTCAAAATAATGATTACATTTTGGAGTGAGGGGCCAAGGCGCTTCAAAAAAATGCCCAGTCAGACTGCACTGAGCCGACCTGCTGGCTGTGCCTGGGGCTGACTGGCCAGAGGGTGATATGTGGGAGCAGTGACACCCTGTGTCTCGAACCAAAATATTTTAGCTCATACTGTGTGTGTGGCTCAGAAATGGCATGAAAATACAGAGCACATCATTGGAGAGGAGTGCACGAGTAAGCCCTGGCTGAACCGACTATCATTCTGCTGCAGGAGGAAAACACTGCGGCTGGTTTGTGTTTCTTTAAACCGATGACAATCTCCTTAGCTTGGGGTACAGAGACGGCACCCTTGCAAAATAGTGTCAGGGAAGACATTTGTTTCGGTGGAACATTTGCACATGGGAGGTGAGCTCTGGCATTGAAATCGCTATATCCCAGGAAAAGATTTAAACAGGCTAAACAGTTGGGGATGCTGACCAATCAGACTATAAAATGACGTCATTGTAAATGATGCACCACATTGATGTTGTTTGTATTAATCTGAATGGCAGGGATAATGTAACACCAACATCCAGTCACATCAAATACAGTCGACAACAGCAAGTAAAGGAAGAAGGAAGGAAGGAAGGAAGAAATTCTCCAAACTTCCTTCTAACATCACTCAATTTTGTGAGTTCTTGAGTTAGGGGAGGCTTTATAAAGCTCCTGTGACAAATTCTTAATTATCTGGGCCTGCTGAATATTCTGCAGGCGTCATACATTAAGGGTCGTTCTCCCTTTCTGTACAAAGCATTGTGTCAGTTCGTGTTTGTTTGATACAGGGCAGAAAAGTGGCACGCAATCACAAGCAGTCGCTCCAGATGTGTGTGTAGTGATGAGCTGTCGCCTTGTGATCGGATCATTGAAGACATATGCTAATGCCAGGTATAAACCGCCTCATAATTTATAATAATTCAGCACAGTGAGGATACAGACGTTTCATAGAAATGACATACAGGTATATGTCTATATATAATTTGACGCCTTACAGAGCCTCCAGTCTGCAGTCAAGTTCATACACGTGATTGACACACTAAATAACTGTAAGAGTAACTTAAGGCTTCAGGGTCGAGGAAAGTTTTTATATCAATTGACACTTCAGTTTATTTTCACATGCTCCCTCTTACTTCTTACTGGTTCACATGAGCTCTTTCTCTCTCTCTCTCTCTCTCTCTCTCTCTCTCTCTCTCTCTCTCTCTCTCTCTGTCTCTTTCTCTCTCTAAACCTTCATCAAATTTGCCATTTTCAGCATCCCACACTGCAAAAATTGGTTTGGCCTACTTTTACTCAAATACAACAATAATCTCCACAGTCCTCAGGTGGTCCAGATCTGGTAACCTGACCACTGGCGCCCTTAGGCCTTGGTTCTGGGCCAAAGTAGGGTGAGCTGTAGTCAAGCAGAAGATATTGATATGTAAATTTTGCTGTGTGGGTGTCGGTTTGCTTGTAGGTTGTTTGTTTCTATTCTTTTAAACAGCAATGGGGACTTTGGAGGGTTACACAGAGAAAGCAGAAAGGCAAGAGAATGCCTGCTGACATAATTGGCCAATGGCAGGCTTACATCGACAGCTTACTTCCTGTGATTCAGTCTACAGTGCTAGTAATGCTAATACGTGTGTGGGTGTGTGAATATGCTTTCTTTTTCTTTACCAGTGCTTTTACCATCAGCGCGCGCCAAACGTGTGTTCCCAGGCGGGAGGACTCGTGATGAAGCTGAAAAGCATTCGCCTTGGTAAAGTCCAACGTGTTATTACAGATCAAACAGCGAGTGAACAAACCGTAATCCCATTGTGACGGATTCCCGGATCCCAGGACAATAACGCTAGAGAGGGATTTGTGAGGAATGACATAACATGCCTCCTTTGAAAGCGTACACTGAGGTAGGCTGTTTCTCTAGACGCCTGCTGGAAATCAGAATATAACTTGCAACATGTATTAGCAGCTGCAATCTTAGTTAATCCACTGACAACAATGTATATTTAGAATTATATAGATAGAAGTACTTAAATATATGATGCACCCTTCTACAGGCCGCATATCAGTGGTATGTGTTTCCCTAACACCCAAGGTAATTATGGAATAAACCCATTTCAAAGATAAATTTGACTTCATCTCAAATTATGACATATGTGTGCAGTAAATTGAAATGCCTTTATGTCGGTGTATATTACTCAGAAGGGAAATGTGAGCACAAAATTGGAATATGAACCCCTCTCACTCCCTGTCAAACACATTTCCCCTGAGTTCTCTGTCATTTCCATGGCTGCATGTGTCGGCAGTTTCCTTACTGTCAAAGAAGGGCCTGAGGTACTTGTTGTATCCTTTCATCAGCCTCTGAATGGTGGGAGGCAGAATCTCTCCCTCTTTCACTTCTGCGTTGAGCATGGAGCTCTCTAACAACCTGAGAACAAAGACGGAGAGAGAAAAAAATACAAGTGAGAATTGTTTTTTGTGTCTCCTCTTTTCATTGTGCCAGGTGGATCCCTCTTCGGGATCAGTTCGCTATTCACACAACCTGCAGGGTGCCCATTGAGCTGAGCGGCAAATCTTACACGCCATGCAGAGAGGAAGAAAATACGGGAGATTACAGTGGCAACACGGACCTGGAGAAAGAACAACAGAACAGATAGCACTTTTTTTAGTTATTCGATTAGCTCGAATTTGACACTGTCAAATTTCAAACCATCCATCTCCCATTCACTCAAGCCTTTCAAATTACTGCTCGCTTTTATGAGATCTTTTTTTTTCAGCCCCGTTGTCTCTGAATGCTATCCTTAAAGGCACATTGAAGAGTGGGAAGATGATTATATTGCTGGCAATTGCGGCAGGGGAAGAGAACACTCATTGCTCCTTTCCCAGTGGTATGTGTGTTTGTGTATAAATCAGGCTCTAAATACAGAACGCCTGCTCTGTAGAGAGAGAGCCCGGGGGCACGTGCCATGATGTAAGAGGGGCTGAAGCAAGACAGATCAGGCCATGTGCAGAGGCAGAAAACATTCATCTCTACATTCTGGCGGAGTCCCCTCTGTCACTTGTGCGACGCTGTAGTCAAATATGTGACAGGAGAGAAAAGGAATGCACAAGCTTGATGGTCTGCTTTTCTTATCGCAGCATCATCTAATATCCAGACGGTCGTGGGTCGCTCATCGCGAGGATGCTACATGTTTGAAAGTGTCAGAATGTTAATGAGGATTATTGTGCTATCTTAATTGCTGTACCAGCACTGAGTTAATCGCCCCGGGGTCAAGATAATTGGTAGTTTCTATCTCACTATAGACCCTGTTGCTTCTGCGCTCAAAAAAAGCAAGCGATCTTTTTCTCTTTTTTTTTTTTTTGTGCAATAACGCAACCTCATTTTGTCACAAAGAGCTCCAGTGGCTTCCTCCCCTATAGCTGACGCTGTGGGAACCAGTTTCTTCTTGGGGGATTACCTTGTTTGTATGTGTTAATTATAGAAGTGTTGCAAGATGAATGCGATGATTTATTGATGATAAAATGCTACATCATATGACCCATTGTGAACCGCTATGCCGTTGTTTGCTGCAGGGAGAGCAAAGTCATTGCGCTTAATGGAAAAAAGTCTAAAAATGGTCTACAGCCATGCTAGCGGCTCTGTGAGGCTGAAAACAGCAGTGCTTTGAGCTAAATGCTAATGTTATCATTACAACTAGGTCAGAATGATAAGTCAGAATTCAGCAGGTGAAGCAATGTCTGCTATGTTCATTTTTCTTGTTTCAGTGCATTTGCATGCTAACATTAGCACTGAACACAACATACAGGTAAGGCTGACTGGAATATCATTAGTTTTGGAGGTTTTAACCAAATCATAAACCAAATTGTAATGGACCACGTGATATTTTGTCTTTATGATTTCCATGTATCACATCTCATGGCAACTAGGGCTTGGTGGTAATGGAAAAAATCTGTCATTGTGATATGTGGGTTTTCTGCAATATATGTGATTGAATACAGGGATTTTCAGCAGATAGCTTGAATAGCTCGATGTAAAAAGAATTAATCATTCTCAAATGGTGATTTTGTAGAGGAGTTCATTTTATCAAACAACAAAAGCCAGCCCTGCTATGTTTGATAACTTGATCAGGAATGATTGTGATGGGTGGTTCGCTACGCATGCAGAACCTGCACGTCGCTCACAACCAACAAACTCGATTGTATCCAAGAACCCATAAATCAGACTACATTATGTATTAACAGACAGACTTCTCTTGTGGATTAGTAATGACTTTTGCGCATGCGTACATTTGCAGTGTCAATGCTGAAATGGCATATTTTGCAGCCTTATGGGAATCCATCTTGTTGTTTTCAAGAGAACTGACTGAAAGAAAAATGTCAACTTGCTTGTAGTACTGGATAAAAAGATCAAGAAGGGAGACCACTCATCGTTAGAAACCATCCTCTGGGGACCTTAAATAGTTATAGCAAATTTGATTAAAGCTGCTATAAGTGATGACTTTTTTTTTTGTTTAAATCAGTGGGAAATAGCTCAACATTCCGACAGCAATCACTGTTAAAGAGTGTAACCCATGTCTCTCCTTCCGCTGCTCATGCAGTAAAAGAGAATGTTTTAGTATCGCTGCCCACTTTATCCAACCAGGACAGAGAGAGGTCATGTCAGCTCGGACACCTGCAGAGAGCAGGATCCTCCTGTTTGCTGCTAGGTCTGGCAATTACTGCTCCACTGTCATTATAGAGAGGAGGGAGAGGATTAATTACGGCAGCGTGGACAGGAAGTTAGCTCAAACGACGGCACACTTACAGCAGACCTAACCTCAAGCCACCAGATCAGCCACCATGTTAAACGGAACCATCTTGAAAGGTGCTGCTCAAAACGAGCATGCACATTCAAAAAAGACTTTGCAGGTGATGTCCATCAATGTCTTTCAAGAGCCGATATAATTTCAGCTGGTTGATTCAACAGTAGGAGAGCATCAATACCAGTGGAGCCAGTTGGTGAATCAATCGCTTAACAAGGTTTTAGCAGCGTCTACAGTAACGTTTTGTGGAGCCACTGTTGTTGTTTTAAACTTAACGGTTGCTTCTCTCGTTGGCTGTCACAACCTAAACCATGCAATGTATTATTCAGAACCAAACCCTTCCTTGCTGGCAGTAGTTCCTCTTAGGACGCTGATTGGTTCAACCACTGTTTGTCCGGCCACATCTGCATAGCTTGAAGCCCAGGAAGATGTATTTGCCAGGTTACATGATCTCACAAATCCAGCTGGCATGCAAGGTAATTATGATTTAAGATTTAAGAGAAATCCATTCAATTCATAATTCACACAAAAAAAAACTACCAAAGTCCTTGGTTTACATCCTTGTGGGACCATGGATGTCTGTATCTCTCAAATGTATTCAATATCTATGGAAGTGTTTCAGTCTGGACCAAACTGGTGGGCCAGATGACCAACACTGCTACTGTGAGTAGTGTAAACCAAAATGTCTAACAAATATAGAAAAAACAGCAATTGTCATTCAACATTTTTCATTTACATTCAACACCAAATTGTTGGCTGGACCCGTTTTGTTTTAAACATGACAGACACCCTTTCCTTCGTGAGATCACCTCTTTTTTTCTGTGTTCAAAATGTGACTGAGTCACAGCTCATGATTGAAAGACAGAAGTGGAGAAAGGTGGCGCATGAATAAAACATACACATTAAGAATTTCTGAAGTCACTTCACAGCGAGTATCCACCGGTGAAAGAATCCAGGCAGGTCCACTGGTGAACCCGCCACACGGCAGGAGAGAAAAAGAAAAAAAGGAAAAGCACAGAGAAAGTCTTCCCCACGAAACTCAGAACCTGTTTCACCTGACTGTGTCAAATCAGCTTAGACAGAGGGGTAACTCGCTCCCAGCACACTGTTGCTATGCTGCATAAAGTCTCACTCACATGGCTCCCAGCCTGTTGTTTCAGCAGGCAACAGCCTTGGATGGGAGAGCCAAGTTAGTGACGGTTGTGACAGCACTCTGCCTCTGGCATACTGCATTATCAATCTGGGTCGCCCTGTGTGACCCTTGTTACATTCACTAATGGATTTGCAGCGATGAGGAGACAAGGAGAGGAAAGCAGCTAGACATGAAAAACACACGTCAGAGGGGAGAGTGTGAAAAAAAGAGAATATTTTTGGGTTATAAAAGAATACTAGAATTCAAGGCAAATAAGAAAAACATGCAACTACACATGCCATGTATCACTGAATTGATTTTGTGGCTCTCACTGATAGCAACAGAGCTATTCATCTTTGCTGTTTGTCGGTGTTTTGCAGTCGGACGTTGAAACAATACGTCCTTTGACCAGAATGCGTGTTAAGAGCCTCTAGCTCCTCTCATTCTATCCATCTTTGTAAATCCCCAGACTCTCTGACTTCTGGCTGTCTAAACCTTCACCTGCAGACAGGGATGAGACCTCAGTACTCCAGCCTGCCAAACAGTCGTTATCCACTGAGCCCTGACAGTGGGGTGGAAAAAAAAAAAAGAAAACGCTAGATAGATCCTCAGAATCCTCCCAGAATCACATTCTGTTAATATGAACTCATATTTGTTATTTATGCGCGAGGCGGTGTTATCATGAAGCCAAGTGGATATTTACGCCGTGTGCCGCAGTGGCAACCACACCGAAGCTCATAACCTTAACACAGATGCAATGCATGGCAGGCACACACACACACACACACACACACACACACACACACACACACACACACACAAACACAAAACATCACTCATATTTATGTACTGTAGGGTCCCTCTCTCCCCAGATGAAAGCACAATCTG
The DNA here is from genome assembly GCA_963678695.2 of Diplodus puntazzo. Taxonomy (NCBI): domain Eukaryota; kingdom Metazoa; phylum Chordata; class Actinopteri; order Spariformes; family Sparidae; genus Diplodus; species Diplodus puntazzo. Next base: position 16,379,058 of record OZ023168.1, read on the forward strand.
CGGAATGCGCATTTTCCCAGAATGTACACTGACAGACCCCGACACACCTGCCCACCTGGCTGCCTATCAAGAATAACAAGATGACACGTTGAATGCCCACAACTCAGCCGAAGAGGAGCCCGACCATACCAAGTCACAAGCTACTGCTGGGTGTCAAAACAATTGCAAAAAAAATATATAAATGCGCATTAAAAATTCATGTTTTATTACTGTTTTTCTGTGTGTGCTTCTATACCAGCAGAGGAGAGTTAGCATATCATATCCGAGCACAACATCTAGTAGTAAACCTACGCAAAATAAAATGTCAAAAAAAAATCCATGATAATGTGGATTTTAATGACTACATTGTGTCTACTACTAGATAATGTAGAGGTGGTACAGCGGCTCAGTAGCGCTGGCTGTCATCTCACACCTCATCATGTGTTGCGCACCAGCTGGGTTCCCGCCCACAGACTAAACACATGCAGGTTATACTTGGATTGCCTGTAGGTGGATGTGTTTTTCTGTCCATGAGTGTTACGCCTGCGATCAACTGACAGGGCTCGGACCGGGACTGACAGGGCCGCTGAGTACGGGGATGGGCGGCCAGCCCCCTCACAACCTTGAGCAAGCTATATTTAAAATGTACGGATGGGTGCATAGTTTGAAAATGCTAAAATTGCATTCAGCATTTGCGACAAGCTTTTCAGCTACATGATTAAGTGAATAAATGAAAGCAGTTTGGTATTTTGGATTTACAGGTGTAACATGTAAGATTTTTTTTGTTGAATCATTCAAAAATTAGACGTAGAATTCAAAGGTGTGATGGTGATCAAAGACGTATACTGTGATTGTGGATTGTGTTGCAGAGATATTCATTGAATTAGCATGCTAACCAGCTAGCCCCTAGCTACCTTGTACATTAAAATGTGATAGTCTGACAGTAAACAACACCAACACTCCCACAATGCTCTGAGCTCCCAGTCTGGGTAGTTGCTCTTTCATGTTTTCCTTCCCCTTCAGTGTTTTTATAGCTTCTTATGCTCCTCTCTCCCACAGAAAACACTGCTCCTGAAATGCCTCATCAGTAGTCCCGCCTTTAATTCCGTTAGTGTATGCCTATCAGCTAGTTTGGTACGTAAGAATTCGTTTAGCACAGCTAAATCTGTTGTTAGTGATTCTGGCTCAGGCATGTGTGAGCTGACCAATCAGAGGAGATGGTGAATTCAGGAGGGGGGCCTTAAAGAGGCAGGAGCTGTACACACATACATTATTTTATTTATATTTATTTTTTATTAAATTATTTTATATTTATTTTGTATTTATTAAAACAAAGCTTTTTCTGTGTGTTTTGGCCTTCTGTTCAGATGTAAACGGCATTTCAGGTCACTGAGTACAGAGCTTTTGGAAAACTCCAGTCAGGGTGAAGATATTCAGAGATGCAGTTTTGTGTGGACAGGAAAAGCGGGACAGGGTTGTTTGACACATCTCCTTTGTTTGGCAGGGTTTTGATTGACAAACAGCTCAGAAGACACTTACGTGAACACTGACTGACTGATGTCTGGGAAGTGCTGAGCAAAAAAGACAGAAGATGCCTAAAAAAGATGCAAAACACATTCCCCAAAAAATGCCGATTTACACTTAAACTAGGAGCTGAGCAGTTGATGTCGACATGAGCAGCGGAGTTGCGTGACACCAGCTGAATTCTGAGGTCTTGATCTGTCGTGGCACTCGAAGCAGCTACATTATCTGTACAGACACATGACACAGTGGATCTAAACATCACCTTCTAATGTGCTAATTGGCCAGTCCCAAGTGACTGCTTATTAGCACGCTGAACTTGGTGGGAAGAAGGCACCGGCAGGATGCGATCACTCTGTCTCTTTATGTCTTGATCAGAATCACTGCTCGCCTTCTCTCCAGTCTGAAAATTCTCCTTGCATTATTTCTCTCCTCATCAGACATCTGTCTTCCAATCCTTTTCTCATAGTTTTAATAGTCAATGTCTGAGTTGCTTCATTGCTTCATGATGAAGTTGATAAGGCAAAATATTACTACCATTATATGTCTGCTAGCTAAACTTTATCCACAGGGACAAATGAGAATAAAAACAAGGATGACACTTTAGGCAAAACACTCACTAGTAACCAGTCGAGTAAAGAGGAAGCTGCTGTAACTGGCAGTCAATTAACTGGTAGTTTCAGGATAAAACTAAAACAAGTATGTAGTTTGAAAGAATAGTTTTGGGAATAACTTTTGTTCAAACAAATTTAGGATAAATACCAGTCTCACATCTGTCTATTTTAAAGTTCAACACACAAAATTAAAACGTCCCATTATCTGTTTTATTCCAATATAAATGGTCAATAATGGACAATAATAAAGAAGAAATGTCAAGTTGATAATGTGCCAAATTCAAACTGATTTAGAGCTAACTTTAAACAATTCACTAAATCTCTATTCAATAATTTAACACAGTAACAGGGGACAGAAATATCTGTCATAACTGCAGTTAATTACACTTTTGATGAGAACAACAAGCAGCCGGCTGCTGCCTGATGGCTGCAGAACTCAGAGGCACCAAATTGTTATGTTTGTTCATTCTAACAAAGAAAGCATTAGAAGTTACCATATCATATCATAACATACACAAGGCCAGTCTTAACTCTTTTACATTGAACCAAACACTTCATTACATGTTGTCGGAGTCAACTACAGCACATCAAATACTACTGGGAACTTACTACTATAAGAAAGCAAGTATAAAAGTGTAGCTAAAGAAAATGTATGCCTATATACTATACATACTTTGGCCCACTGGCGATTTGTCTTGTGTTTTGATGGCAGATGCGTGGGTGGAGGAATAGGTTCAGACAGAGCAATACAGGGGTGACAGGGTGGCTTGGAAGGAAGGAGTCAAACCCTTTGGGGGATTTCGCCTTTTCAGATCCTGTTTCAAGACATAGCCTCCCCACGGATCCCCTCCACCACTTCCCCATCCCCCTACTCTTCTTTCCAATCTCCAGTGCACACAAGGCATCAGTCCAGGCAGTGCTTGCACATTTCACAACAGATTAATTCAGTTGAACATAACCCCTGCAGAGAGCTGAGTAACGCTCTCTGCGGACCCCGATCTCCCTCCCCATCTCCCAGTCTTCCTCCCACTCAGCAGCACATTCAGCTACAACCAGCTTCTCACTCTTTCGCTCATTGATTCATGTCATTCCTCGTTCCGCGATCTCCCTCAGCTGGCCTCGTCCTCGCTGCAGAGAAGTCCCTGCAGCCGTCGGCGTTCTGCGATGTTCGAGGCTTGCAGAGGAGTACAACACATGTGTTCTGTATTCGCGCGGGGAGCAATTTGATTGAATATTCCCCAATCAGGAGCATGTACAAGCTATCTGAGCACAGTGAGATTTGATTAGCTCCACTGCAGGTTTTTTTTTTTCTTTTTTTGTTACACTTTCCCCCAAGCAGGTCACAGGCCTCCCAATACATTTTCATGAGATGAGTTTCCAGAGCAATTGCTGAAGTCAATATAATATATCCTCTATGTCGCCTAACCATAAGATCACATTAATAATATAAAAGCATTTAATCACACTTGATGGGCTAAATGGTAGAATTCCTCCTTGAGGGATTGCGTCCAATAATGTGGGTTATGTCATCTTGATTCGAATGAGGTCACGGATGTATGAACATTAGTTATTCAACATGCCATACTAGATCAGACAGGCCCTTGTTCGACCTTCAAAGTCAGAGATTCAAGCTCATTCATATTCAAATGACGGCTAATGACATTTGCGTCTTAATTCACAGCCCCTAATCAAATGGTAAACCCTAGAAATTGGTCCACTTTCCCTCAACACAGAGCTGAAATTACACCGCTTTACTGCACTGAAGGTTTCAAATACAGAGCACCCTTGTGACTTCCTCGGTACAGTAGGCTGCCAGTCACAACGCGCCATTGTGTAGTGACAGGCTGCCGGAGAGAGCAGGTAAGACACACGGCATTAGTTCAATTGCTCAAGGTGTGCTCCGAACGTTTGCTCCACACCGGATGTTTCGCCTGTCACGATGCATTAAACGTCTCCTTTTCCTCTTTTCGCAGAGAATATTCATTTCTCGTCGCTGTGAAATGGGATTTGGGGGAAGTCGCTGCTGCTCTCATACACAGAGATTACTCCCTCGCTCATCAGGGACTTTGGAGGCTCCCTCAGACCCCTCAGCCATGCCATGCTCGGAGATGCAGAAGCAGGCAACCATAGAAAAAAAAAAAAAAAACAGTCCTCCTGAGTTCATGTTGCAGGCTTTTGTGGATAAAAGCAGCTGTTTCTCGCTTTCATGCTATCCGAGGCAGCTCCCTAAGCCCCTCCACATAGGAGAATAGAACACTTAGTGTCTTCATAAGCCCACTGAAGTCAGAATCTTCAGCGGTGACATAAAAAACATGTGACAGAGAGTACAGATGTTGTATGATCATTTTTTGTTTTGGTTTTGGCTACTTTAGTTTCAGTTTTCTAGCCCAAAAACCTTGAAAAAGAAACCTGATGTAAAGTCATCTTGGCAAATTGGTTTTAGTGAACCAGCAAAAGGAACAACCACTATCATTACTGCCGTTTTGCCAGGATGACAAGGCTTCATGTGCGTTACAATCCTGAATACCATGTCTTAATCATTACAGATATCAATGTAAAGCCTTGTTGCTACATGACCTCGTTTTCATTAATAACACACGCAGGCCAGGAAACTTTTTTTCTCGCCGACGATTATTGAAGGGGCCGAGCGAGATCCGTCAATGAAGTGCTCTACCCAGTTTCACCCCGAGCCATTAAACTGAAGCATTACTCACTTTGCACCACCAACTTGTCATGCCCCCTTACATCCACGCAGCGTTCAATCAATTACAGCAGCAGCACAATCAGAAATTAACCAGCGTCCCGAATCATACAGTAAATTAACTGGATGATTCATGTGAGCTTCGCAGCCCGCTCGCCCGTTAATTGTGTTGTTAGCGTAGATCAGCTGCTGCTTTTATACAAGATTGCTGTCCAGAGGCAATTTGTCACTCAAGGAGCCGCTGAGGTATCGCTGCAGAGATCATGCGCGTCGACGTGTATTATTTGTGCAAACAGTGAGTTATTGAACTGGCAAACAGCATCTTGACGAAAAGAGAAAACGCATTTAGAAAAAAAATGACAAAAGACACATATGGCAGTCTAAACATTAAGTTGCGCATGATCTGACAAGAGTTCAACAAACCATAATCATTCTTCGGCCAGGTTTTCAAAGTAATTAAACAGAGCTTTTTATGAGCCCGCTGTGAGACAGATCCAGCGGGCTGTGGGGAGCACCGACAGTCTGATGATTATAGATCCACACTCGCGCTCACCCGCTTTTCTGCAGTTACAGGAAGGTAGCAGTCTGAGAACCGCAGTAATTGATTGAATGTTTGTGCATTCTCCTGAGTGGGTTCAACCTTCTATATTATGCAGGCAAACAGGTTCCTTACTCATTTTCCCATAATGCTAAAGAAAATTGAGCCCAGCGCTGCAAGATAGTGGAAATTCCTTTGACTGCAGCCCTGAGGCAAATCTGAATAGAAGAGGGTTTAACTGACATGAAGTGGCTTCGCATACTCCAAGAGCTATATTATAATATATAGTTTTGAGTCTGTTGACAAACTGACAGAGCTTATCCATTACTGACTGGTTTTGAAGATATACTGTAATTGTAGGCGGTGTCACATTCATTGGATGTCTACATTCGAGAAGACTCGGAATTGGTTCCTGTGTAGCGAAGTATTTTTTTTCTCCAAGCTCCAATTTCTCTTCAAGTGCAAATATGAGGGAAAATCTGAAGAAATGCTTATGTGGGTGTCTGTGCAAAGGACATTTTTGCAAAGACAAAGACATTTTTCATTGCCGTGCTAGCAGCTGTTATAGCCTACTCCAGTTGGATGTCTTTAAACCATTGCTTAGGGAGAGAGTTAGGTTGGGGTTAGGGCTAGGTGCCAGAACTGCGATAGAAAATATTTAAAGGTGTGAGGCGAGATGGAGCTTTTCTAACCACAAGAAAGCTAATGGGCATGATTTACCACCAACACACCGCCCAAAGTGTCCCAGAAAAAGTTAAATGTGGAGGCTAATCAAAGCAAAACAAATAGTTAATAGAAAAAAGGAAAAGCAGCACAGACATGGAAATGCTCACAGAAAGGAAATTGCCCTTCTAAATGCCAAGTTAATCTGTATTCTTAGCTCAATTTGTGAATCCCTAGAGTACACCTGTTGGGTCAGGCCTGTTCTCACAATGTTTCAGATACAGCAGTCTGTTCAGCGGCTATACACGGCTTAAGTTTGGTGCTGCAGGTACGCTGTAGTGCCATTTGTTGAAGCGCCCTTCTAGCAGAAGTATAAAGAGCAATACTTACAACCACTGACTCAATTTAAAAATGTTTGCCTTTATTAAAAACCAAAGGCCTTGAAAACAAACGCCACTCTTTCAACAGATTTGCAGAATGTGGGATCCAATTTGCAGAGAATATATAAATCATGTTAAAATGAAAGGGGCTGAAATGTTAAAATTGAAGCTTAACATTGTGTTGACAGAAACTGTTGGATTTTCATTAAGGGAAATCATCAAAGATACATTTTATGCCTCTGTGGGCAATCTACAACTACTCTTAGCATTTTTTTCGTGTCCATTACAGAGTTAAGCCCCCCACCGAGGAAAAAAAATCTCATTAGAAATGAGGAAAGCTTTAACCATCCAGAAAAAGCCTATCAGCGAGATAATTAACTGTGTTTTCTTTTCACCGCCAGATAAAACGGAGCAACAAGAATGTTAATGGATGGATGCCTCCACTAAATTTGTCCAAACATATCATAATTGAAGGAAGCGTCATGCAAATTAGTGAAATGCAGAACCGTCTGCAACAGGCAACAACGTTACTGAACTGACAACAGTGTGTGTGCTTGGAAAAGTGAGTTTTCTTCAGGCGTTTTTAGCCACACTTCTAAAAAAATTAAAATTTGAATGTTAAATGCCACCACTGGGATACGTATTCAGAGATGGATGAATATTGAGAACAGACAGCGGATGGGAGCAATATTTGGATGCACAAGACAGCCGCACTGCACTGCCCTGCACTGCACTGCACTGCAGACCGAACCACGGAATAACAATACTGCACTTCCGAGCTCATGCGGGGCTGAAATTACTGTTGTCAAGCCGGACACATTCGAAGTTCAACCACAAAGGAACAGTTTAAAAATCCTCACAGCTGTCCAGGTTAAAAACACCTCTTCCTCCTCCACCGCCCCCGGCCTTCAAATTAAAGGCTGTCAAAAGTGAGCTGCTGCTGACAAAGAGCATAGCAGTGGGGAGCGGTTGGCAGCCGCTTTATCGCATTCATGAGACAGTATTTAACAGATTACAGTATTAAATCAGATCCCCGGGGTACACCAGGATTCGTCAGGCAGTACATAAAAGAGTTAAGGGAAATTTGACAAGACGCAACATTAAGGTAGGTATGAAGAATGAGAACATCTGCAGGGCAAGTATAATAAGAGTCTAATTATATTCTAAAAAAGCCACCATCCTGCTAACACAGTGCAGATTCCATACTTATAAATGTCAAACCGAACAATCATGATCCCCACAGCCTGCTGGACCTGTGCACTCATTATAGAGGAAGATCATCACAGCGACATTCTGCATTAAGGTCCACTCTTCATAAAAAGCACTCACTCAGCTACCTGTAGAACATTTATATTCTGAAAAACAGACTTTACCGACAGACCAAGAGGTACGGTACAATCTATGAAACAATGATTTTCGTCATTGAAGCACATGGTGGCTTGCCGGCTCATTTGGCAGAAAATCACGATTTCAACCAGAGAAACTAATCAGTCTAATCAGTCAATTTAGGGTTTAGTAGGAAAACAAACCTTCAGACTGCAGACACTAGAATGTGGTGATGCCATCAGGTAAAAAGTGTATAAACCTCCACAGAGATGTTGTAAGGCAGGATACATGTGACTGAGAGGGCAACATGAAACAATAGTTGTTAAAAACTAAAATTACTGAAATGAAAAAGATTGAATGAACCTCTTGAGGATATCTGAACTTTGTTTACCCTTCATTGTTCCTTCTATTGTCCATTATTCTTATCATTCATCCTTCTATCCTTGCTATGGCAACTGCATTGCATGAAGGTCCAGCGGCGGGTAGCTCCTCCAAATTATGCCCATCATGTCATTCTTTTCAGCTTTATTGCTGAAACACTTACTGCCTGTGGCAGAAATATTGACATCAACAGTGGGGAAGAAAGCTTTTGGATTAAGAGCAGCCGACTTTTAGACCATCAAGGCCCGCGGCATCTTTTGACCGTCCAACCTGACTGGCTGGACCTCCCCAGAGAGGAAGAGAGTCGGAGTGAAAGCCATGCTAATGCAGAATGGTTTTAAGGCTGGCGAATGTCTTGTCGCAGGAGCAGGAAATGGACAAATGAGACTCAAGCTGACCAAACAATATAAAAACAGAGACTGTTTGGCCCACAGTTTTGTTGTAGAACTGTCTAAACAAGAGCGTCAGTGTTTTATGTATGCTGCCTCAGACACTCAAGTATGATTAGTCAATACCACCTGGACTACAGATATAAACCAGAACAATTCCGATACCAAACACTTTTCTCTATTCAGCATTCAATGCACTGCATGAGTAACATGTAGTGAGTCATTGATTACATTTATTCAATTTGCCCATATGGTAGCCTTCCATGTATCAGGGGACTGACTGACAATAGAGGGAACGTGTACAGACTGTAATGAATCTTTAGAAGTTTCTCAGCGTGAACTTCTTGTGCCCTCAGATAATGATTCAATTAAACTGTTACTCTTGAATTTAATCCTGGGATCATCGAGAAGTGAAGCCTGTAAACGCATTATAATCAGTTTGCGAGGGGATCTAGACCTTGAGAAGGAGGTTCCATTGGTGAGGGAGATAAAAAGCAAACCTCTAAGATCTCCAGTTTAGAGTCCCTGTCCTCTGGGATAAGCTATCAGCTATAGTAACATCCCTCTTAAGGCGAGCGCGTGCTCCTTTATTAAAACTTCTTTCACAAGCTCTGAGATTTTAGGATCTCAAAGGAAGGCCAAAATAAGATCTCAGCCGGTATTAATTAAAATGACACTACAAAGCGTTATCATGGTAATAAGAGCTTTATCCCTGGCTCCAGCTTTATACTCTTGTTACATGAAATGGACCTTGGAGCTTTGGAAGAGCCAGAGCACGAATACTGTACATACAGGCTTAGTTCTTTAAGTTTTCCCATAGGATACCGATTCACTTTATCTGAATTCAGATCCAGACACTGGAATGATTGGTTGCAGGCTGTAAGTGGCACCTCAGCTTTTGGATTTAATGCTGTCCAAGAGATTGAGTGCTGACCTTTCTGGTGTATATGTCAGAGAAGACAGAGTCAGCCAGGAAAATGCTCCAATTTTGGGGCCATTTGTGCCCTTTCCCGTCACATATGTGCAGCCTGATTATGCCAAGTGATATGTCGACTCCTAACTCCCTGTTTTACTTTGGATTTCTGTGGACAGTATAAAGTAAGAAAGCAAGAAATAAGATGAACACGCAAATTACACGCTCTGATGCCATGACTGAACATGTAGTCATCGCACCATTGGATGTCAAATGATCATTTTCTACCATATAAACTAAAAAGAGGACAAAGAAAACTCTGTTGTATATTAATTTCTAGCTAGCGAATGTGCATGCACGCATTATTGCACAACTGTGGGATAGTCTGTTGTATTAAAATGTTTAGATGCGATAAACATGAGGCACGGCAATCCCATCAACAGACAATCTGCAGACCATTTGCAGACAAATCCAGATTATGTTTTAAGGGATTCATCCAAGAACCACGTGGATGACCCGAATCTTTCTTATCTGGCATGTGAGAGAGTGATTTGAGAGAATATGTAACAACACTGTAACAACAGTGTTATCGGAGTGGACTTGGACTGCTTCTCAAAACCTGGTACCTACATTTCCCATAATGCAATTTAGCCACCAAGTGACATCATTGGAGGCAATATATCAGTTTACATGCAGCTTCTACTGCAGTCACAAAAGGCTTTGTGCTACTGTTTACCTGATGAACACGACTTAGTGTGTAAAATTGGTGGAGTTATCCTTTAATCAAACTGAATCGAGCCATTTTTAAGTTTTCCTGTTTGAGCTTGGTGAGTTCTGCTGCATCATGGGCCATTGACATCCGCATTGACATTAAAAGTAAATCATTACTTGATGCTGAAATGTCCATTATGAACATAATTCCTTATTATACCAGGCACCAGTGGCTGAGAGGTAATGTCAGTAAGTGGATAAGCTGAACAAATGCATGAATGATCTAATTTGCTATTTAAATTCACAAAATCCAAACGACTTGAAGGCTAAAACTTTATGTGTCCTGCACTCCTACACTAAATGGGAACACGTGTCACATCGGTCATCTGCGGCAGGAGGCAAAATGAACTCCTCATATAAATTTCATGTGTCATTTGTTAAAGACTCAGCATAAAAGAATGTGTTTAACCCTGTCATGTAGATGAAATAGCCAAATGGTGACAGCGCATGAAACATTTATATCACACTATCAATGTCGCCAGTTTGTCTCCCGCCAGCAACCTGTATTGCAAGTCATACCTCTTCTCACACCCTCATTTCCTGTCTGCCCCTTCACCGTCCCTACCCATTAAAGCCATAAAATGTCCAAAAAAGTCATCTTAAAAAACAATATGGTGCTAATTTGTCAAACGCTTCTTGTTGCTGTGCAAGCGATCCTGCAGTGGAAAAAGACAGGCATCACTTACTCTCACAAATCATAGAGGTGCAAGTGTTTGAATTGTTCCTCAGCAATCTGCTACGAGTTGACAACATGCTGCTCTAACTGAAATACAGAAGCCAATAAGTACATGAAGCCCTGTGGTTCAGAAACCTTAACTCCGTAGTATAATCAGGTCCAGAGTGAGACAATTCCTTGCTGAGGGAAAATATAAGTGACAATAGCACCATGACTAACTGTTATGAAAATGGAAATGGTGGAGAAGTCCAACAGAGGGAAGATAGTGTTCCAGATAGGGGACCTACAATTAAACCTAATGAACATGAAAAACTGGTTTTCAGTTCACTTTGCTGCAGAAAGGGATAAATGATGAGGTCCAAATAGGCGAGGCAAGGCAATTACCAAGAGGCACTGCAGTAAAGAGAAAAGGAGAGTTTGTGAATTTTAAAATAATCTCATCTGTCTCATTATTTAACTCGGAGGAAACAAGGCACCATCGTTTTTTAAAGTAAAAAGAATTGTCTTTTTGAAGAACTACTGTTGATCAGTCTCCTGCAGACACAAGCCGAGTTTTACATCACTTCATTTTTTTGCACCTAAAGATTTAGAAGAAGACTCACTTCATGAATCCCTTTACAATTTCCCTAAAAAGGAATTCAATGCAGTTAACACTGAAAAACTGCTGTAGTCCTTCATATACAAATAAAAGTTCTTCAGCTGAGCCCGCCTGTCACATCAGCTCTGAGACATCTGTGGTGTTTCATTTTGGTAACCCTGACTAGTGACATCAGTGGGCAGCCCCCAGCATCGACTTGTCAGGAGCAGTAAAATTGAGGATCACTCTTCCAAATCAATGTGCCAGAGCACTTGTTGGAGTCCAATGTCTATGTCTTATTTCATCTCCAGTCCAACACACCATTGAACTGCATGCAGAGACATTATCAATTACTAATACATATAATACATTTCAATTACATTGACATTTCCTTTTAGTCCACAACCTTAACAACTCCCGATAAAGCCATTTTGATAGATGACACTAAAGTGGCGTTTACTTCTGCTTTAACATACGACATGCGACAAAGCACCTGGTAAAATATTCGCCCAAACCAGCGATTCCTCCTCATGTTCTTCTGAAACGCTTCTTTTGTTCTGTTAGAGAGGTCTAAGACGATCCAGTCATGTAATTATCAGAGCATAGGGGTACACTAATCTCTCCGGTGACAATCAATTAAAAAAGCTGACATGCAATGGGTTTCTATACAGGAGTAAGTCACGTCTCTCCAGTAAACACATGGAAAGCACTGTGTAAGCCTTTAATCTGCCTGTAATAGGCTTCAGTAACATTTTATTCGGTCGCCAGTGTCGTGAAAGCATTGGTTCCTATATGCAGTATTATGTGTTACTTTATATTATTTAGCCTCTATTGAGAGAGATTAAATGAGACAACAAGCAGCAGCGCTTTGATGCTGCAGCTTGGGTTTTTGAAAATGTGGGTTGGCTTGTTAAATAACTCAAAGTGGAACGCAGTTACGCCGGTTGGATCATAAATATACCCTCTCCACCCTGAGGCTGTATTAACAAAGAAATTCACAGTTAATCAGATGATTATAAATTAAAGGAGGGCTATAGAATACTGTCTTTAGATATTTGGTTGACTTTATCATGGATGACAATAATTAGCCTAAACCACTACTTGATGTGTTAATTTGTAACAGGGGTGGACCTAACCATTCATCCAAACATGTTACTGTACTGTAGTGACTAGAATCACTGCATGGATGTTGCATGAATCCATGCAGCAGACACGTTGCTGTTCCTGAGAGGTGGTGTTGAATAGTAGCCAGCATATTTGATGTGTTATGATGTCACAATTAAGTTGACCTTTGACCCTTTGGACATAAGATGCCTCCACTTCATCATTTTATCCTATAAGAAACTTGTGTCATTTTTCTTCTTTTTTCATCTTTCTTTCTTTTCCCTTGTTATACATATTTGATAACCTGAATGTTAACTGTGTTTATTCTTGTTTCAGAAGTATGTTTTATGAAGGTGCCCAAAGAGCACATGTCGTGTTTTGGATTGTTTTTTTACCATTTTCACAACAGCTGGGGAGCTGTGCGCAGACAAAGCTTTTCATTAATGATGGAGCCTTTCTGAACTATCGAAATCAACATGGGCCTGAAAGACATTACAAGCTTTAATGAAACAATGATATAGGAAGGCCGGCATTAAGTAGGAGATGTCACAATCACAATCAGTACGGTTAAAGGAGGGATGTAATGCCAGAGAACATCTGTCTACTACTAGTTAATCAATCACTGGCTTTGTCAACCAGATAGAAAAAAAAATCTAATGCTTAAATTGGGCACCAAATTGGACAGCCCACCCAAGTAAAGCATATGTGTGGGAAAAACTGTACTTTCTGGAGTTTATAGGCTACTATATAGTAGAAAATAGAGTATTTATAGTATAGTTAGTGATTATTATAGATCTGAGACCAATTGAAAGTGCACAACCACAAATATGTTTTCTTCTTAAGCACCACATACAGCATTTGTCAATATGCAGCACATATAGAGGGAAAGATTCTACTTGCATAAACCTCAGTCAGATAAAGGATAAATGACTTACAAAGAAACAACCCCCTGCATTCTCTCAGCTACTAAAGGGTGGATAAGGGTAACAGCAGGCTGACTAGGGGGATAGTAGGACCCTACAATCAAAGTGGGTAATGCAATAGGTGGCCAACCAGCCAAACCCCTCCCCAAAACAGGGACTGTGTAATTATAGCTTAGCACCCATATTCCTGTCTTAGCCTTCAATAATCAGAAACTATAATGAATGTGGCAAGACTTAGCAAGCCTACTACAGTCATGTTGAAATATTCGTCATACTGCCAGTTTACTGGATCTCCCTCACCGACTGTTTTCGGTTCCCCTCCTGCATCTTCTCCTCACCTTTTGTCTTTTAGCTCTTTTTTCAAAAGACACCAGCCACAACGCAATGTGATCGTGACCAGAGAAAAATAATCAATACATGAAAAGTAAAAAGACTCTAAAGGGTTTGTTTTGTCCGCATCATTGCCATGTTTAGTCAACAATCAGTAAACACTTTAAATGCCAGCCACAGCCATGGATGACTGCCTCGGATGACAAAGTCTGTTCTTTTTTTGAAACCAACTGCTTTTTTTTTCTAACAAGCTCAGCTGTGATCCTCAGCGTCTCCCCTTGAATTTCTTGCTTTGTTCTTTTGACTTGGGGAGAAAAAACAACTCTCAAACACCGCCAGGGTTTTTCACTGAGAGCTACAGGACCATGAGAGCAGAAAGGCTCAATTGACAGTCAAGCATTTGCCGACGTGCCTGTATGGAATTCAGCTTCGCTGATGGTGTATGAGACATCAATCTTTCCACAGAGTTCAGGCAGGACATTCACGTCCCTGTGACCCTTGTCTGCTAGATAAATGTGGGACTTTCACGGCCCTTTATGAGCTTAGGTTGCTTGTGACCCGTAACAAGATGCTCATTTTCTGGATGGTGAGGTGAGGGTCCCGGCAGTTTTAGCATGGTCAGGGTCATAGGTCTCCTTCATAAAGTTGTTGGGTCAATAATGTGACCACATATGCACGTGAAACTGGATGTAGTGCATTTGTATTCCAGTGGCAGAGGGCAAGCGCTCTTTGCTAATCACTAAAGCTATCAAGGTTCCTGAGCTGAGCACTTCATGCTGACAGGGTTTGCTGATGGACTGCTGGCATTGGAAAATCGACTTCCCAGGGTCTTCATACAAACAGTGTCATGGACATCACGAAGGTCGTGACAATAACACAGTAAGTTGCCTGTTACGATTTGCATTCATTTAATTCCAGTAATTAATTCAGAAACAATTTGTTTATCAGTTTATCAAACACTAAATGAAACATACCAGATTAAAAGATAAGATTTAGATTAGTCAAACTGGTGCATTTGTGGCACAAATAGATCTGTCTGTCTGTCTTTCTCTTTGGCACCCCAAGAAATCTTTCATGGGGGTACCAAAGGGGGCCACTGAAAATCTTGAGCTGGCAACTGAAACTTTTGAGTTTTCACTCTGTGCACTTTAGTCAACCTGCATAACTTGAATCTGACGGAATATCAGCACAGTATTGGACCATATAAAACATATGTAAAAAGCTGTTAAAAGGAACATTAATAAGGAGCAGTAGAGGGCAGCAAGATGCTTTTGCAGCGTTGAATGTGTCTGATCCAAAGATGAAGAAGGAACACCAGCATTGTCTGTTGTGTTTTTATTAACACCACATCAGTGTGCGCATATTGTAATATTTCCCTGTAAACAGTATGCAATTCACATACTACTGACCTCATTCTAAGGCCACAGACATATTAAAAACCTCACATACTGTTTAAGAGTAGCAAACAGCATGTTTGAAAGGAACTTTGGGCGCAGCCAGTGGTCGAGTTTCGGCTAACGTTAATAAAAATGCTCAGAACAACCAGGACGGTGAAAAACGTCCAGTTGTCTACTGCCACCTAATTAATTACGCAGAGATGTTGATAAAGACGTTGATGCCTTGTCGCCGTTCATGCAGGTGAGTTCAAGCCTTCAGTTACTGGTGCCATTAGGCTAACAAACACAGTACACTCTTTGGCTTATACTTTTGGCACTGTCAGCAGAGGTCTGTACGTGGCCTGCAACTTCTGATGTGTGGGAGAAGCTGGTTCTACAGTGCTTTGAAGCTTGATTTACAAACTGCACGCTAATCTGAAAAACAGATATTACGCTCCTTTGCAGACTTCATGTAGAGACGCCAAACTGAGG
The DNA here is from genome assembly GCA_963678695.2 of Diplodus puntazzo. Classification (NCBI taxonomy): domain Eukaryota; kingdom Metazoa; phylum Chordata; class Actinopteri; order Spariformes; family Sparidae; genus Diplodus; species Diplodus puntazzo. Next base: position 16,394,712 of record OZ023168.1, read on the forward strand.
CCTTAGACACATGGGTTGGCAGCAACTTCACGTGCCAATCCCTATGCCCAGGATGTCAGCCAGGCAGCATGATGGCATTGTCTTCTGCATAGTTTTTTATAAATTCCACAACTCCGTTGATAATGCTGCGGCTGATGAACCTGGCTGGCCGTGGCTGTGAGTGCTTCTTCCTTAACCGTGGTCTTGCCCCATTCTCCTCACAGTGTTTGATTATATCAGTCAGGGTGTCTTTGCCAGTTCTGAAAAAGGAAAACAAAGAAGTTTCACATCACGGGTCATGCTAACAGGCACCTTGTAACCAGACTCTGTATGTATTCATCCAAACTGTTCCTCAAGTAGGCTAGTTGCTAAAGCATTAGCATTACAGTCAATTCAAGCAATGCTAACAGGCACCGTGGCACCTGACTCTGGATGTATTCATCCAAACTATCCTCCAGTAAGTTAGGTGCTAAATCATTAGCATCAGTCAATTCAAGCAATTCTAGCATTATTCAAATTTATAGCAGATGCTCACATTTTTAGCCAAAACCTCCCATTACAGCTTAGTTTCGATGTGCATATCATTTTAAAATGACAGTACTGAGCTAGCTAATAACAATGTAGGCTAAGGTATAAACATGAAACACATAACGCAAAGTAGATAACTTGGATGTTAATGGAAACTCACCCCATAAGAAACTGAAAAGTATTCCTGCAGACTTCATTGCCTCCGATGGAATAAGTGGTGCAGGGGGGCTTTCTGTTCGTCTGGGGCTTTTTGATGGATGTAGTCATGTCCGAAGTAACTACTGTGCGCAGTGGTGTAGTCTAGTTTATTGTAGTGGGTATACTGTGATGATTCTCTCCCAGCCTCGGACACACACGTCCCAGACTGACACCCCATATGCACCACCACACTTACTAACGCATACAGTAGGCTACATGCATCCACACATGTATTATCAACAATTTATTATAAGCAACACAATTTATCAAAAGTAACAATATATTATAAGCAACACAATTTATTATAAGTAACAATATATTATAAGCAACACAATTTATTATAAGTAACAATATATTATAAGCAACATTCAATCATCAGTATCAGCATCCCTAGAAATAACGCACGATAATATACTGCAGTATACGCCTCCAACAAGAGACCGCCATCAAAAAGCCACAAATAATGCTCAGAACAGCACCAAACATCAGCAACAGTACAAATAGGGTCTCAGCACAATCAGTTTTCTGGGGTTGCTAAAACTACGTGAGCTAGCCGTCTGCTAACTTGATCTCACCCGGTGTCACATGTGTTAGACCATTAAACTTACACTGGAATATCCCTTAAAGTTTTGCAATTTTGTGTCTTGTTGTATGGAAAAACACATCATGATATCGGCATCGGCCATTAAAATACCCATATCGGGTACTCTTTAAGATGACCATGAATTAACTATACTGTCATTTGCATATAGCAATTGACTTTATGAATTTCAATTGTTTATATCAGGGCTTTGCATGTTGGCTGATATTTACCTAACTTTCTGTCCCTCCAGTCTAACCAAGGATGCCTGATTTTAAATTCCCTAGCTTGACTCTCAGTCCACAAGGCTGGCCAGTTCTCACGTAAAAGAAACAAGGACATATACAGTGGGATGAGACCATTGTATTCTGTTGACTAACGTTAGTGGACACACACACACACCAGCGATGGAAATTAACTTTTTTGTCCACCTGCCACTGTGGCTGGTAAATTCTAAAATCTACAAGCCACTCAACATTTTTACCAGCCACTTTTATATTTCAGCGTTGATGTGTACAGTACAATGCCTAGAAACATATTTTTCTTGTACAAGACATGCACATAGTACTTCCCAATCAGTAGCCTACTTGTTAGAGTTGATTATTCAGTAATTATGTGATATCAATGAAAGGTCACAGGGTTGAAACTATTCAAGGGTCATGTACTAAGCCGTGAAATAACAGGAAATGAAGTCTGAATAGACAAAGTGGTTCAAAATGAAGGTTAGATGGTGAAAAATCTATATCAATATCTCCCTGCAACTTACAGGAATTTCCAAATTTCAAATTATTTCATGTGTTCAACTGCACTTGACCCACACAAAGGAAGTGGAAAGTGCATCATTAGGTGATTAGAAGGTTGGTAATATATAGCAATATCTACTTGCAACTATATAATTTACTGTACTTCATTATTCCCCATGTTCAACCGTTACGATGTAACGCCACATTTTAATTTACTTCCGTTCTTGTAAACTCTGACAAAAGAGCAGCCAGCTCAGCTGACCGGAGCGCAGAGTAATAATTAGTAGCAGTGAAGAGTTCAAGTGAAGGCTTGCTAGTAGTAGAACAGCCAAGACGGTCATTTTGGCTGTTTTCAAATATGTGCAATAACTTTGTCTGTATTTTAATTTAGAATAGTTTTTAAATAAGGTACACAAAAGACAAAGACAATATGATATGTTTTACCTATTTCGGCCATAAGCGGTCATATTGACCGCATATAATTTTGCGGGGTTTCATTGTTAGTGCTTCTTTGCGAAATTACTTGTAAGTGAATTATTATATAGTTGTATTATCTCGCCTGGTTGGCACCATGGACAAACAAAAACGGGAGTTCCCCCTCCGTGAAACAGCGAGTGGAGCTGTTCGGTGCTGAAATGATGCGACTCTGACTGTGTACCAGGGAAATCCGAGGAACAATGTCTGCATCCTGAGCACCTGCACACAGGTGTGGGCAGCTTTAGTGGGGAGAAGGCAAAACCAGAGTCTGTGATGTACTACAACACCGAGTACAGCGAGGACGTCCTGGACCAGATGGCGAGGGCGCACTCCGTCAGAGGCTGTACAGAAGATGGCCGGTTGGATCAATGCCCGCATCTTATTCAAGGAGCACCAGCAGCAGGAGAGCACGGAGGAAAGTCCTGCAGCAGCTGCAGAGGAGCTGAGGGCAGAATACATGGAGGGGAAAGAAGCCGCGGCAGTCGGCACAAGGTGGGCAGCAGCGGAACCAACCACCGCAGCAGCAGCAGACACGGAGACGGAGGTAGTGCCGGTCCGAAAGAGCTGCAAACGGAACCAAACGTCGGACACTTGAAATTCCACAAGCCCGTGTGTGGTAACTGTGCGAGGAGAGCGGAGGTAATCTGTAGACTGTGATCAGTGATCGGAATGAACCCGCCTCAGAAGCGGCATCGGCGCCGGGGCCGCCGGCAGCTTCAGGTACAGGTTTCCGAAAACACTCAAACAGTGTAGTTTGCTTTCTCTTCATCTCTTTTGGCGGTATATAGGCTACAATACTATTGAAAATGTATAATCTTGCAACACTGAGAGCTACCGTCCAGCCGGGGAAATGATCATCAAGCAACTGTGTTCGTTGCCAGGTGACGTCAGGTATAGGTCACGGCCTAAACCACGGACAAAGAGCGCTGGGAGGGAGAGCGGTAGAGCGCACACAGTGGATTTTATGAATGGAGGGGAAAAGAGGAGACGCATTGCCCTGCAAAATGTATTTTATTGTAGTTATTTACCCGGTATTTGCGAAACAAAATCACTGAAGTTCAAGTTCTGTCACAAAACTATATTGTTAAGGATCATTGCACATTTTTAAGTGGGTATACGGAAATCCTGGAGCTTTCTTAGTGGGTATACGGCGTATACCTGCGTATCACGTAGACTACACCACTGACTGTGCGTCTGTTTACCTCGAGATGTCCAATTATTTGCATCGCCTGCCAGTCTCCTTCGGCAGCTAGAGAATCCAACCGTATGCTGTACATAAGCTCTGGAGAAAGTTTGTCGCTATGTGTCCCAATGAGAGAGTTCTCCTTTCATCTTCCGTAGCATTTACAATCAAAGTCATGGATTTTCTCCATTTCGCTGTCTTTATCCCCTTCACTTGTTACCGTAGATATAGCGTCTGATATCTTACGCTTCAGCTCCTCTGCTGCGAGGCCGAGGGATTCTTCCTCGTCTTCATCTTCGGCTAAGGTCAGCTGTAGATTAGGGATGTTCTCCAGTGTAATACAGTCGCTTTCATCGTCAGTGCACTCATCAGTCAGAAGTGAAATCGGTGTCGGAATAACCAGAAGTGTCCGGCGTCTCGCCAAAGTACTGCCATAGATTTGTGCTGTAACAGCCATGACTTAGCTCTTCTACAATGCATTTTTCCTGGTCCATCTTCATTCAATGATGAAATCACATGCAGCTTCCAGAAGTAGCAGAACTTATGGGGGGGCTGCATAAGTAGGCATGCGGTTCACGACTAACGTGCACCCGATTGGCCGAAAAAAAAAAAAAAAAAAGCCCGTGAATGGTCAAAGGTAGCCAGTATGGAAATTAACTGTATCGCCGCACACGCCCAACGAAGCGCCAGCATTTCCTGAAACTATACCCGATTTCAAACACAAAATGTATACTTTTAAGGCAGCCAATACTGTTATCTGAAACATGGACGGGCTTCTTCATTATCTCAACTTGCACATTCTGCAAAAAAAAGAAAATCACTCATTTTGAAAAAAAAAACAATAGTTTCTTTGTTTACGTGAATTTCTCCCAGCCAACTTGTTGCTGGTTTTGCCGTGGCACATCACATATTTTACGTTTGACTAGATGATTCCTCAGGTTGGAGTTGTTATCCTGGTCAGCTTTGTATTTTGCTTTGCACATAAGAAAGCAAGTGCTGCCTGGACTCACAAGACCTGCTCCAGGGGTGACACTGAAGTTCGAAACCGATTGGTTTAACGTGAATCGGTACTCGTTTGTTACTCTTAAAAGTACCAACTTTATTTCCAGACCCTACTTAGACTACAAATATTTAGGATTAAATGTAAATTCAAATCTCAGTTTTAAAACCCACACAACCTACACTCAATCCCACACTTCCTATTAACTGCTGCAGCAGCTGAGATAAACCTCCACTCAGTGGTTCTCTTCCACAGCACCTATTGCCTGATAAGTTGGTCTAACACACACACACACACACACACACACACACACACACACACACACACACAGTGAAGCCACTTCAAACCACTGGAATCATTATGCAAGTAAGCACTTAAAACTTTAGGCAAGAAACCATTCCGTTTTCATCATCGCCATATTCTAAAGAAGAACAAACCGCTTAGCTGGGAAAACCTCATCAAATACAAAAACGTCTGCTCCTCCTCTGTCTGGTTTCATTAAATTCAAATCTACCACAAACAGAGATACTAGGGGTGCAGCTTGGAGGGACTGCACAATCCGTCTCAGAAAAATTGCATTTAGCCAGCCAGCCTTTTCCACACAGAGCATTGCTTCAGTGAAATTCAGGACCACAATCAATAAAAGGGTCCTCATCATAGTATTCATGTAACTATAACGCCAAGAAATGTCCTGTTGAGAAGCAACTTAGATGTTATTTTTATCCACCTGTAACATGACCTTACTCATACTGTATCTGTATCATCTGATAAGGGACTTATTGCTCGCTCATGTTGTTTAACTGTAATGTATATGCTTTTTACCACAGTGCAGTATGTTTTCAACTATCATACCTGCTGTGTCATTTTTCAGTATTTAAGGATGCCTGAACATCAGTATCAGCCCAGAATTTTCATATTGGTGCATCTCTAGCTATAATAACGATATATTGCCCAGCCCTACTAAATGGAAATCTCTCTGATGGTCTAATTTGCTTATGTAGGTCATATTTAGGCAGCAGTACTAAACTGAGATTGTGTTAAACTAGTTAAAAGTTCCTCACATTTAAATCTAAATTCTCCTTCAAACACAAAGGTTGGTTTGAGACCAAGTCTGTCCTACATGTAAATATTCGATGCACACAAAGCTCGTTCTTTTTATTTCAAATGGGATGTCAGATATTCTTAAAGGTTTGTCTGCGGAGGCTGCCTTCTGCCTGCATTTCTTATTAACATTATAATATAGTATTACTGTATATTATGAAGTACTTCTGAGCATGGGACGTGAAAAAGAAAATCTATCTGAACCCTCTCTGCATGAGTTCATTTTCAACAAGAGAGCTTTGTGAAGCTGTGGGCACAGCGGAGCTCTGTGCTGAATGCTAACATCTGCATGCTAATGCGCTCACAATTACATGTTGTTGGCAAGCAGGTGTAATAGCGACCACCTTCACCATTTTAATTCAGCAAGTTCATCAGAGTCAGACAAATGTTCTTTTTACTTTTGGAACCAGTTGTGCATATGGAATTAACACTAAAAGCAGATTCATATTCTGCAACATACTAAAGAAGCAGGCAACCTGTTACAGCACATTAATCCCAGAGGTGATTGTGCAAAGAGAAGCGCTGCACTATACAGAGAATATCTTATAGCAGGATTCAGTGAGACCCAAAGGGTTTGCCTTATCTAAAATGTGCAAAGTGCATTCGCTGCTTTGAAAATAAACTGCAGGAAGAGACGAGGCTTCTCTTCACGGTGACAGACAAAATGTGCACCAAAACATCCCATCATTCGCTCCGTATGACCTCTGCAGGGATTATAACACCAATTGAGCGCGATGACTGATACATGTGATACTCGGTCCCGCCTCATCCGTTCTGCTCAGCAGCGTCATGAACGCGCCAATGGAATCCCAGCGCTCACTCTGCGTCGTGGGGAGTTGTTATTGAGTATTGACGGTCCACGAGAAAATGATACAGCTGAGTTCCTCTCTATGGTTGGAACAAATTAGAATCTGACATGACTTGATTATGCTTCCTGCCTGTTAAGATAGCCTGGTGGCTGCAGATCCCAGCGGGTGTATTTCTCCTCCTGTAAGCAGTCTTACCTGCTAATGAGGAGGATGGTGAACACAGTCCCTCCAGATACAGAGAAAGCCATGGCTGCCGAAAGAGTGGAGATGCCGAGTGGAGTTTATCTGGAATAAAAGCAAACAGGTGCAATTTAGGTGGATGGGAGTGATGATCATAGGTTAAAAAAAATATGGATGTTGTTCCCTTTGAAACCAAGAATGTCGATCAATATCAGCAAAAATAGACGATACCACATGCACTGATCCAGTGATTCCTACATCTGTTGTTTTTCAGGGGCAGTTTTCATACTGAACCAGCTGGCACACATCTCAGGTGATCTGTGCCCCTTTTCCTATTTTTGATCGTTAAAGTTGACTGTTCATTCTTTATTTTTTTTATATCCATTTCCCAGGTGGTCAGCTCCTGCGGTTTCTCTTTGGTCATCTCTCACAGCTCCTTCTCACAGACACAATTTTTCTAGGCGTTATTCCTAAATCACACAACAGTGAGCCGCAGCACTGACAAGCCTGAGGGACGCTCTCTTATCGACAATGACCTCTTGTTACTGACTCCAAGTCTGGCACTGTTGGGTGAAAAAAGTAATAAAGCGGATAGAAGTTTCCTTCAAAGAGAGTCTTGCTTCCTATATCTCCCAGCACACCCTCTCTCCCTCCCTCATGCATCTTTTAAGATGAAAGCAGACAGAAAACCTTCAGAGACCACAATGACTTAGCCACAGAGACCCGTCTAATGTGGATGGCAAGCTGAGCTAAGAAAATATTTAATGTAAAGTTGAAAGCGAACCTCTGTGTCTCTGGTGTTGAGAGTGACTTCACAGTGGTGTTGGCTTGGAATGCAGCGAGGACTGTTGGTGGTAATGTTACCAATGTGGCTGCAGCCTCGGTTACATAATACACAGATTGTGGCTGTTGAGTAGGTGAGACACGGTGTTAACAGTGCGGCTGACAAATTCACCAGCACACCTATAATGTCTTTATGTCCTTGTGGTCATCTAAGAACTCTAAGCCACTTTAGACAGATTTCCTGACATTCACTTTGAGTAATGCCACTCTGCGTGAGTTCCAATTTTAGCAACCAAGCAAGCGCACATTAACCAAAACACATCGCACTCAGCTACAATTAGGAATTATCCACACAGCGAGTCATTTTGATCATAGCTGAGAGAGCGCAGTGCGGCCACTTTCTGTTTGTGCCTTCAGTGCCATCTTTGTCACAGTCAAAATGTCCGATAAATGACATGAGCGTTCCTGACAGATGGGCAGGAATGTTTCACTCGCTGCTGATGAGCTCGTTCAAGCGCCTTGAGGAAGTCAGTCAATGTAAATAATGCATACAATCTAATTTCATCATACATTATTTATTTAGATTTTTCCCCCCTTTTTTAATATTCTTTGAATTATCCTGCAGTAATAAATCCTGGAATCAATTGTATCATCAATCATTGGGAATTTTTATCAAGGACTTTCTGTATTTTTACTCTATAAGATGATGATATGAGACATTCGAGAGCTGAGAGGAAATTATGAATTGAGCATTATGCACTTATGCTAACAAAAGATGAATGATGATGCAGTGCAAACATGCCCATGCATTTTTCCAGCTAATTGCTATTTTGCTCTTGTTTTGCGTCTGATTGTAATTAGCCATGCGGCAATGTGTAGGCTATCATGCACCAACACACCGAAATGAGAGCTGACAGCAACAGTGAGGAGTACAGCAAAGATGAGATTGGGCGATGGAGATTGTGGCAAAAGAATAAATAGCCCTTATCAGCTGACTGGAGGAAGCAGGAGAAGGGAAAGAAAAGAAAGATTATGTTGAGCTCGGTTTCAGTCAGGAGAGACTTCAAAGGAGTGAACAATCATTTCATCGACACGTTCAACTTAACAATGAGAAATGTGTCTTTGTTGATGCCAATTCATCATGACACCCCGTATACAGTAAATGCGCTTCAATTACAACCAACTCTCTGAAGACGCTGAAGATTTTCACTGTAACTGCTTGTTACAGCAGAATTTGATTTTTTTTCCAATGAGGCTCATATTCAAGTAAGGGACCAACTCTGCAATAAATGTATGCATAATACCTCATTTAAGTGCATGCAACAGCACCAGAGCACTGAGATACTGTTTGCTTAGCAGCACAGTTTGGGGGGCCTTCCACCCTTTGAAGGTGCTTTGAGAATTACTCCATTTCTTTTGTCTTATTTTTGCAGGTTGATCCGTCGCACCGTCACCCCGGAGTGTGCTCCATTTGGACCCCGGAGCGCACCACTTGAGAGTGATTAAAGCTCAATGGAGAATGTTTAACACCAAATAGAGTCTTACTTTTTGGACCAATGCACTGGAGACAGTATGACACTGGGATCCTAGTCAAACGCGCTCACTGAGCACAAGAGTTCGGGGAATTAAAGGGGATGTATTTTCAGCATTTCAAAAGAGTAAAAACACTGAGCTCCAACATATTTTAATACAAAATACATTAAGATCCCTGCTCCTGCAAATAGCAATTACAAGGTACCATTTTGTATGTTAAATACTTCAATTAAATGTATTAGCAATCTCTCACAGCACTTCATGCTTGGACCCCTACAGGGGAATGCCATTATAAGTGATTATCTATACATGCAGCCTGGTAATGCATTAAAAGGGCTGAATGACACCCACTCACTTGAAGCCATTCATTCAGTCTATTACAGTCACCTGGAGAACGATTCAGGGGGATCTGTTTGAAATAAACTGAACATTCCATGCAAATGTTTGACTGGATCTGCCATCTCTGTATTTTAACCCTCACATTATGTCAAAAGTATAGCCAGGGTAAAAGATTCATAGTCTAAAACAATGGCTCAAAATACAAACCAACTGATTTAAAAATGCAAGATTCAGGGTCTATCAGGTTTTATCTATAGAGAAACGTAAACAATGACATAGGCCAGTTATAAAGAGTGATTCTGCCATGTCAGGCAATATATGATTATTAAACACATGCACCCTTGGATACAACAGTGCTTTCTAAAGTGAAAAACATCCAGCAAAATAATCATTTGCATGCTCCAGTGCATCACCCATCAAATATTGATCCAAATTCGGCTGTACTCCAGTGCAAGAAAAACACTGAAATTGACAGAATCCATGCAATAGACTGGTCAGACCGGTGCTTTCAGAATGATACGTACAAGATTGTATTTAATGTGTAAACGAGAGAATGTGAGAAAATGAAAAAAAGCTCCTCTTGTTTGTGCTTCTGTCATCTGAATGAAAGGACAAAAGGTTGTCTGTGTCTTGTCTCTATTTGCCCTCATTACTCAGCGCATGATCTGATGGGTCAGACAGTAAATGACAAAAACTACATAATAATATATTTTTGTTTTCTCACTATCGGGTGTAATTGGATTTATCTGTCAACATCTGTGGATAGCGTTTTGATCTTTTTAGCAGAATAAATGACAGAGCTTTCTGACAAGCCTTTGTGGTCTCATTTTTTCTATTTACAGTACACAACCTCAGACAACAACACACTTGTGAACACATACAGAAGCAAAACTGTGCACACAGACATAGATAGCTGGCTGTTCACTTACAATATTTTGACCCCGATCTTCAAAGTACCAAATATTTGCTTACTTGTTATTTTAGTAGCTGAGGCTGTGATTTTTCAGTGCCCCAGGTGATGCAGCGCTCCATCTAACACACAGATATCTCAACTCTACTGCCCATGATTGTCTGTTAAATCTGTCCTGGCATCCGCCCAAGCTCAGTGACCATCCTGTTGAAGGGCACTCTAACGTGGGAGGATTCGTAACAGCCCTCCAAAATGAAGCCTGTCTTTCAGCTTCGACTCTGACTGCTGCAATTTGATTTTAAGCCGACTTGAAAAGGGCAGCAGGAAATATAAAAAGATATGTCAGGCAGAACTGAGTCACTTCATCTAATTCGCTGGCTTTTCTCTCCTTTGTTGCTCTTCAAGGTACTTATTAGAGGCACTCCGGGTGAGTCACACCAATAGCATGTCAACCTTTCTGGCCTCCAAGCTGCGAGTCCATACCCAAATTCGCCACTTCTCCCAGTATTCTTAATTCTCTCTGTCACAGCTATGACTTACTTAACGTTGGCAGTGGTTTTTGTTGTCTTGTGTTTCACCAAAGCTGAGAAAGAGACACCAAAAAAGCTTTTTTTGCATGGATAACTTATTGACAGGTGCCCTTAAAGGGACAGTTAACTCAAAAATGCGTATTTTGTGTCTTACCTGTGGTGTTATTTATCCATCTAGATATTTTTGGTGTGAGTTGCAAAGTTTTGGAGACATCAGCCGTAGAGATGACGGCCTTGTGATGTAAACATTAATGTAGCCCATGAAGTGTAATGCTGCACAACCCTTACAGGTCTTTATCACAGCGGACATTTATTTTGACATATTGTATGGAGTCCCAGCTGTAATTTGTTGAATAACGTATTTATAGTTAGCTACAACACTTTCAGGTGGCCTAGACATTGTCTTGTAAATGTGCTGAACATGATATAGACACAATGTTATTTATACTGTATTCCGTAAGGTTGCCACTGCACTCAGACATACTGCTGCGTTATCCTAGATGCCTGTATCCATATAAAGAAGAGAAGGTTGCCATATTGAGGAAAGCAGTTTAATGTACTGCCAGACAGATGATCAACTAATCTCATTTTAATAAGCATTAATGAGCGGACCCTCTCTTCTTCACATGGACACTATATAGTACATATTTTCTCACTCACAACTCAGGAATCCAATAAAATGGCAGAAGATGAATATCAAGTACTATAGACTCTAATGAGGAAAAAATGCTGGGGCCAAGTTCCCAGCTACATGCGTTTATTGCTCTTCATTGTCACAGACATCAGTTTAGGGTTTCACAAATGGCTAGGGATGAGCAAATCCTCCCTTTTCTCTGCCAATATTAATTTTGATATCTCATCTGAGGGTATCATCCAACACTGAGCACTAATCTGATCGCAATGGTCTCTTTTTCCAAAATTTCAATCTGTTTATCTCACTGCAGTTTTTTATGTACAGAGAGATTGCAGTCAGACTGAAAAGCAGTAGACTGTCAGGACAGAATAAATGTTAGTGACATCAAATTTAAAAAGAAACCATTATAATTATGCTCAATCAATGGACCTCCACTTGATAAACCTTATCTCTAATTTTAAAAACTCTCGCTGAACGTTTATGAAGCAGTTGGTTTTAAGTGGTCTTTCATGGATGTTCTAATACTCAAAGGGCACCCCGATTTAGCTTTTTAACGAGTTAACACCATTCAAACTCCTCATTTTAAGATACAAGCTTCCCCAGTGGGTGGTCTGTTTTGTCCTTAGGGCCCAGCTCTGACCAGAGATTGCTTTGGATATATTTTGAGCACATTATTAACTCGTCTTGTCTCCCAGCGTCAGTGATTTAATCTATGACCCCTAACAACATCAGACCATCTCTGCCCCAACAGCTTCAGCTCCTCTAGTTTGATTTTATCCCACAGTCTTTCACGGGACTTTATGACACGTTGTGAAACCCCTACCAAATGACAGACCTGTCGTGTCAGAGAGAAGAAACTATGGTGAAAAAGTGTGCAAACAAGAAAAAAACTTGATAAAACCATGGCTCTGATCCATCAGTAATCAAAGAAATATATAAGACATGTGAATGACTCAGACTTTTCAGCCTTTGTTCACACAGACTATGAAAGCAGTCTTGCTCAATTTAAACTTCAGTCCTCTTCACGCTTTTTGGGTTGCTTTAAAGATTCCACAAGTTAATTGGAGCAAAAATAGCTCTCAAAGAATTACAGAATGGAGTATTTCTCTATGGTTCCGTCTCCGTTATTAAAGGATCTTAGGGATGTTGTCAATCTAGAGTCTTAACATTCTTGCCACTGTCTAACCATCATTTCTTATTACATAAAAGTGACCTGACTTGATGTACTCCTCGGCCTACCTCCCATCAGAGACCCTCTGCCGTGTCTCTTCCTCCTTTTCAAACACACCAAGGCAGTGTCTCTCAGAAACAGTCGGGACCCTACGGACTCCATCTAGGCAGAGGCCTCTCCTCCCCCTTTTCATCAGCAGGTACAGAAGCTTCAGCTGAGACCCTGACTGACTGCTTCCTCTCATCATCCCAGACAAGCCTATAGTGTCTGTCAGTCGGCATTATTACTGGGATGAGTGTATGGGGAGGAAATCTGCAGGCTTGCAATTACAGCACTGATGATGATGGTGAGGATGGTGATGAGGAGATGGAAAGAGTATAAAATGTAAGTTATAATGATGAGTAAGGGGTAAAGTAGTCAAAGGAAGTATCAAGTAGTCTTAGTACAAAGACTGGAAAAGGGGAAACGGATGGCTTGGCTCTGCGCCAAGGTAAGAAATTCCACCTACCCACAAGTAAAAAGCTCACAAATTTACACCCTGTAGAGTTGTGAATTCAGAGTAGCTATTTCAAGCGCCCTTAGCTCTAAAAAATTGAAAGTCCCATTCATTTACTCCCATTGTGAGTGTTGCATGACTCACAGTTGAAGCACTTTTTCAAAGCTTGGAGAGGCAGTAAAACTCCCCTGGTTAAATCATAAGGACAAAAGATTATCTGCTACAATAGAACATTTCCAATTCTTTCTAAAAAGGCACAGAAAAAAAAGCCTGTGTATGTCCAAAAATTCAATGACCAACTTTAAAATTCTGTTGTGTGCGCTGCCAGCAATAAACTGGGGCTAAAGATTACACAACCAAAGACAAGTGTAACAATTTAAAGCTGAGGCTTGTTCCCTTTCGGAACTTTGGATGAAGTTACAGCTATGGCCTTGTATTTGTTCCTAAATGAGACAAACAGTTGCTTTGAGTTTGTTAAAGCTCTGATTCGCGCCTCCACTGTATTTCTGGCCTATTTATTTATAGCAGCAGCGACCATGGCTCATGAGTATTAGAGTATTTAGAGCTGTCCACCATGCCAAATTCACAGACAAACAATGTTTTCATAGAAGGAAGGCTGAAATATGCAACTCCTGTCAACATCAATGAGGCTGAGGTGGAGCAGGTAAAGCTGGTTTTGGTTTCCTGGGAATGAACATTACAAAGAACCTGTCATGGTCATTGCACCATTACCACCCTGGTATAAACGTTTCAAAATGGCTGTATTTCCCAAGGTAGGTCAGCGCTGACTTGTCAGGTTCTTGTTGACATTTACAGAGTGTTAGACAGTATGACCGGAAACATCAGGAAACCACCCAGAACATCTGGTAACAAATCTACAGAGAATCAGTGATATCAGAAAAGTGAGGTGCCTACCCAGAGCCCACATCCACCTCAGCCATACTGTAGTGTGTTCACCCTGCCGCCATCTGACAAGCGATACAGAAGTATCTGCTGCCGTATCACCAGACCACAGAGCAGCTTCTTTCCTCAGGCTAAAAGACTCAGCAGATCTTATTCTCAAGACTGATCACTTATTCAATCAATTATGTATTTCCATTCTCTGTTGTGAGTAGCATACACTGACTATATGTCTAACTATAATTTTGTTATTGAATCTTTTATGTAAACTAATATGTCGTTTAAAGGCCAGAATATAGAGACGTATCAGAACCAGCCAAGCTCCTCTCCAAACTCTAAATCTTGTTTGTTTAATCCGTACAAAACTGAAATGTAGAAATGACACTTTGAAGTTTACAGACGGCTTTGTGCGAGACTCTTTTCCTGAGCATGTGCAGTAACATCATGGAATCTCTATTGGCAGCCTGGAGACCTTTGATGATGTTTGATGGAACAAATAATCCTTTGGTGATGCCAGTTTCCCCGTTTCCAGTCTTTGTTCTAAGCTCAGCTAACCAGCTCCCGGCTGTGGCTTCATGCATAATCTGATATCGCAGTGCTGGTGTTGTTAAAGCTCCTGTTAGTAAGATAGTAATACTGACGCTTTGGGATCGTCTGTCAGGTCCACCGAAATTGACTAATCATGTTTTAATCAGCTTAGCAACTCAGGGGTCTGGAAAAAAATCCACACGTGAGTGAAATTATCTTTTCAAACACGTGTTAAACCGTGTGAAATGGTGTATTTTAACCCAACCTGTGCTTTTGCAAACCTAACCGTGTGTTAAAGTTCCCTAAACCTGTGACCAAACAGTGACAGAGAACTGTAAAGACACACAAAATAATGAGTGAACGGTGAGTTATAATAATAACATGTTGCAGACAGGATGATGCAGTCTAACCCACTCACCAATGACAGCTTGCTCCAGGTTCAGATTTTGATGCTGTTTCATGAAGCAAAATGATGATCCTGGAGCAGCATTCATTATAATGTTCCAGGAACAAAAGCAAAATGGGTTGCAAGGGTTTGGCATCAGAATAACATGACTGATTCATTTTAATGATGGTCCTGGAACACCAACACAGCGATATCAGATACACTGTAGCTGACATATGCTACAGTGATGATGACATATGAGTGGTATCCATCCCCCTCATCCAATATACAGCAAGAACAGAGGTGAGCTTCATTACCAAAATATCAAACTGTTACCCCAAGAAATAATGATGAAAACACACTGGACTCCTTCTTACTCCACTGAAACATACATATGTATGCACCTTCTTGAGAGCTTCTGGTCCATCTCGACCAAACCTCCGGGCTTTGGTCACACTTCACAAGTAATCACATGTAATCCTTGAAAAGAAAAAAAGCCCGAGGGTGCCCGGCTGATGTGAAGACACATCTGGACACTGTGACAGGTTGAGAATGGACAACACCGGGAGGATTAATGCCATCAGATTATATTACCGATGACACATGACACTGTGAGTCAAGGCGAGGTCCCAGAAGACAAAGACCAGAGAGCGACACAACCGCTGCCACGATGCACCTGCACTCCAGACACAAGGAGTATTAGATGCTTCTTTGAAGTGGAGTCAGAAGGTCTGCACCTGACATAATGAATCACTAGCTGCCCACTTTCAGTGATACCAGGCAGTGCTCCCATTTAGCTTGAGAGACCACAGAAAGGAGTCAATACACAGGTAAAAAGAATCAAATAGAGAGGGGAACAAAATCAATACGGGGAGAAAGATGAAGACAACACAAGACAAAACTCTCACATGTCCAATAAAAGCAAAGCCACTGCAACACTTCAATTTGTTGTTTCAGACTGCAGGTTTTTTAATTCCTTAATGTTGTCTATCTGCGAGTGGGGCAGAAAACACTCTCCCAACTCTGGGGGTTTGATGATAATAGATATCCTTTCCATTATCTCTCCACCAACTCTATTTATGCAAATCTCATTCCTCTCCCTTCCTGTGCCTTCTTGCGACTGCCGGCCTGCACTGCCAGGGCTCAATCTGCGAGGCAGCTGGCAGCTTCGACCCAACCAGTGAACACAACAAAAAAACAAAAAGGAAAGAAAAATCTGCACCAATTCAGTCTTCCTCACAATCTGTGCTTATTCTGCTAAGTAAGGGTATTGCCATCGTGGTAAATATAGTTTGAGAAACATAAGGAGGAAACTCATCTTAAGGCTTCATGGGGCATTAGCGTGATTTTAATTAGTTTTTATCATGGTGGAATCACGGCGTGGCTGTGAGCATTTATCTGTTGACTTGACAGCTTAACTGTTTTTATCTGATGCAGTGCTGCTGGGTGGAGATAGGTGTTAGCCAGTGATCATGTCTCCAAGACGTGGTTGTTCAAATCTCCCAGTAACAACCACTTCCATCAGACATCACCCTCATGGTCCCTATTAGATGAATAACCGACCTTTACCTTTGTCACTTTAATAACTGCCTTCCTTAAGATCACCCACCTGCCCAATTAAAGGTTGACAAGCAATGTTATCCTTGAATATTCCTCCTGTTATAAACTGAGCACAATCTATACAAAAAAAAAAAAAGAAAAAAAAGAAAACGGCCCTGGGGGAAGATGTGGCTTGCATGGTCAAGCGAAAACTTGTTAACCTCCTAACCCTCATCCACATCAACGAAGAGCCTCGAACGCACCGGTGCTCCAGCATCTTGCAATGGCAGAAATCATTAAAGAAGCTCAATTAAGGAGTGAGACGCGCACAAGCGCAAGCATGCACACACACACACATCACACACACACGCGCGCAATCTAAGCCTGCACATTTTGACTACGCATGAGCATTTTTACACATTTTTGGATGGTTTCAGGCTCAGAATAAGATCACACCACGCTTCAGAGTTGAAATCATCGGCGGACTTTTGCAGCCGGTGTGTATCAGACGTCGCGCGTTCATTCAGAGGCGCGCTGGGGAGAAAAGACGCACGAAAAGACAACACGCGTCTCCAAAAAACTAATGCGCAGCAAACACAAACCACAAACAGGTGCTACCACCATTTCAACAAATAAGCATCCAGGGTAGTGAAGTTAAAATCCCGAACTTTTACCTGTAAGAGCCGATCGCCGCGAGCATGTCCTTTATGTCAGCGCATCCTGGAAATAAGAGTCCGTAACGTTAGAGTTCCCCCCCTCAGATCGGTGCGGCTGCAAGCGTGACTTCCATCCACTTAAAGAGAGCACCTGCTGATCCGTGCATGCATACATACGCCCGCACAACAACTGGTAATGCTCTGTCAGCGAATTCCCATTAACCACTCTGGACTGGACGCGCCGCTGCGCAATGACGCACGCCATGGACTCGCAGCTGATTTGGAGTCTCCAAAGCTGCCCGAGATGAGTGCCCAAAAATATCTGTCATGATGATGGCTGCTTTGCGTTACCGTCACATTACAGTATGAGAAGGAACAAACGAGAATTGGTGCCACAAGTAAAACCATAGAGGGGTTTTTTTTTGTGTTTTTTTTTTTCATTCACATGAGATGTTTGTCTCAGGAGGCATTTAGTGAATATTTGTCTCACATCTTTCAAATCAAAGAGATCACAGTGGAATAATGACACACAACACATGCACCGCGTTATCATTCCATCTGTATTTTGAAGCTTTGAAGAAATCAAGTGAAAATAATCCTGTCAGTGCACGTTTAACGCTTCGCGGCAGCACTTACAGCTATCTTATTTTCTAATTCGCGGAGAGAAAAATAGGTTGCTCTGAAAATTCAGGCAATGAAACTCATGCGCTCCGAGTCAGGACGGAGGACCTTGTGCCAAGGTGTTCGCCTCTGATGGATGGAGCCCGACAACCTTCCCCATAGGCCTTACCTCGTTGCCTCTGCGTGGGTGTACCAGGAACACTTCCCGTCCGAAAAACGCCCCAAGTGGAGTGAGGGGCGGTCAGTCAGGCAGCAGCTGATCCGATCTCAGCTCACATGTGCGCCATAACTGTTGGAGCTCAGACGCTGCATGGTATGGCAGGAGAGTGGCGGAGTGGTTATGGAGGGAGTACCACTCAAGCAGGAGAGGGCTAAAGCCCTTCTGTTGGCAAACAGCCTTTGAGCTGATGCATGCTTAAGCAGTGATTGCCTTCTGCACATGGGTGTATTAGCCTCAACCTCCAGGGATTCTGCTCCCCTGCCGACCCTGACCTCTGACCCCAGGGTAGAGTGGGGAAGATAAAGCAGGATTGCCCTATGGGGATCTTTAGAGTACATTAACACAATGGCGCTTCATACACAATATACTATATAGAGCTGTATATACTGTATCCACACAGACTGACCCTCTCGGAAGGCATTTCAGTGGTTGACAATGATTGTAAACCAGAAAAAAGTCAAATCTAATGCACGTATCTTGTGTTTTTTTTAATAAAGTATGAATTTAATCAGTAGAAATTACATTTTAGCAACCTCATCCACACATACATTTCTTCCTAATGTACACTCACAGTTTGCCAGCAGGTGTCCAGAATTCCAAAGGTCATATCGGTGTGACCTGGCAGCTCACACTGTGTAAATGTGACATCTTCGGCTGGAATTTCTCCCAGAACTTTTGTTGCACGCCAACCTGTCTGTCAGCCAGGATTATTTGTTTCTAGTTTGAGTTTTCATAAATGAAAAAAAAAGGGGGGTCAGAATGTATGAAGTACTTTTCCACAAGCACCAGAGGAAGAATGAAACTTTTGTTAAAGATAAGAAAATGTATTTTGTTCACCATGATTAAGTTGAGTATATGAAGATATTCCATTATGATAATGAGAAAATATTAGTTAACATTGCATTTGAATGTGCACCTTTATCAGTTACAAGTATTAGCCAACTATCTCTCAAGAAAGTGGCTTCCAACCTGGAGGTCGTGGCCACTCAGAGGGTCACAAGACAAATCCCAACATAATGATGTCATTTTCTTGTAGATACTGCAGTTTTCTTTTGTTTGGTTTTGTTTTTTTGTCTGTTTGTCTTGTGAATAACTAAAAATGATTTTCCTCCCTCTGCTCTCTTCACTCAGGCAGTAGATGTAAAGCTACCTCATTACCCAGCCAGAACCCTCCACAACTCATTCAAGCTACTCCCATCGGGTCATTGTTATAAAATCCTTCTGGCCCGGACAAATATTCAAAAACTACCCTCGATAAACAAGCTTTACACGAGTCAGTACTCAAACTCTTGCACTCTTCACTTTATGTAAAAATGCATATGCATATATTTACACCAAGTACATATTTCTGCTACACATATGTTTTTTATTCTGTGTGTACCTGCGTGAGCCACACAAGTGACACATTTCAATCACTTCACAACAGGCAATAAAAACGTAGTTTTTGTTTTCATTGAAGCAAAACAGCCATTTTTCAGTAAACAAATACACATGGACATCTAACCATTGCCTTTTGTAGAATACAGTGCACATCCTCTTCCCAGCTGTGAAAACAAGTAATAATAAGTATTTTCATCAAAGCTCATATCAAAACCCTGTATGTCTCCCAAAAGCCAGATCCTAGTGTCACACGGGATTTCATTTCTTAGAGTATCAGCAATAAAAACAAAAACACAAAGGTTTAGCCACAGGGGTCCACAAGCCTGTGCCCCATCGGTCCATTCAATAATTCATCCATGATGCTGAGGCTATAATAAGACACTATACCAATCACCCTCTGGGGAAGTAAGAGTGGGAGGGCCGCCCTGCCCCTGAAAGGGATTTCAGCTGTATGTAGCTCCAAATGTTCAGTACTGAATAAACAAATAAATAGTTAATCACAAATACATATAAGAAATAATCATTTATGATGTTATTATTCATGTATTTATTTATTATTTATCTTATGAACTACATACTCAATTCAATTTTTTTAAAGACTGTTTTGCTTACTAATCAAACATTTTATAATGTCACATTTTATTCCATGATATCACTTTTTTACGCTTGTCTAACAACACTGTTTTTGCTCCTATTATTCACAAGTTGAAATACAAGTTTTAAAGCAACATTATGTAGAAATTGGCATTTTGTGCAATGTGGCACCCCCCACAACTCCACTGTTGTAAATACAAATCCCAGGTCTGTAACAATTGGTCAGATGTAATGTAGGTGTTAACTACAAACAAAACTTCTTACATCTTAAAGTGAAACTCTCGCCAAAAAGCAGCTGAGGCTTTATTTGTGAATGTATATGAGTCAAACCTTCGTGTAAATGCATAATTACGATGAAAGAGGCACTTTTAAGATTTAACAGGTAGGCGACCTAACAGGTAGGAGGTCCACCATTACTCTCCTTCTTATTAGGTCGCACTCGGGGATCAACACTTTTTGTCTGCCATGACGGCGGCATGCCTCTTTCGTCGTAATTATGCATTTACACGAAGGTTTGACTCATATACATTCACAATTAAAGCCTGCGTTGCTTTTTGGCGAGAGTTTCACTTTAACAATGTTATGTGTTGAGAACTTGTATGGTGAAGTAAACATGTATGTAACACTGTGATCCTACCCTCTCACTGAACTTACTGCAGAAACAAGTGATGGGGGGGAGTGGCTGAGACAGAGACACCATTCACCTTATTACAAGACACTGTAGCATCAGAGTGATTTTATGGTGAAAGGGTTACATAATATCGAATTAATCTCAGATTTAAGTGCAGATTTGTTAAAATACTTTCTCCTTTGCAGAAATAATCCATCCCCATGACAGGTGTGGCATATCAAGATGCTGATTAAACAGTATGATTAGTGCACAGGTGTGACCAAAAATGAACATCTATAAGACTAGCCATGTACAGTCTACAGTTCAGTGCCTCAGACTGGAGCAGAGAAGCATTCGCTGTCCATGGTTCTGAATGATACCAAGTAAAGGGTCAAGATATATCTTTAGCCAGCAACCTAATGTCATTTTAGGAATTATGATGCTCTAATGGTATAGAAATTGTTTCTCTATGGATATATAGATCTTCACCCCTCCAGGTCAAGGGCTGCAGATCCGGTGGTTGACAACGTGGAACTCGCCTTGTGAAAGCCCACAATCCTGTGCAATAAATTGTGAAAGAGCATCTAAATCTATCAACCGAGCAGTGAGGCAAAGGTCACCTTGCAACTGATTGAAAACTCGTTTTTTAAATAGATGAATTGTTTAAACATGAAGATTGTAGTTGTGGAAATGTTGCATAATGCATGGCCATGCTGGTATGCCAGTGAGCTCTACTGTCACTGTGGTCAAATGTTAAATAGTTGGACAAGATAGAGATGCGCTGCCGAATACTTGCTTCACTGCCATGGTTGGGAAAACATGAATATCTTTTTAGAATCTACATATACAGAAGCGTGTAACTCATCACATATAAATAATGTATCTCACGTTTGACCCCTTGAGAGCTCAACAGATCACAGGACAGGTGCATGAAAGCTTCGGTGTCAGGGTGCCCCTTTCACCCAGTCTCTGACCCAGGACTAAGTGATGGAACTTGTAGAACACAGTCCACTTAAACCATACATAAAACATGCACATGGCCGTATATAACCCTGAGTGAAATGGTTCGGGGAAAGCAGCAGCGGGAGATGAATGAGGGCTCAGGTGGACGTGGTGAAATACCCCAACAGGATTCAAATGTGACAGGGAAAGATATGAGGGGGAGATTCATCATGAGGGGAGCCTGTCGTCGGAGGGAGAGGTTGAGAGCCGGATGGCCTTCGAGGTAAAGGCCTCATCTTCTCACCCCGTCCCTTTGCTCTCATGCATAAGAAATTACAAGGGGAGGGTTCCCTGTTGGAACGTCAAGGATAGGCAGGAGATATTAAGCCTGTAACATATGACAAGGACAGCACGACATGGCAGGTAGTAATCATTTCTGCATGGTGTGAAGAAATACGGCATAGGCGGCACAATTTGTCTTGTTAATCGGACACAAATTTTATCTGTTTGTTGATGGTAGGAGGGATGAATAGATTGTATTTTCGATCTGGGGGACACAGCGCATATTTAATTGTGTACTATTTAATGACACAGTATGTTTGAAAAAGTGTTTTTTTTTCTTTTTTTCTCGACAGCATTTTTAGTTCCCTGCAGTGAAATTACGTGGTGATTATCCTCAGGCGTTTCTTCTAATGTTCCTAACTTTCTGGCTTGTTGCCTGTTAAAACAACGTTTAGCCAAAGAGTAATTTTCCCTCTCGGGTTCTTTCATTCCGACAGTTAGTGGAGGACTGGCAGCGAGGACTGTGTGGTGATTGTTATTTCACTTGCATGCCTGATGATCTGAGAAAGCTTTGATTTGTTTTTTTAACAGAAAGAAAGTCGTACCGAGATGTGAAATTAAAAGCGAGGGCCGACTCAGTAGACTGCTGTTCAAATGTATGAAGTGACTGTTCCTGTATTGCAAAATAACAATCTTGCATACAGATTTCTTTGAACGCTCAGCACAACAGAAGTCAGTGTTGATTAAACTGTGGATCACTTTTCATTGCTTTCACACAAAATGCATTCAATTGCCACTTTTCCTTCAGCCCAGTCAGCAGGATTCAATATTAGGCGTCAACTTTTGTGCAAACCACTTATACGTTCACGTTTCTGCATATCACAGGCAACGTATCAAACTGAGGGGGGTGTCAGGAGGTGGAGGGGATGGCGGTGTACTTACAGGTGAGAACGTTTGTCAGCCAGAAATCACAGTTCATAAACCTGACACGGCAGGATATTTTTCAGGAAAATTCTGGACATCTTCAGTAGTGTTTCTGGTGTAAAAACAGGTATTTATAGCCAAACCACGATGATTCCCTGACCCTAACCAAGTGTTTTTCTGCCTAAACCTTACTAGAACAACTACAGCAAGCAGGGAACCTCTAGGTAAAGTTTCAATTTGTCTGTGGTTTTACGTTTATTCTGGCGTTCATTCGACAACCCAATATGGGAAATCTTCTCTTCATGGAGGTGGATGGTCTATAATCACCAGCCAGGTGATCATTTGTCCCTCCTGGACACAGTGAAAGCTGGATGTCTGCTCAAATCTGTAGATGATTACCAGAAAAGGATTCTTATAGCAAGACAGGACAAAAGGTGTGATGTTAATGAGAACTTTTGGCCAAATCCAAATACAGATTTATTTCTACATCTGTAGCTTTCCTATACATGTTTGTATAGTGAATATGTAGTATTGTATCACACAACTGTTGCTTTAGTTTTATTTCATGCACATGGAATTCTGTGCAAAAGTGTCAAACCAACAATAAATGTTGAAGCATTTTGCCTTTCTTATTGTTGTCTTTTGTTGTTGTTGTTGGTGGTGGTGTTGTTGTTGCTGTTGTTGTTGTCATGAATTCTTGGTTTATGCTAAATTAATAAATAATTCTTCAAAGACAATGGTGATCCAATTTGCAACCTGTTGTTGGTGATTCAAGGTTTATTTGTGGTAATTATGTAATGAGTGACAAATGTGAGTCAGCACTTTTTTGTATGTCTGTTATTTGGATAGGTCTCAATCAAGGGGGCAGTAGATTACCACAAAGAGATGCAAAACAACCACAAAGAGATGCAAAACAACCACAAAAAGAAGCAAAACAACTACAAAGAGACACAAAAGAACCACAAAGAGATGCAAAACAACCATACAGAGATACAAAACAACCGCAAAAAGATGCAAAATAACAACAAAGAAAGAAAAACAAACACAACGAGGCCAAACAAAGAGAAAGGGAGGCAAAACAAACAAAATGGATGCAAAATTAACCTTAAGAGAAGTAAAACAAACAAAAAGGGACCCTAAACAACTACAAAGAGAGGCGAAATGACCACAAAGAAATGCAAAACTAAAATAAAGTGCGGCAAAACAAACACAAAGAGAGTTGTGCTATAGAGAAATGTAAAATAAACATAAAGAGAATTAAAACAAACACAGAGACAGAAAACAATCACAAAGATTTCAAAAGCAGCTTACATGTATGTGTGAAGGGGTCAGATTTTTTCTCATCTCTTTATGGCTGTAGGCTGTTTGGAGCTACAAATAGCAGCTATATATGGACATTATTTTAATTAGTTTGATTCCACTCAGAACCAAGTCTTAACACATTTCATTCAATTTAAAAATGCTCCCCTCTTCTTCAAAACTGCCCCCCAGTCATCCAAAGATGGCTGCCATATTGATTATCTTTAATGCAGCAGGATCATTTAGCTGTTTGTCACACCTGCCAGAGTTATTGATAGGCTGAAGCCTCTGACTGACAGCCAGAGAAACCACAACATTAAACTTTAATTATGTCCAATTCACTATGTGCACATTGTTTGGCTCGTGCCATGGAAACCAGACACAGAAATATTGACTAGTGCAGTCAAGATGTTCTCCGGGCCACCACTCTTTTACAAATCCATCTCTTTTTGGATTTTACAAATCCAAAAAGAGATGAAGCATCTGGGTACAGATTGGCGGAATTAGATCTTTAGACGTTGCCTCCGTTAAACATTGCATCCATTTTAGCATTTGAGGTTTTTTCATCCTCATTACGTAGCGGCTTCTTAGAATGACTTGGAAACCTCATGATATCAAAGCTGCGTTATGTCTGGCTTCACAGGAGCGACTGTGCACCCTCATTAGACAGATGCTGCTGCCAGAGGGGACTGCGGTATCTGGGGTAAACTGTTAGTGGCGTCCTTGCTTTCCTTCCACGGGAACAGATGTCAGTTTGAGCAAGACTGCCTTGTCATTCCACCTGAGGTTTACATCCTTTCATTTTTCTGGTCTATTCATATAAGATTGTTTGATTTTTTAAATTTTTTTTTTTGCATCTTGTACCTCCTGACACTGGAGCGGTGATAACCGGAATAACCCCCTCTGCACGAGTCAGAATGATGTGTCACAACACCCGCCTTGCCGGGGTGATGAATAAATCAAAACATGCATGTTGCAATGGTGTGTCATTAGCCAAGAAAGTAATTACAAAGCTAAAAAATCGTGTCACTCTCCAACTGAACAACGTCATTTATGTTGCATAGCTGGAAGGGATTCTCGGGTCATTAAAAGTGTGCGCAAGTGTTTTACTTGCAAATTCTTTTTTAAGAAAGTCGTTTTAAACAGGATAATAAGGGCGGGGGATCATTTTTTTTATAAAAGACACTACCAATTCAGGAGTTGTGGAGCAGGTAGAAGCACGGCAAGTTTAATTGGTTCCCAAAACACATTTTCATGCTTTCTACCTTCGTGTCACATCCTTTATGTCTCAGTCGTCTCTGTAAATATTTCCCCCATTTGATCCTTGGTTCATTCAACCACGCTCTTCTGTCTTTGTCGCTCTCTCTGTTGTTCTCTGGTTCAGCTCACACATGCATGCCCACACGTACCCAGGAAAAACTTGCCATTGCTTATCGAGCAGAAAAAGAAGCCAGGAATGTTTGTCTTTTTTTAGACTAGCATGAGTCAAGTAAGAATTTTGCTACTAATAGACACATCTACATGGAGAAAAGAATAACTTTCTTTTGTCTTTCAAAAGTATCATCTTTTTTGTATAATTGATTTATTTCCTGTCAAAATAGCCTAGAGATTACATCACCTGTCAGTCTGTCAGCTTGTTCATTTTGATTGACTGGATTTTTTTGTCCTCAAATCGAAATTGACACAAATCTAAAAATCCATCAAAACATGACAACATGCTACTGTAGTTGGACAAACCAAACAAGACGTGACCTCTCAGAGACAGAGGTAAACAAAACACTATAAAAAGATGAGATGAGCACAAGCATAGCAACTACAATGGATTTGTGATTGTATTAAATGTTTTCAGTGACTCATCTGGAGACAATCCCACTGTAAGCACTCGTACGTTTTGTTTGTTTCTCTGCTCCAAGCGAATATAGAAACATTTGGTCTGCCGAAAGCTGCTCTGTTACAGACGGCTTGCAAAAAAAAAAAAAAAAAAAAAAAACAGCTACACACAAGTAGTGTGAGGAGCAGTGACTTGTTGTCCCACTCAGGTTAGAGATTTTGTCAGTGAGAACATGCCGAAGCCAATGCATCGCAGTTGATGCAATTCCACTGGGGCTTATGGTCTTTTCCCGGCTCTTCTTCTCTGGCGTTCCCCCTGGTTAAGAATGCATTGAAAAGCGGTCGAACATGAATGTCAGCTCAGGCTCAAGAGATGTATATTTTAAGACGTCAAGACAAACTCCCCTTTTTTCATGGGAACTTCTTTGAGTTCCCTCGAAGAGATTCTTCAACATTTCGCTCCTCTCTTTCGAAAAAGTTAGATCAGAAGATCTTTGAAGATGTCTGTGCATGTACAGAGACAGGGGGCAATTAGCATAGCTTAGCATACCTTATTGGATCCTTGTTTTCACTGAAAGGTTGTCAGATGACTTAAAGGGATGCTGCACAAACTCTCTGCATATTTTTCGTTCTTACAATTCTGGATATGTGCAGATGAAGGTTCATTGTGCTTGTCAGTGTTTATGGCCATTTTTTTTTATGTCAGCTACCTCTTTCCCTTTCATTTACATTCTCAAGAGTAACCAACTCCTGGCTTCAGTTCTATAGCTAAAGAGGACGTAATCAATATTGTGACAGGAATGTATGAATGTTAAAACAATGTGATAATTCTAATGATGAACACAGAGAGAATTATTATCTGAATGTTGTGTTCACAATTTGTTTTCACTGCCTCCAAAGGACCAAAAAAAATGAAAAAAGAGTGGTTTTAATCTTTTCTTTTTTCTAAACTTTTTCCAGAAAGCTGAAAAAACATTTTAATTTTCTCTCATCTCTCTCATCTCATTATCAACCACTTATCTGTGGAGTCACGGGGATGTAATCGCTTTATCCCCTTTTTCAAGGGGTCGCGGGGGTTACTGGAGCCAATCCCAGTTATCTCTCTGGGCGATAACTCTGGCTTTTAATTTTGGTAGACAAAATAGGAAAGTGTCCATCAAGACCCACATTTATAGGACCTGTGGACATACAATGTCATTTCACAAAAAAGCTCTGAAAATAATGGAGCAGCAGCCGACAGACTGGCGCCACTGTATTTCTATTTTGTGAAAAAAGAATAATTTATTCAGCTTTGAGTATTTTTAATACATTTTTTCTATGTCCAAACAAAATTATGGCTTTATCGAAATCAAATCTATAAACACTGAGATGCATGCTCGTGTGTTTTTTTAACATACAAACTTTTTATCGTTTTAGTTCTTAATTGTCATTATCAGTCAATGTTGTTTAATTTACTTTTTATGGGGTTTTTTGCAGCATTTGGCTAAAAGTCCTATACATTGCATCAGTTGTGTTTTATTTAAATGTAGCAATGCCTACATGCACACTATAAGCACCATCCCTGTCAAATAACGCCCTACACTGTAAAATAAACACTTTGGTTCGTGTCAGTATACTTGAAATCCAAATATTGACATTATATTCTGCAAAACTAGTTCAGGATTCAGCACAGTTGTATCTGAAGAAAAACAAACTGAATTTGTGCGGAAGTCTTCAGTCTTTGCTGCAGCCAGATGAATGGGAGAATGGTGCGGAAGCTAAAGAGATAACCCTGAAGAAAAAAAACTACTTCGCAGTCTAGGCTTGCATCCTGTTGAGGCATCTTTGAGCAATATATGCCAATTTTTGCATGTGCAGTATGATGAACACGACTGGATACATAACGTGCGATAGAATTACTCAACTGTCAATTGTGTAAATTTGATATATGACCTCCATAGATTACATTTCAAAAAGTGGCTTGGTTTATTCTCAATTTGGCGACTTTCTCACCACGACACCGAGCATGACTTTCACATTAGCTCCCTTTTCACCACAGTAAGCACAAAAATATCCAATACAATGTCCTCAGCTGGCTCAGAGGGAAAAACAAATAGTTTAGCTGTACAATATTAGCGAGCACACTCACCATGTGTTTGCTTTTGTTTGACAAATAGACTAATTAAACACTGCAATGTACCGAGGCAAATGTACAATTTTACTGTCGGCCCATGTAGGGTATGTTTTGTTTCCATGGTAACATCCTGAATACGCTGCTGCGTTTTCATGTCTGCAGGGAGATCGATGAATAGAATATGAGGAAAGGCTTTAAAAGCAACATATCCCAGCTCTGACCCCTGAACACTCTGGAGCTCCAAACCAGTGTGCAGGATGAGCTGACGCCAGCTTCATTCCGCTCTACCTGGACCGTTGTTTGCTTTTCCGAGCTGATTTTGGCACCTCAGTAGCATTTGCGTTGCAGAGTGGAACTGTTTGGCTCCTCTTCGTATTTAGATTCACTTCCTCCCCATCTGTCTCTCTCTCTCTTCTTTTTTCTTTTTCTTCGTCATTCCCACTCCCTTCCCTTCCTCTGAGTACTCTCAAGTTCGCCAAAAGAAGCTCAAATATAGTCTGAAAAACAAAGATATGTAGGACCAACGCATGTATTATTTAGAGGCTGCAAATCAATCACACACTCCGGGGCCACTCGGCTGTAAGTAAATAACAAGCTCCCAACAAAAACTTAAATATAAAAGTCATTCTCTCGTACTGTAAGTGTAAAGATGCTAAATATTTCAAACCCCCAGCTCAGAGAAGAAAGGAATGACGCTCGGCCTGATCGGGGGCCTTACTGTAAATAACTCTATTCTTTGTAACAGCCAACTTGAACCCACAGGTTCAAACGGCCTCTGTAAATATTTATATTTCCGTCACAGAAAAAGTTTGCCGCATTAATAATAATCTCCCGAGAGAGCAATAACTTTGTGTTCTGCTGCCAGTTGCTTCAGTTTTTTCACGAGACTCCCGGATGCTGAAATAAACAGCAAGAGGGCACCGAGAGAAATGTGTAAAGTAAACAGCAGTCAGCAAAGGGTCAGACACACACATACACATTCGCCAGAAATTATTAGAGTTTTTCGGACAGCAACATGGAAAGGTCAGATCGTGTCAGAATAACAAGAAGCTGCTGCAGGACTTGTTATGGCAGACAAAGTATCTCTGTGTGTATACGGATGTGCCTGTGTCATGGAGAAAAAAAAGATGTAATGCAATGTTATACAACCAAGTCGAGAAACACCAGTCTCAACGAAAATCATACATGTTTCATGTTTCAGTGGCAGACCCATTGTTTTGGGTTGCATCATACTACAATGTGAAAAATGTCTTGCTTCTGTCGAACATGTGAGTGTGTATTTCAGCCCGAGGCCATCCAGAGGCCAGAGGCGTCACACATGGACAGAGTGCTACACCGTTTTCACTTCCCTCGCTGTACATTGGCATTAGAAGTTACATTTGAAATTCGAAATCAGCGATATCTTGAAACTGTAACCTTCATTTTCTGTCATCCTTACATGTTGTGTGTCAAGTGAATGCTGAAAGTTGTTGTTTCTTTCTACTGTAGGTTTAGGATTAGATCTTAATTTGTCATGGTGCTGTCATTTCAGTGTTTTGTGTGTTTTTGTGGTGTGTTTTGCCCTGTTCCCAGTGTTCCCTTACTCCACGGCCTGCTTCGACCTGTTCCCGGGGTTCTTCCCAGCCTATAAGCTCCTTGCAACCCCTACTTACAGTATAACCCCCATCCCCATCACTCTCCACTGGCATCCCATCCCCTTATAAGTTTAGTCATGTATTTAAGTCCAGTCTTTAGTTCTCAAGTCACCTACTGTGTTTGCCTGATCCTGCTGTTCAGTTATCCTGTTCCTGTGGTTTATTTTGAATAAACCCTCTGCAACTGACCTGTCGGCCTGCTATTAGTTAAGAGAGTCTGAGGATATTGTGATTATTCAATGGTAAGTTGAAGCAGACGGCATGTTCACAAACATCTGCTGCTGATAGGTTGACCTGCAGATTCCACTGGGGACGTCTATGTTGCTTAACACCACCTACTTACTTCACCTGAGTCATCAGATCTCGAATGCATCCTCATTGCATCTTGGAGGCATTTGCACCTGTACTTAAAGCTTTCTACTTATGATCAGATCACTAGGGACGCATGCTGATACCAGGTCTGAACAAGGCTGTACACTGATAAAAAATGATTCTTTCAATTATCCCTGAAAATATTACCCTGGTTTTGTGATCAAATTCTACAAGAAATGACTATATTTAAGCTTTTACCTAAAATATCACCTCAAAATGTTACTTGGTGTTGGTATGTCATTTTGAATTGTCATTTTGAAATGTAAAGTTGAACTAAAGCACAAAGCAGAGTCCTGCACGGGTCTTATTTTGCAAACCCACACCCGCCCGTACCCACCATACTTAAAACGTATCCTACCCATTTTCCGACAGTAGCACAAATTACATTCTGCACCTGAGCCGACCAGCTATAAATTGATACCGACGCTCAACCCGCACCACGAAGGAAAATTAGACACATTAGATAGCCTACATGAAATTTTTTTAAATGAAAGTAAGCTAGTTTGGGGAGTGGGAGTTCTGGGAGTGCGCGATCACGCATGAATAAGCTCATATGAAATATAAATGTTTATCATTTTAAATGCAGGCAGATTTTTGTAGATCCGTCACTAATAATGATTTTTTAATTTTTTGCACATGACGCCTTGAAAATGGCAATCGCAAAACCTGACCCACGCTCTCCAGGTGTCCAAACCCATCTGCACCCGTGTCTGACACATTACGTTATTTTTCACCCGTTTCATCCAAATTGTGTGGGTCACCCAAACCTGTGCAGGACTCTGGCACAAAGTAATGTTTAATAAAGTAATATACTGGAGAATTTGCTTTCTCAGTAGGCCAGGATTTGTACCAGGATGGCTGACTTTGGCCAGGTGAGGGCTCGGACACTAATTTTATGTAAATATTTGTGAAAGTGGACTCTTGCTAGTGTGTTTATGTGCTTGGAATTTCTTCTCCAAAAGTACAAAGTGCCCCTTTTAAACTTCATCTTACAAAAAAGTCAAATTGAGCACAGGACTGCCCAGGCTGAAGAGCCTCTACACTGGCACACTCGACTGCATCGCTGTGTTGAATTTCATGGCTTTCAGGAGAAGTCAGATGATTTTTGCAAACGTGAGGATGAAAAGACACATTTGATTACGTTTTTCTCTCCCTCCATTATTCAATGTTCTTTTATAATAAGATCCTACGTTTTTCACATGGGAGTGAAATGTTGCTACAACTAATTAATCATGAGTTAAACTGAGTGATTGTGTCACATTAGCCTCCAAGGGGACACAGGGCCTCCTGGCCTTCAGTAACAAATGTGCTGGATTAGCTCTGCTCTCTGGGCTTGTGACCTGAGGAAATGACAGAATGCAATCTGACTGAATTACCAATAAACCACTAAGGATATGGGCGTAATGAAGGAGTAGTTTGGCATCGACTGACAGACGATAGATGATGATGGATGACGGTTGAGGCTACACTGGAATTATTTACATGCCTTCCGCAGTCTGCTACATCTAGCGTTAGGGGACTTTCCGCTCCACATTTGTAATTAGGACACAGTTTTTGCACAGTGCCACCATGTGGGAGAATCCATCAAAATCCATACCGTCTCTGTCAGCATGCTGTCAACACAAATGCATCATGAGAAAGAGGGAAAGCCAGAATTAACATACCGTGTATTTACAGTACTGTGGACAAGCATTCGTGAGCGGATGAATAAATTGTCTGTGTCACAAACACATGCCAAATTTAGTAAATATAGTCCAGAATGTACACTTGCATCTATGAGTAACATGGACATTCGCACACGTGAATAACAACTCAGTGAGGTTTGACTAATGCACCAATAATAAATAGACGATAACCTCAAGACTCATAGCATGAATTACTTCTCCAGAGTACAAGAAGTCTTAGAGTGCCATGTTTTTGAAGTTGCTTTTCAAAGTGGCTAAAAATGTTCCAAGTCACCTAAAATAGTGTGTGAAAGGATATAAATATGCTCAAAGCAAATGTGAACAATTAAAGTCTCGTCGTCAAAAGCCTTTTGACTTTAATAAGGTAGCACCATCTGCGAGAGTCTCTCCGAGTACGTGTGAACAGGAACCTAAGAGGGAGTGGTCCGGTTGCAAGGACATACTTAGAGAAAGCCAATAGCCTATATGTCTGTGCGGGTGATTAATAACCCAAATGTTCATGGAATGAGCGGGAGAGAGTATTTATTGAGGGTATCATTGGAAGTAATTACACAACAAGCATCAATACACTCTTCAGCAGCTCCTCGTACTGTAAAGGGAGTAGATGTTATCAGTAAATGGGATTTCCATACAGCAACAAAGAACTGGTATTGATTAATGACCACACAAATCAATAAACCTCAGCTAGTTGCAAACTCTAGCAATTCAGTACGTGTTTATACGTAGAGACTGTGGATGGGTGACTCGTACACACACTGCTTTGAATGAATCCATGTTGACCCTCTCGGGTACATTGAACAAAGACTCTCACACAGTACAAGCGGCACTTGAAGATAAATGAGCCCGTGACAGTTTTATCGGGCAGCCTCCTCCGTGAATCCCCCACCTCTCCTCTCCTTTACATATGACAGCTCCAATTAGACAGATGATCAATTCAACTCAGTGGTAATTTAGGTTATCGTGTTAAATGATGACATTTAATTAAGGCTACAATTATGTGCAAAGTCGTGAGATTTGCT
Organism: Diplodus puntazzo; assembly: GCA_963678695.2. Taxonomy (NCBI): domain Eukaryota; kingdom Metazoa; phylum Chordata; class Actinopteri; order Spariformes; family Sparidae; genus Diplodus; species Diplodus puntazzo. Next base: position 16,427,419 of record OZ023168.1, read on the forward strand.
GCAATACAAACACAATCGCCGCTGACACTGATGAAATTCCACTGCAGAGGCAGAAAGTAAGAAGGAAAGAAAGAAAGAAAGAAAGAAAGAAAGAAAGAAAGAAAGAAAGAAAGAAAGAAAGAAAAAAGTGTCGTGCCATCTGAGAAAACTTTAATAAAACTAAATTTTGTACCATTTTGTCTCGTCTCCTCTATCCCGAGGGCGCTTTGAGAGAAACAGAGGAATGAATTCTTCTTAAAATCTGATTTTGATTTTTGTAAATTTGGTAAATGATCCAGACATTGTTTTTGCTGCACATTTCTTGCTGCAATACGCTCGAGAGGGATTGAGAACTTGATCTTCTCATTAAATGAATGACTGAATGATTGCGTCATGTCTCCTCTGCTTCATGATGGTGCAGCTCATCTCAGATTTGAGCTTGTTTGTAGAGCCAAATCATGTTACAATGCAATTAAAAGGGCTTTAGAAACATAAGTTTTAAGACTGAGTTTAACAACTGCATAATCATGTCACATCTATGGGTAGCTGAATGGTTTCCATTTTCAGCAGAAAGTGTTAAGATATTGACAAGTTCTTGAAATACCGTCCAGGTTAAGGATAAACTGCGTGCTAAACTAAAAGAGTCTTTAGACAAGCTAAAGTATCTGTCAATGTGCTAACCTGCTCAAAATGATTACACTAATTCTGTGTGCTGATGTTTAGAAAGTGCTTTGTTAGATTGCCTGCTCAAAACAGTATGTATGTAGTAGTATGAGACTGATGCCTTTATTTTCAAAGGTATTTGGTACCAAACCAACATTTTATGCAAATTAAAGTTTGGCTCCGATGCAACTAAAAGTCATAAAGCCAACAAAGCTGTTACTGTCCATCCTGTGAGGACATGAAAGTCTGTCTACAATTCATGGCAAACCATACATTGTTTTTGATACCTTTTACTCAATACAACAAATGTGGCACTGATGGACTCATCAAGGGATCGCCAATCTCCATCCAATAGTTATTGATATTTCCACCATGGACCAACAATGCTATCCCTAGAGACACGCTGCTAGTGTGGAGTCTCTCATCGTTTGGTGTCCATCACCTTTTTGTGGTTATTTTGAGTTATAAGCCAGATATTTTCTCCTGAGTGGGACAATTATTCCCTTTGTCTCATCTTAATGTTTAAACAAATGTCACGGTGTGACAAGTGAAGGGTATAAATATAAGATCTATTTCCTTTAGACTGTTTATTGTATGGAGTGTAACCTCGGCGCAGGGCAAAAACACAGTCGTGTAAGACATTTAAAACTTTCCAACGTGATTGCTTTGGAAAAAAAGGTGACAGAACATTTGAGATTTTATATTTCGCAGTATGAAGTATTAAAGGCCTGATACAGCTTTCTCACTGCATTTCTATACGTACATGGCATATATTCCTATGTCAGCTCTGAGGGTCTACTGGGATAACAATTCTATATTCTGCACACATTGCTTTAGATTCAGTCTTAATTAACCAAAGAGGATGCGATAGGCAAAAAAAGATCTGTAAGCAAATATATTCAAAGAGGGGGTTGAGGCAGTATGTGCCCTCAGTCTGACCTTTCTTATGTTATGCACTTCAAACACATTTAAATAAGACCCCGTCCTCAGCACATGATGACTTTATCTGTGAAAGCAGAACAGAGTGGCAACTATGCTAACTGGGTTACAAAACAGCTTACTGTAACAGCTGGGTTCCAATGTAAAAGTACAGTTTTTCCGGCATAGTAAAAGATTATTAGATTTTCATATCTTAATTGGTCATTATAACACACTGTCAGGGTCTTAGATAAATGGATTAAGAACAAAAGGAATAACCAATTAAACACCAAATCTGAATAATACACTTAAAGGTCACCATGATAATCTCTTATACTGGCATTACTCTATACGCTATCTCTGATCCGATATCATTCTGGAGGGAGCTACACTCATTGTAGCTGCGATTGCTACTGTTCAGATTGCCAAGGCTGTGAAACATAAGCTTTTAATGGGTGTAAATAACATGTAGGAGGTGTGCAGGTGTAGTGAATTGACACAGTGGAGCTAGCTGTGCTATAAATACCTACAGGCACAGCCTTATTAAGCCGTAGCATAGCAAAAGAAACACCCCAAGGTATAGCTTTAGCCTCAACTGAGCCATAACCATAGGGCCGTACCTACAGCCAGTTAGGGATTTGTTCATTTTGAACAGAGGGGATGTTCAATGGGAGAAATCCCCTGCTCCCTTATTAACACACACATACACACACACACACACACACACTAACACACACATATACGCCTCTCAGATTGCATTATTGCAGTATGCCTTGATCCAAACATCGAAAAACTATATCTGTAGTCATGTCTGCCCTGAAATGTCATGTTCAAGACCTGTGTTAGCCTGTCTTAGGGGGTGTATTTTTTCACCACACAGTTGCTGCTGAATGTTAATAGAAATAGGGGAAAGCCGGGACGAACGCTGCAGAGGGACGGTTGCAAGTCGGACCATTTAGCCTAGTGCACAGGAAGTAAATTGATTTCCGGTGACGTCACTATTTTCCTCGCCGCGCGAAATTCCGGGAGACAAACTTTCATCCAGTTTCATGAAGAAACCACGGAGATACAGCGTTTTGTTTGTTTTCCAGTCCTGTAAGTAAGATTTATCATGTTTGAGTATTTTCCGTTTGCACGACTGTGTGTATTTGGTGCCGACTGTTCATGGGTTTTATCTGTTAGGCTAATCTGTTGGCTATCGCTCAGTGAAGTTTACATTGAAAAACATTCATTAGCCTTTTTGCTAGTGAGCTAAATGTAGGGGGAGGCAGGAGAGGGACGAACGCTGCATGCTGCGTAATGCATGCGTTGCGCAGCGTAAATGCCTATATATGTTGCCGTTGTCTGCAGGAGATGCCCAGGATTAGAGTGAGAAAGACCTCCAGAGGTATCTACCACCCTGATGCCTTTCCCCAAGCATATCAGGCCGTTTTAGACGGGCAGTCTGTGCGTGGTGCGGCAAAAGTCCATGGCGTCTCAGAGACAACACTGAGACGCTTCATGAAGAGGAAGAGAGAGGACCCTGACGCACCGCTTCCAGGCTATAAGGCCCATAATAAAGTCTTCTCTAAGGAGAAGGAGGCTGTTTTATCAGACTACCTCCTCAAGGCAGCTGATATTTATTATGGCCTCAGTCCTAGGGAGGTAAGATTAGATGATGTTAAGTGCTGGCCATAATGCATTAGCTCAGTGAAACAGCATAGTGGACCTATGTTAGGCTTGGTTTTAATGCTGTTCCACTGAGTTGATCATGCATTATGACCAGCACTTATAAATTGGCCTACAAGTTATATTGGGTCAGGTTCATGAACCATGTTAAGCAGGACTATTCCATTAGGCTACTGCCTTATCGTCCAAGTGAATTAGGCCTATATAGGCTAATAGGATGTTTTGTTAAAATCTGTAGGCTATATGGTCTATAGCTTAGTTTATTAAAATGTTTATTAAGTGACCCTTTTGATATTTTTATTTCAGTTTTGGCAACTTATGAAAATACAGTTGGTCTAGGCCTATTAGGTTTATAGGCAAACATCTAGATTCATGCATAGCCTGAATATACTTTTAATTCCCCTTTGATGTCATCAGGTTCGAAGGCTTGCCTTTCAGCTGGCAAGGGAGCATGAGTTAAATTACCCAGAGGTCTGGTCTGTGAGAAGGATGGCAGGGAAGGACTGGATGACTGGCTTCCTGGAGCGCAACAGTGCGCTCTCCATTAGGCGTCCTCAGCCCACCAGCTTCTGGAGTGGCATCTAAAGCTGGCAGAAAATCTGCTGCTGGGCCTTCAAAGGCCAGCAAGAAGCCGCCTGCCACACCGGTCATTGCTGAGCCTGAAGATGAAGTGGGTGAATTGGAATGCCCTGTCTGCAGGGAGAGTGATTATATGAGTGGAGACTAAAAGACAATGGAGCCGTTTTCGAGGTAAATTCATACAAAACCGCTGATGCGCGTTGCGTTCAGGGACAGTTTTTCAGCAAGCAGTCTCCGTATTTACCCTGTATTTACCTCGAAAACGGCTCCGTTTCGTATCGTTCCGTCATTATCTCATAGCGTGGTGGTTGTGCAGGTCACAACTTGTCTACAAAAGCGCTGTGGAGTTTTGGGATTTTGTATTTGATGAGTTTAATGAGGGAAACCAAGAAATTCCTTTAGCCTCCATAGCGTAGCTCTGAGCAGCCAGCTGCTGCGCTCCGCCGTACTGAAAATAGCTTACACCTACAATTAAAGGTAATGAACCTACTGCTATGACTATAGCGATTATGGCAATGGGCCAATTTGCCAAAATGTTGAACTATCCCTTTAAGACTTGAAAGTTAATGTTTGCACTCTTATATGAATATGCAATTACAATGTGTCAATGGTGCGTTTGTATAGTGTCTTTGTCCAGGTCACTTTAAAGAGATTGTGCATCACACACAAAGTGAGCATAGGTTTATTATTTTCTACTTGTTTTAGAGAATGTTTTAAGAATGTTTTATCTCTTTGAACTATGCATACTTACCCGTGCCCATGCACCTCAGTTTAATGTCTGCACTATGGGGGGTGAAACCTGTAGATGGTGCATTATCTTCTGCCTTAGTGTGCATTACATTCCCTGTCTCTCTCACACTCACACACACACCTGTGAATGTTTGCACTATGTGGGGGACAGACTTGTTGTGGCCTATTAGGTCACTTGAAAAGGAAAAAAAGCACTTGAAACCCATTTAATGTGACGGTGCCCTTTTATACGTTATAGAGGTTCAAGCAACTTTTATGTGAATAAAAAGATGTTTTTTATCATCTTAGTTTGGACCTCCATTTGTCTCTGAATGTTTTATTGTTGGCATAAAGGCTGTGATTTTGTCAGTCCATGACCTAAGGCTGTTGGTAGAGAACTATGATCAGAACAGTTATTCCCTCATCTATGCTAAACAAATGAAACAAATTGGCTCCAGTTTGACCTGAAAATGGAGAGGACATGCAACCTACACAAGGGTAAGGATTAGAGTCATTTCAGACAATGTTAGTATTATCATGATAAACGTATTTGAAAATAGAGATAAAAATTGTCTCTGAGAACTCTACTTATGCCTCAATCAGCGTTAGATGACCTAGTGGCTTGATAATGATGTTTAATTCAACCATGCGGGACGGTGGGCGCGGCCGCTGGGTCGGACGGCGCTTCAAGGGGGTCGAACGCCGTGCCGCGCGGCGATCATCCCCCGTGGCTGCACCGTCCGTCCCGACAGACTTGCGACGCGGTAATATGCGCGATGTCACTTTATTTGCCGATCGCACCCGATTCGTTTCACCAAAATAGAAAAAAACGGTGGATAATGTTAGAAGACAAGTGTATCTTTTTCACAAAAACGTATGGTTACTTAGGATTAAATACTCGCGGTGCAGGGAGGGAATTAGAAAAATATGCGTCAAACGACCCGGTTCTCCCCTACTACTGGAATATGTCCTTTTTATTTAACCTTTATTTACCTGGGAATGAAGTCTCACTGAGAATAACAATCAATTTCAAGAGAGTCAGGGCCAAGACAGGCAGCGTAGTCCCAAGGTTGCTGACAACAAATTTGAATCATTAGTTGAATCATAAACTATCAAAACAGCCATCAACATTCAAAACATCTGCAGCCAGATGGCCTTTCTTCCAAGTTGTTAAGAATCACTTTACATGCGTCCAGTGAGACCATCTTCTGAAGATTCTGGCAATTTTGTAGCTGATTCCAAACAGAAGGAGGCAGCATGCTCAATTGCCCTTTTTTTAAGTTCAATGTGGACTTCAAGGGCATTTTGTAGTAATTGAAAACATCCCGTATGATTTTGAAGGATGTTGTTCTGCAGGCAGAATGGAAGCATGCCATGTATGGCCTTGTAAATGAGAATACGCCTCTACGAGTGGACAAAGGAGACTGGTGGTACTGAAGGAATACTTCAGGCAGCAGTGTGTCTCTATGATCCTCTCGCCCATCTTTGACAGCACGTTGTCACTTTGATCATGAAGGTGACACTACACTATGGACTACAGGCTACAAAAAATGAGTATTTATAGTATATCATTTATAGAATACAGGTCCTGTAGCTTTTTGTACTGTTTGCACACAGTTTGTTCTCTTTTGCTGCTGTGTGTCACATTGAATTTCTCCTATGGGGCATCAATAAAGATACATCTTGTCTTATCTTATCTTATAACTATAGCAATAGAAGCAGCCCTTGCTACAACTTTATCCGTAGCCATAGCACTATACACTGCCACAACTAAAAACTAACGAGGATGCCAGGTAAACAAGGGGGATGCATTTTGGTCATTTTGCTCACAAGGGGGGATGATATCTCCCTCATTTACCCTTTAAATTTCCTACAACAACACGTATAACTATAGCCATATGCATAGAAACAACCTTAGCTATGGCTTTAGCCTCAGCCAAAGCACTAGACGTGTCACAACTACAACTAGCAGGAACTGCAGGTCAACAGGGGTGAAGCATTTTGGTCATTTTGCTAACAACGGGGGCTGTATCCCCACTCAGTCCCCCTCAAACTGCCTACTCCTACAACCACAGCTATAACCACAACCATAGCCACAGAAACAGCCTAAGCTACAGCTTTAGCATCGGCCATGCCACAGGAAAGTGCCACAACTGACACAGCTACACCTGTTATTTTTATATGGAGACAGTAGACACATTCACAGCTACAGATAGCCATAGCATAGCACAGCTATTGGCATGGTCACTGTATAGCCCCACCACAGAAACAGCCCTAGCCAGCTACAGGTGTAGCTATAGCTATAGTCTGTGGTCGGGTTAATGAATAATGTGCCCAAAGTTAACACAAAAACATAGCTCAGGAAAAAATGTCATACTGCAACCTTTCAGTGACTCCATTGTACCCTAACAGAAAGCAGTAAATGATCAGATACATGGTTTTTCTGTTGGAGGAAACTGGGTTTCAGTGTTTCCAGGAACAAGCACAATGAATAGAAATTCTCTATACACTGCACCGATCTATGGTTGTCATTATCAATCATCTCCTCGAGCCCAGAATTTAAAAATAGAAAAACTTCCCTTTGTGCGTGGCAGAATCTGCCTTGCAATACATGCTGTATATAAAGTTTATGAGGGCTTGTAACTGGAGTTAAACATATGGCTTATCAATTCAGTGCAATGGGCAAGTTTTAAGTCTGCCTAAGCCAGCACACAATATAAAATGTATTGCCTCGCATTGCTCATCTATCATACATGCACCATCTGTCTGGAGATTCATTCCATTCCTTCCCTCTCGCCTCGTTTGTATTGTGCCTCTCTTTCACCGTCTGTCCCCCTCACATTGAGAAGCCGTCTTTTTAATATCAGGATCCCGCCAGTGATCAGGTGACAGGGTTGTACACCATGTCAGATTAGCAAGTCTGCCATATTATCCAGAAATGTGTGGGAGACTACAAAACCCTGTCAAGTGCCAGAGAGGCTCACTGTATAATCTCCCAGTACAAACTCTGCCGTAGGACACAGTTTTTTTTTTCCTCCTGCAGTGCCACAAAAAAGGAGAATAAGGGAGAGGGACTATTCTTTACTCCTAGATCAAGTTTGGCCGCTGTGGGTTTTTTTAACAATGATTTTTAATGGATAAAGTTATTTTGAGGATGTGACCGGAGTGATTGCAGATGACTAGGCATAAGAAGGGGAGGGAAATATCATGAGGAGACGACAGATTCAAATGTGTCTCAGCCTCATCGAGCTGGTGCTGCTGCTGATAGACAAATCCCTCCTGTGGGAGGGGAGGACAGATCTGGTGTCGACTACTGCAGCATTGCATAATTTCTTCTTTTTTTCTTTTTTTCCAGCTAAACATGTTGGCAAATTATTGACGCTGTGGGCTATCCCACACCGAAGACAGTAAGCTATTTCCTCACAACATCTTTCATGTAATATCCATCCATGTTGCTGGGAGTCCATTCTCCATAGAGATTTGTGCACTTGATGTTTCTTCCATGCCACGAACACCATTGCACAGACTCTCCTTTCAAAAACACGGCCCTAATCAAAGCCAAAGACAGAGCGGGAGAACATCTAGAAAGTTCATGATGAAGAGGAGCTAGTTTTCACGGCTCCAAAACACCATAAATTGACTCTTCAAAGCTCAATGGGTGACCTACTTTTGTGCAGCCAATTATATTATGTCTCCCTCTTGCATCTTTCTTAAATGGGTCAAGAAACACGAGAAATCTGAAAACAAAGTCTGCGCGCTGAGTACACAGAAGGTGTGGTTTGTGTTCTTCTCTTTCTGACTGATGATTAATAAATGTCTTGGGTTGTCAGGATCAATTAAACATGAACACGTTAAACAAACAGAAAGCTGTTGGCATAAGTGGAAATGTTTAGGAAGAACACATACTAAGAAATAACATAAAAGAATAATGTTATGAAAGGATGGCAGGAGCTTCTGTCATGCTATGGCTCCTTGCATAGTTACTTTCAGCTCGCAGCACAGTACAAAACAGAGCTTACTTTCACATTAGTTTTGTGTTTCTATAAAAGTCTATCAGTTGTTAGAATTTCTCAACGTTAGAGAGTCTGTAGAATAAGATAGTTCATCTCTGAATAATTACAGAAAGAACTATTTAGCATTGCGAGCACTTCAGACAGAACGACAAAGACGGATTACTTCTTGGTTCATACGCATCCACGATAGCAGAAAAACTGACAACCCACAGAACAATCTGCTGTTAAACAGTTGCCCAGACATGATTAATGGAAGTCCAACAGCTGGCAACCACCATCCAGCGTCCTTTCTATGTACCTGTATGAGTCACAACTTAAGAAAAACAGCAGATGTAGCTTTCTGTTGATTAAATCCCAATGTTACAAGTGTTACAGTACAATATATGTGGTGGTTGTCTGGATTCCATATTGCATAATACATATTGTTGCCTGTTATATCTCTAGTTATCAGTGAAGAGCAGCAGTAAATATGTAGAAAAAATACAGGGAGATATAACAGTCTCTGCACTCAGAGCACTCCAACTACATGGTCAGAATGTGCTGGCCCGGTAAAATTACCAGATTATAATTAGCACAGTACTTCTTTTGCACCCAGAATACCTTCATCTGATGCATATAAGGTGTGTGAAATGGTAAACAATTGGCGAATAAATAAAGGACCCCAAGTAGAACCAGAATCTTAAATTGAAGTTTTAAGATCTGTTGATGTATGGCATTCGTCGCAGAGTTTTAGAGGTTCACTGCTAAAACCTCCATTATTTGTTGCAAATTAATGTTCTCAGGGCAAGATGACATACAATGACATTTGTTGAAACATTAAAGCCGTGTTAATCGACTTTATTTTTTGTTGTTTCTGACACTCCGGGGCAGTGAAACAAGCTGTAAACAAAACACAGGCCTTTTATCACCATGTGCAATAAAGCTGATTCAGTGAACATGCTGTTTTTTCCTACTGTGCCTCTGTTTGATTGCCATTGCAGATTTAGGCTGGTGTTTTTAGGCATGAGGAGTGAAATTGGTTAGTGTTAAAGAAAGAATACCCGGGTACACCAATCTGGACAGAGTAGGGCGGTTCTTGGCAAGATAAGCACTTGGATCTGTACTAACACCCTCTTAGACGCAGCTGGCTGCTTTACTGTCTCCAACTAAACGGACTCCGAGCTAAAACCAAGCACCAACCAACATCACCCATCAGCAGGAGCGTTTATTTGCCTAGTGCCATGCGGCGCATTGTGGTTGCTGTGGGTTTTCCACCCTTTAAGCAAAATCACTGATTACAGCGCCTTTTCTCTGTTTTCTCTGCCCATGTAGCATCAATTAGAAAAATATATGTGTCTTTTTACTGCATAGACAGCCCTGGTTTATGCAGGGGCCAATTTTCCAGTGATGAAATGTGTCCTTAGGCTTTTAATTGCTCGACAATGTCCACCAGTCAATAGATCGCTTTGTTTGTCCATGTACACAGTGTATGTAACATTTTCATACAGATGCCACACTTTTCATAACATCAACTTGTTTAAGTGGTTTATGCTTAGAGTATGATAGGCATCAGCAATTCACAATAACATTAGTTTTACACACCCGTAATGCAGTAAGTAAAAAAAAACAGCAGCAGCGAGTAGACTCTCCCTGAGACTGATTCTTTTCGCGCCTCAATATGTGTGCTGTGCAGGTACGGGCATTATCTATCCAAATGGCATTAGACACGGGCTATCAATCCCCAGAAGAGTGTTGTCTTTTCTTTATTACTATCAAGAATATTGTTTGCCCATCAGCCCAATGGAGATGCGTGTGTGCATTGCATAAGTGGCATAAGTGTCTCACTTTGCAGCACATGCACACAGAATACTGACAACACCTCCCTCTCTCGCTGTCTCTCTCGAACTCAACATGTAAAGCATTGGTGAGCGCATGAGACTCGCTGAGACTGAAAATTTGGCTGCGAAGCAGTCAAGTTCTTTCGCAACTCTTTTGCTGTCTAAAGACCCGACAAGACAGAAGACAAACAGAGGTCTTAGTGGAATTTCAAATGCCGATGTGAGGCGTGAACCACAGGATAAATCCACTTAACAACTCGTACTAGTTTCTATCTTCCTGAAAAAGCAAACCGCTTACACCTCCTCCACAACAAAGCATCTGTCTGCTCAAGTCCATGAGTTAACAAGGCATGAAGTCTCTGTTCCAGCTGATATCTTACCTTCCGCTCTGTTGTCTCGCCTCTCTCTGACTGGATTTCCAACGTTATCTCATTCGACTGAGACAGGCTGATGGATGGGTGAATATTTGTTTAGAGGCTTGCACCGGCACTTTGTAGACTAAAGGTGCTGAGGGTTTGGACCAGTGCTCAGTACAAGGAAAAGGTAACATTTTCAGGCAAATCCTTCCTTTTTGCTTATTTACCCACAAGTTTTGTTCACATTAAGTTTGAGGCTCTGTAAAATGAAATCAACATATGATGAAACAAATTAATCACAGCCACGGTATTACAGGTCCAGGCTTTAATAAAAATGCAAAACAATCTGTCAGCAAATGCAAATGGTCCAGAGTATCAGTCTAGCTCCATTAACTGCGTGTCTTTTTGTGTTGTGTAACACAAAAGCATACCCATGAGCAAAGATGGTCTCCAGTAATAGGCAAGCACTCTAGGCAAATTGGGAGGAATGCACAGCAGAACCCGAGGAGAGGAAAGAAGTGGATGAAGGCAAAATGCCAACGGACACCCTGAAATAATCACTCCGTCCCCCATCACCCACACACTGAGTTCTGTCAGCACAAATGCAGCCACCCACTCGCTCTGTCCGAAGTCCTCCAAGCACTGCGGAGCCAAACTGACACAGTTCAGCAGGTTTTTGGAAAACACATATGCCTGGTAATCACAGTGGGATCCAGACAACGGCAGACTCTTCTGCACTATAACAGAATATCAGTGCATGGCAAAATATTTCAAACAACTACACAGAATTTTAATTTGTTGATTCTGGCGGCCCCTGTGGACAAAATGTGCTTTGTTTTGGGAGAAAGATGCAGCATATTTTTAATATTGTTTGCAAGCTGCATAGTGATGAAGTGCTGTATCTACTTTTTCCTATGTGAAACCAATAACTTTAATAGGACAATGGTAAAGCAAAGTAAACTTTGTTCTGGTACTGTAATGTTACCTTTCACGCATCTTGGTTACTTGTAAGCCTACAGCTTACAGATGTGGTTGCTCAAAAATGTTAATTTTGTTAAGCTAAACTTGACTTATCAACATTCGGGGATGGACAGTTGGGTTAAGGACAATCATCCAGGAGAGCGCTGTTTGTGTCAGAGAGTTCAGTGAGTTATTCTAACTTACTAAGTGAAGCAACATCACGTACATAATGTATTGTAAGTTACTTAAGTAATGTAGGTACATTTGTAACGGAAGCTACACATGTAACAGAGTGATTTATTTCAAAAACCCAACCACTCTGCGACCGTATGATGAAGGTTTGCTTTATGTGTCGCTGTGTCGTGTTGTGTTGGGGGTGATATATGTCATTTTGGGAGAAGCTGACAATCGACCTACTCAGTCATTTAGGGATAAGGGTGCGTTGGAAAATGGAAGTTGTAAGTCAGTTGTTGCTCTGATGCTATCTGGCAGTATAGAAGTATCCATTGCTATACTACAGAGCAGCTTCTTTTCTACTCAATTCATCCTCAGCACTCCTCCATAACAAATAGTTTTTTTTTTAATTTTGGGAATAGAAAATACATATAGCCATTGTTCGTGCTGATGGTCTTGTTTGCTTATTTAGGTAATATATAGTAGAGGAAACAATATTAAATTTAGAACGATTTGGAAATACATTTAATTCAAGATAAGGAAATACTGACCTCGCATCAGCCTCACAGTAATGATAGGAGAACAGCAGAGGAACTAGTATGGCATATAAAACATTTGGATGTGATTCCTAGAAATATTATGCTGGGTGAGAAAAACATTTACAGAAATGAGGAACTCTCTAGTAATATTCTAACTTCCACATGTAATATTCAGTTCAAGTGGGACCCTTGTTTGTTCGCTCAGCTTAAGAAGCTAATAAGCGAAAAATAAGCTTTCAAGGCCTTTAATATGGAAAACATCATGGCTGTGGCTGGGTGGTAACTGTTGCTTTATATAGAATGTCCATGTTTTCCAGCCCAGTTGATCTGTGATGCTTTGAAGTAGTGACAACAGAACTAGAAGAGAGAAATTTTACTGTCAGATTTACCTCAAAGTTATACGCTACCCCACCTATGGAAGGATGTTTCAATTAAAAACACTGACAGGGTTCGAAATGCAATATGTTTTTGAGGGATTGTTTGACTCCATCTCATTCCTGTGTGCATTGAGTGATTGACAGCAAACAGAGTGCAGAGTATTGCAGCACTGCACACAAGAAATGCGATGAAATATGAACATAATATGAAAACACTCAACTGAGAGATGTTGAAATGAGATTGAATAGAAACTTTGACAAAATCAAATTAAAAGTAGATGCTTGCTGTTGAAGTCTTGCTCTGCTTGAAGTTGTTGTCAGATTGCGGGAGAATGAATGACACGCCATTCTAGGACGAAATTAAGTCCTGATATCTGATAATATGATCAAGCACAGTGGTTTTGGTTTAGACAGGATGGGACAATGCAGCTTTATTTTTCTGGATAAATTGTGCTGAGAGCAGCTTTATGGCTATATTCTATGCATAAAAATGTACCTACACTGCATGTCCTGAAAATAAAGGCTAAAAAATAATCTTGCCTTGCGGCTGTCCAATAGGGGCATATGTTAATATTACATTAATCTTATCTATTTTGTGTGTGATTGAGAAGGCGGGAGGGTGATGATGTGTGTGTGTGTGTAAGAGAACAAATGCAAGTGTAACAGACTCCAGCATGAGCTGAGATTCACTGATCATTTTGTGATGCATATGGTAGGAGGACAGAGAGGGTGGGTGGAGAGAGTGGAGAGGAAGAGAGCGAAAAATTTTAATTTGCTCAGGGTTGCGTGGCAAATATTTTGTGCTGATATGTTTACATAAAAACAGGCTGGCAAAAGACTTGCTGCTGTTTATGCAGCATTCACCAGTGTATTGTGACACCAGGAGAATGTGTCACAAATCACAATGTTGCCACTCTTACTGTGGCTGAGGCATTTTTTTCCCACCATACAGAAATGTCAGCTTTTGAGCAATTGTAATTTGAAACATTTTCTTAATGAAAGATACTGAAGGATTTGGAGGTCGTCCCTTTGTGGCAAAATTTGACATGAGAGTTGATGCACGACTACTGTCTGCAGGGTTTGTGTTACACATCGTGCTCCACTGTATCATGGATGACCCAAACAAGTGTAGCACTTCAAGAACAACACTAATGTCAGTTTGCTGCTGTGTGATGGCAGCTGCCATGAAAAGCAATGGTGGGGGAAGGGTATTTTCACAGAGCCTTGTCCACGGATGATTCATGTCATATATGACAGTATCTGGTCTACAAACACTGTTAAAAAAACAAAACAAAAAAACGAAAAACAGCAAAAGTTGTCAAACAGTAAGACTACAGTAAAATACTCTACAGTAAATCATAACAAAGCATTTCTATAAAATTAAAGTGTATACCTGTAAACATTATTTTTGATTTTACACTAAAATTATTGTACAGTTTCAAATTTGCATCACATAGAAATTAAAGTCTATAAATTGAAGGTTCCTATCTTTTAAAATACAAAACAAAGTAGTTGAGTACTACTGCATACCTGAAAAAAGTAGTACAAAATATTTTGTGGCTCCAGAGAAAGATGTATGTAATCTGATAAATTGCCTAATGTCACTCAGTAGTTTTGTGGTTTAGTTGCACTGTGTTTTGAAAGTTTTGAAAAGCAGTCCACTGGTCTGCATTGCAGTCCTAATGTTGGACTCATTATGGACAGTTTAAAAACTAATTTTTCTTTCTGTCCAAAACCTGGTGCCTACTTTACACATAATGCAACTCAGCCACTGGCAATTTATCAGACTGGAGATGATTTATCAGATTACATGCAGCCTGCTTTGAGGCAATGCCAGTTGCATTTATTGACTCATTTTTAACAACAGAAATAACATCTCTGTTATTACAGAAAGAGTAAATATACAGAAAAAAGGCACTGTTAGATACCGGTACCAGTATCGGTTCAACTGTCGGAATCCTACCCTAATGTAAACACAAAGGGCTCTATCTTAGGCCTGCTTCAAAGTAAAGCACAGCGCGATGCAAGTGTCATTGCCAGACCAACGTTGTGGTCATTTTCACGGCCAAGACCCATGTTGCGTAAATAGCTAATTTACATGCGTCCCTGTGCACATGTCTTAAAGTGAGGTGTGATCAGTCCCATTGATGTCCTGTCACTGCCATCTTGCCTGTCTCCCACTGGGGCTCCCGACTGGGCTACTTGGGCCCGGGTGGGGAGCCCCCTTGCTTGCCCCCCTGATGCCCCGGTCTGGCCTCACCCCTCATTGCAATATGTTACTATCATCGCAATATGAATTATTAATTATAACTCCAATAATTAGTCTTATGATAGTCATTGTCATGATATATTGGTTTACATTATGTTGTTACATTATGTTTATTTACATATATGTGCATATATGTATATCTGTTATACTACATGATCTTATATTATGTTATTATTTATGATACTGTGCTATACTACATCATACTATATTGTTATTATAATGTCTCTTGTTGCCCTGTATTACATTACTATATCTCACATTATCTCTTCACACTATATTGGGTTAAATCATATTGCATTTTATATTATAATGTCTCGTATTGCCCTATATCATCTTATCTTATCTCACATTACCACATCATATCATATCATATATACCATGTTAATATATGCCATATTGTGTTGCAGATTATTCTTCCTTCTCTTTTCATATTCATAATTTTTACTTTATTTACTTATTTATGTTTATTGTATCATCTATCTATGCCATATATGTGTATATAATACCATACTATCTGCCTCTCATCCACATGCACGCACGCATCCACGCACACACACACACACCTATACTACCTATATACATATTATTATAACTTTATATTGTTTACTGTTATTATCTGTACTGTATGTCCACTGTCTGTACTTGTAATCCACGTGGTGTGATGCATCTGTCCCTCATGTCACCTTGTCTGTCACTTAATTTCACCAATAAAAAAATAAAAAAATAAAAAACAACACTGAGAGAGTTAGAGGAAGCAATATTTTAAAAAAGCTGCCCTAAAGCCAATAGCACAGTATTTAAAGAAGCATTATTCAGATAATAGATTTGCCTACACAGGCAGGTTCAAAACACACGAATACTCTGATTTAATGATTAGAAAGGTTGCTTTTAATCATTTTGAATGTTTCCATGCATGCAGCAAAGCCACTTTAACAAATATGTAACATGTTTAAGCAACAAAACTGAAAGCTGTTGTTGATGTGACAGGAAAGAGGAAACTCAGTATAGGCGACAGAATTAAAGACAGAATTAACCTCTGAAAGAAATATATTAGACAGCTCTGATGGAGCTCATGATTTATCAGGAGGACGGTTGCTCATTTTGAATTGTTGTTGAACCATGTGTGTGACCTTCTAATGTGTTGAATGAGACAGAATATCAATTAACATAAATTTCTGACAAATCCTCTCAACTGAATGCTGGCTCTCTTGAATGGAAAGACAGTTATCGTTTCTGCCGAAGGAGGATCACTGCAGGTAATATAATTACTATTTCCCTCATTAAAGATGTATTTTACCCACCAGCATCCCATCTGCTATTGGTCAGAATGCTAAATTTCATGACCCCTGCTGCCTGAACCACGCATCACTACACATACATGCGCAGCAGTGCTGCTCCTGCTCAGTAAAATATCGATGTATTTGCTCATTTGTAATCAAATAGTTACTGATAGGTCAGATGATGAAATGGTAGAAGCAGAGTGACAGTCACAGGCGACATAACTGGTCCTTATAGAAGACAAGTGCTGCTTTTTAAATATCAATGTGCCAGGTCCTAGTTTCCCAAGTCTGGCTAACTACCAGTTTTTTTTGTTGCTGTCAAGCCTGTGTATGCTCTGACTAAAGCCTGAGAAGAAACTGTTGGATGCCCGGTTCATGACTGAACTTCTCTGGCAATGTGCCAGGACCATGACAGTTTGGCCAGAGTAACCCTGACCCAAAGAAACACTGAATTAAGAAGTAATGGAGTGACAGCATGACCCTCAGACATAAATTTGGCAGGGGTCACTGGATGAAACAGGCAGTCAGCGCTCGGCTAGTGGGGTCAGTGTGTCGTAGAACGGGGAGGAGGATAGGGGAATATGAGGGAAGTCTCTTTGTATGGCCGTGCATGACTCAACTGAATGCTGGCTCTCTGCAATGGAAAGACAGTTATCATTTCTGCGGCAGGAGGATCACTGCAGGTAATATAATTAATATTTCCCTCAATAAAGATGTATTTTACCCACCAGCATCCAATCTGCTATTGGTCAGAATGCTAAATTTCATGACTCCTGCTGCCTGATCCACAAATCACTACACATACATGCACAGCAGCGCTGCTCCTGCACAGCAGGATGAAAGATAGAACAGATGATGAAATGGTCGAAGCAGAGTGACAGTCACAGACGACATAACTGATCCTTATAGAAGACAAGTGCTGCTTTTTAAATATCAATGTGCCAGGTCCTAGCTTCCCTGGCTTTTAAAGGGAATGGGAGATGACACTCAGTTTGGTTTAATTTATGTTATGAATGCATGACTTGTTTAAAGTCACTTAATAAATACAACCCCTTTGCTCAGTGCCTTTCATAGTTTGTCCTGATTGTCTGCCGTTTAACTAAACGCACTTGCGCCATGCACCTCAGACCATCGGTCATATTTAATTTAAAAAGGGCCTAAGATGACGGGAAGATCATTGCTTCACTGACACGAAATATTTTTTTCACTGAAGAGTCCATCAGAAAAATCAAAGGACAAAGAGTCCAGGAGACACTCTTTGATTCATTATGTCTTGTAAATGCGCTGAAGGGTATATCATCATTTCAATAACTACCAGTAACTCATAAAGAAAACTAAAACTTTTCTGATTTTGGTTGCATTCCTATAATCTTTGTCAGCCCAGCATTTGAGAACAAAATATCCCTCATTCAGTAGTTGAAATGGAGAACATCTGCGATGGCACCTAGCGCAACAAAAAAACAAAAGTACACAATGTAAGTTTAATAGGCTATAGCCAGCAGTGTTTTCAGTTTGATGTCTCTGCATCTGCTGTAAGCAGCAGAGAGGCTGTCTGTTCACAGGAGGTGTCTGCAACATCCTTTCACAACATCATACACATCAAGCTGGGATCTGAGCCCCTGGGATCTGTGGGGTTTGGGTGCAAGTTTCTCTGCAAGTTTCACACTCTTGAAAACAGCAAACTCTTTAAAAAACTAAACCTAAATCGGTCGGAACTGGTCCCCTGCAAAAAGACAAATGCTTTGAATGTTTTTCAAGTTCTTTTTTTCAAAAGTATCACAACATGAATTGTAAGAACAAATATTCTATAATCCATCATACGAGTCTGGCTAACTACCAGTTTTGGTTTTTTTTTGGTTTTTTTTGTTGCTGTCAAGCCTGTGTATGCTCTGACCAAATTCTGAGAAGACACTGTTGGATGCCCGGTTCATGACTGAACTTCTTTGGCAACGTGACAGGACCACGACAGTTTGGCCAGAGTAACCCTGATCCAAAGAAACACTGAATTAAGAAGTAATGGAGTGACAGCATGACCCTCAGACATAAATTTGGCAGGGGTCACTGGATGAAACAGGCAGTCAGCGCTCGGCTAGTGGGGTCAGTGTGTCGTAGAAAGAGGAGGAGGATAGGGGAATATGAGGGGAGTCTCTTTATATGGCCGTGCATGACTCAGAACACCCCTGCTGGCTCCTCAGAAGAGTCAGTTGAGCGACAGAGTTATGGTCTGATGTGGACATGAAAGAGAGAGAGAGAGAGAGAGAGAGAGAGAGAGAGAGAGAGAGGGAGACGGAAAAGGACACAAAGAGACGAGAGAGGTTGCGGATTGCCTGCATAAGGCTGAATTTAATGTCTTGGCTCACAGGGATACATTTTCAGGAGCAAAACAGCCCATCTGTGCCCTTACATAAAGTGGTTCCCTCAAGTGGCATTGTGAATTGAGAGGGAAATGCCCTAATCTGAGCCACTCAGTCTGGTGAAAGAAAAGCCATGTGAACCGTAAAAAAGCTGGGACCATTCTAAAGGGCATGTGATGACAGGGAGGTATTGCGCACTCGAGCCTCTGCTGTTCACCTTTTTCTATTCCCTCGCTGTCATCCTTTACAAGGCTGTACTCGTGACTTTACTGTAAACACAGAGTACAACTGACTGTTCGATGACCGTTGAAAGCTCCATTCATGAAAAGCACATCCAGTGTGTCATTTTTCCCCCACACCGGTGGAAGTTTTCTAAGATTTGACTTAAAGGAACAGCTAGCATCAAAATATGCTTTATATGTGAAGAATTTTACAATTCACTATAATGTGTATCGTATTATTGCATTTTGCTCTGTGATTGACTGGGTGCACCCCAACTCTTCTTAATGTCAGCTGGGATTGGCTCCACCCCGATATGACCCTCTGAAGGATAAGCAGGTATAGATAATGGATCCATGGATAGAATTACTGATGCATTAATGTGTACATTACTTTAGTGTTGCACCTGGTAAAGGTAAGTTTTCTATGACTTTACATACTTCTGCACATCTAAATATATAAAAATATATCATATTAAGGTTGTTTCATTATATTTTGTATTATTAGTTGAAGTGTGAACCTGCGAAAGTCACAAATAACAAAAGCAATCAAATTAATGTAGTGGAGTAGAAGCATATAGTAACATAAAAAGTAAATGTTCAAATACAAGTACCTATGAATTGCTCTTCAACACAGTACTTCAGTGATACCGTTTCCACCACTGTTTCTGAAATAGTGTTACATTCAGCAACAAATATACTCTACACTGGAATACAAACGTGAGGGTTAGCCTCAGCCTGCATTAAGCCTATATCATGGGTGCAATCAGAAATAGTCCCTCTAAGGGAGAAAGCGCATTCTAGCTAAAACAGTTTGGTCCTAAATTCGAAGTGCTTCACCCTCGGAGCCGTGGAGCGCCGAGAGCAGTCAGTGTTTCATAAACACTTAAAATGGCCTAACTTTGGAAATGTCGCAGCAGTTGTGGGATGGGTGAATTAGCCAAAATCATTGAAAGCACATGAGCACAGTAGAGTGAACTGTTTGTGTGCATAACTGCCAGCTAGTAGCCTGTGTTTCTGACTTGTTGTCAAAGGGCATCTATTACAGCAATATACCTATATGTATCTTACATTGTCAGCCGCCCATCGACAGGATCTTGCACAAGAGATGCTAGGCAACATTTTGTATTTTACAGTTTTCTTTATGGTTTGACAAGGTTCTTGTTCTGAAACGACTCAGCTGGAAACATTTGAAAGACAGCTGGAGACTTTTTTAACACTTAAGAAGCCTACATTGGCATAATTAGCCAGCTAGCAGCAACTGATAAAATCGCCGAGCAGCAGTTGCCATTTCCACAGTTTTCTCTCCCGCCGCCTGAAATAAAAAAAACATAGTAAGCATGATGCCACTGTTATATGTCCTGTGTGAGAAAGAAATGCTTCAGGATATCAACACTATGGTAGACTTTATTTTTTTAGCTAAACGTAATGTTTAGGAATACTACATTTTACTTATATTTCCACTATCCCACTCTTATATTGGAACAATCCATTTAAAAATCAAGTGTACCAGAAAGACAATGTAACCTTTTAATATGAAGACAATATAATTTAAAATACCAAGTAATGGGGAAGCCTGATTTATTCAGGCTTACTTTCAACATTCTTGCTATTCTATTGTGAGTTGCTCTTGCTTCAGTAATCCGTGTCATAAGGGGCATTAAGATGCCTTATTTTGGCATGTGTCCTGAGGCAAGAGCCAATCTGTTGGGCAAACAGCCAAACAGAGAAAACACAAAGCACCAGGCAAACACGTAAATATAATTTATGACTGACCCAAATTAGTTTCGCCTCAACTTTGTTCTTTGATGCATCTAAAATTCGTCTTTTTTTTCAATCATATTGTTACAGTATTGTATTATTACATTTTTTCAAGCACATGTTACTTTTTGTATCATCAAAGAGAATGAATGGAGAAAGAGTGACAAGTGAGAGCGGGAGCAGGAGCAGGAGGGCGGGCGGGAGCCGCTCCCTCAGAAATTGATTTCATAATGTGACCGAGATGTGAACTTTGTCATCAGTATAGGGTGACAACCGCACTCCGGCAAATATGTGTACTGTAAAATCATCAGTCTGATATGATTTGATAACCAGTTGCTTGCTGCCGCATGTTTACGCGTTTCTGTACGGATGTTGGAACACAGTCTGCTTTAAAGTATGGGAATAGGAGAATAGAGGACAGGGAGATAAAATTGGAATGTGTGAGAGGGAGGAGGTAGTTTTGGGCTGTTACCATGGTACCTGAGCTCAGCGATGTTGCAGATGTATTAAATATCACTGAGGGTCCTTTTTGCTTTTGATCCAACTCTTCCAAACACAGCCTGCTCCCCCCTCCACATCCTGGCAAGACCAACACCTGGCTAGAGAAACACATCAGCCGCCTCAGAAGAGAGATATAATATTCACACAAATTAGCACATACACACAAGCTGACACAGCGCTTAGCCTATAACAGCATGATGAAACGCAGCTTTTCATTAGCAAAGTATGTCTTTCTGTGAATGACAGGTTCCTCCTGAAATATTCACCACATGTATAGCTTTCATCTCTTTTTGAAAGGATGGAGTCAGACTTTGTCATAGTTGATAAAGTCAAGTCAGACAGGCTATCTGTGGAATTTGGAAATGGGATTTCCTAGACACTTTGTATGAGTCCACATTTCTTGCCTTTCGCAATTGCTTACAATTGAATATGTAGAGGTGACATGAAAGGTGACATCTGGTTGTCCAGGCAGGTTAAAGCGTGGTGCATCAAATCACATAAAAACATACGTACTGAATGTAGAGAAAAGATCACATCAAAAGCAACACCTGTATCATCATGCATCACTCCTGTCCACATCAACATATTTCCACATTTGGAAATACATATCGTGCACGTCTGGAAATTCTGACATGAAACAACATGAAACATAATTGACTTATCAGTCAGCTGCCGTTGCCTTGTTTAGACTCTCAATCAAATTACATATATCAGCTAATTCTAAACTAGACAAGCACATACCTTGCACAGTGCCCTTTTATACTTACTCACGGAAACCAGCTACCTAAATATGGCAGATCTTTTTCTTTTTTTTTAAATAAAGATCCATGCATTCTTTCAAAAAAGTTAAAGCAAGTCAGAAAAAAATCCTTTTTCCACACCAAAAGCTACTAGGGTCGATTTTTGTTGGTGATCTCTCCTTAATTCAAGTTTTGTGAAAATCCGTTTGGTAGTTTTTGTACGAACATGTTGACAAATCAACCAACAAACCAACAGACAAAGGTGAAAACACAACCTCCTTGATGGAGGCGACAACAGCAAGCATAATAAACCCATCAAACCAAAAATTAGGTTAGACATCAATGTATCAACAAACCCATCACAGATAAATCACCATGCTTACAATGCTCAACCTTTTTTTTCCTTAGAGGGCCAAAAATGAAACTTGGACCACAGCCCCAAAACAACCACTGATTGTGTTGTAGTGGCTCTAGAAAAGATACTGTATGGAGTCCCTGATGGCAAGTTGGGAAAAAAAATTATGATGGCGATCCATTTTATAAGTCTGATCCGAACAGTTTTCTCTCCTGTGTTTACGACTCAAGAACAGAATGTTCTGCAAGGATAATCTTTTGAAGTTCCTTTTTTTCACATGCCTCGCAGGGCTTCCGTAGCACTAGGATCCCAAGTTTCCATAATGACTGACTTCTTACACAAATTGTCGCCTGCTGTGCTCAGATTGTGGAAAAAAT
This sequence comes from Diplodus puntazzo, assembly GCA_963678695.2. NCBI lineage: Eukaryota > Metazoa > Chordata > Actinopteri > Spariformes > Sparidae > Diplodus > Diplodus puntazzo. The sequence continues at coordinate 16,450,046 of OZ023168.1, forward strand.
GTATTTAATGATCCTACATGAGCCTATTTAAAGAGCACTTTAACTCATAAAACATAAATCAGCATGAACAGCAATTATATTAGATATTCTAATTCCCTTTTAATTTCAAGGGCAAATGACCTATCCTGTCAGCATGTTAGCAAGTCAAACTACCACCGAACATGCTAACAAACGGTTTAACTGTAAGCATGTTACTGTCAATTCTGTAGCAGTCAGAGCTCATTTCATCACTTACCAGTTGATTAGAAACGGAAAATTTACTTATAGAGGGAGATTGTGCCATATTTTGAGGTAAGACTACATATTTGTAAACCCATTAGCATTCATCCACATCCTAGCTCACATTACTGTTTGAATACATCTATTTTCAGGCTTATAAAATGTGTCCAAGATATGGATTGATATTTTAGAAAAAATGTATACATTTCCTATTGTGTCGCGTAACACTATCAAACAGTAATGTTAGCAAGGAAGTCGTTGAATGCTCACGATAGCTGATGTCTAACAGAAGCTAATGTGTCATCAAATATGCTGTTCTACCTTCAAAAATGGCCTGCTGTACCTCTGGATTTTTACCATCCATGAGCTCCCATCCCAGCATAATGTCAGAGGAATATGGCTGCTGTGTGAACACTTGTTGGCATTACACTTTTCTGCACATCACAGATACAATGAATTTGAACGTTTCATACTATTTTAAAACTTTTCTGCAATACTGGTTGTAGGATGTTTAGATTACGTGTGAGCTGACATTCACAAAGCATGAGATCACTGTTGGAAATGCATTTCAACAGTGATCTCTTGATATAGCCTACATTTTTGACGGACAAAATCAAGTTGTTTTCAATTTATCAAAACGTTGGGACAATTTTTCTTCTGTGTTAATGTGTTTATACTACAACCAGGTAAGCCAAAATGGATCATTACCTAACTTGACAAAGTGTTTTTTGTGCCTAAACTTAACCAGACCATTAGCACAGCATTGTAACAACATAAAACTGGACAAAGAACACAAAGAAATGTGACGCTGCACAGCTGCCAAACATTTATTCTGGTGATGGGGTTACATTATTGTACTTGAGCTGAGAGGAAATCAGGAAACCCAAAAGGCTGTGGAGAGGTACAAGTGTTAAATCATGATGAGGAGATGCTATTCTATGGGCAGTAAATGCACAAGCTTCGACATATTTAGGTCAATGAGCATGAATGATAATCCCCTCGGTGAAGTGACTCAAGGTGCAGTTATGCCTATGAATATGAGTTATGGTTTATGTGCAGGTCAAGCTGCACTGACGCACTGTCAAGCGACAGAAGATGAGAGCTAAAAAGTGCAACCAGCATGTGTCTTTAAGTGGTTTATTGAGGCCTGTCAACGGGGAACCAGAGTGTGGATAATCACAACTGACACCCTGTCTCTCTGCTGAGAGGATGGCTTAGAGATGGAGGTGTTGGAACCTCTTAACAAGATCAATCAGCCCCGGCTTATCCTTCCAGCAATCTTAATGGAAACATGACTTCAAGTCTACAGGCACGCTGCAGCGCTTTGGGGCTGTAATGATCGCAACACATAGGAAAAGTTGTTGGATGAAAAGTGTAGAGATGGCTTTGCTATTCTTAGACTGCCACCAATAGCGGGTTAAAAGTTTAAAGACAAAGGAGCTCGTTCTGTTGCCACGGTTACCATTAGCTTCGAAATGTTATCCACATCTATTCAATATCCAAGTTTCCATCCAGATTTGACCAAATTTCAAGAAAATCTGCCAAAGTAAATGCAAAATAAGTACATGTTTTCTTAGGGGGGAGAGTCAGCAAACTCTACAAGCAGGTGTCAATAAACCCCTGCAGAGCAACAGGATGTAATGAGATGACATAATTAGAAGTGCACCACTAAAACATCAGACAGTGAAAAGCCATTTTGAAACTGCAATGGAAATATGCCATTTATGTTTTTGTCATGTATTTATCTCCTCATTGGTCCACACATATCTGATGCTGTTGTCTCTCCAGTGCAGCTTCAGTCATGTTTAAATCATGTTCATCATGATTTGTTTGCCCTCTCTGTTTCCACGGCATTTTGACACACTTTTTTTTATCTCTAGAAAACAGCTGGATGGAAACATGCTTACTGAGTGAGACTTTTTCCAGTGGTTTTGAACAGTAAAGCACTCCTCAGACTCACTGTACCTCCAAAAGTAGGCTACGTACAAAATAAAACATGCACATCTGAATTTCCCAACTCTGAGAAACTGAGTTTCTTAGTCTACTTTTGGAGGTACAGTGAGTCTGGGTGGCTGACCCAGCCAACAATTCCAAAGCATCAGTATTTGACAAGTTGGGAATGAAGCTCAGAAATGAACTTTTGTAAAAGTTTCCACCTCTCACTTTGCAGATGCCAATTATACCTTACAATAATGGGCTGGCACTTGGTGTGGCCAATCAAATCTCAGGGGTGGCCAGTGCCACCATAGGCCCCTCTTCTGGAACTGTGTCTGTGAACTGGACACCTGCTGCCAACGACAGAAATACTAAAAATGGCATGCGGAAAGCAATTTACAGGATCATCAAGCCTGTGTTGATTAGAGGATACAAAGTAAAATTGTCAGACCTGGGTGTGCTAAGTGTGGATTTAAGGATGAGTTTAGATACATTTAGTTTTTCTGCCATAGCTCTATATTGACAGACTGGGCTCATCATCTTTCATTAAGTGTAGAATTATTATTATGTTTAGCTACTGATCTTCACCATGCTAACATGCTAATGATAGCACCTTAAAGATATTCCGTAGAGGTCAGCTGAAGTGTTTGACAAGTAAAAGCTTGACTGCCGTGTGGTAAGGTGATGACCTTCATGGATACTCCTACTGGAATTCATCCATAAATGGACCAAATTTGATGGCAGTCCATCCAATAGTTATGCAAATGGGTTGACTCTGGTCCAATTCTTTAGAGATTTCACTGAGATTGACTGGCAGGCCAACAAAGATGGCAGTCCTCCTGAAATGTACCCCTCTTCTGTGGCTAAAAATACATCTGGTGAATGAAAGATGTGAATTATCTGTCATGCACTTGAGGGTACAACTGATTAATGACTCCTCAATGGATCGTGAACCTCGCTCAGATACATTAAGGCTTTTTAATCAGTCTGTTGAGCAATCACAGTAAAATGAAATGCTCAAACTGTCGAGTGATGATTTAAGTGTTTTGGAGAAGACCTTGCCAGAAAGCAGATTATTTTTGCATGGGTACAAGATAATAATACCATAAACAATAAGATAACCAGTGAGCACAGTGTAGTTTGCATTCATCTGCAGTGCTTATGGAATATTGTATAGAATTTTTAAAACATAATATGCTTTTTGAATTAATTTATCCTTTTTACAACACTAAGCCTGTCCATAGTATATGCAATCAGCTTTCATACATTAAATCTGACATGAATATGATTTACAGCATACATATATAAATAAATATATGCAGCCATACAGCTTGAGAGAGATGCTTTCAACTTGATATTACTGACTAATCTCTGTGGAGTGCAACCAAATCAGCAAATACATGCTGTGAAGGATTGGGCATGGTGTCAGTTTTTGCTAAGTACGCATCCAGGGTGCCATCAAATCCAATCCCCACGCTGATGATGTTTAAACAAATCAGTAACATCCGTCATCTCCAATGAGAGCTTGAGCAGTGAGTCAATACCCTCATTAGCTGTTTGAACACATGCTTGCCTAGATAAGAAACTGTGTGTCTGATGGTCCAGCTCTGACAGGCCAGATTATCTTCAAATGCTGAATTGTTCGAGTTAGACGATTGGGAAACTGCGTCATCCTAAAAGTGCGTATGCCTATTGTGCACAAAGTAGGACGTTTGAGGAGAGCAGGACGGAGGAAATGCAACTTCGACACATTCGATGGAGCAAGATCAGAAACCGAGAGTTTTGAGGGAATCAAATGTCCAAGCAGAGAACCTGTAAATTATTTACGCTCACTGGTGACTCAACGTTTCTTGGGAATTCTGCGCCAAAGCTACCATAAGGGGTAAAAAAAAAATGCATGCAATGGTCCACAGCATGATTCACCTCACTAATTACCCCTGTCTAAAAGAAAACCTCATTCCTGAGGAGAACTGAATATTAATGTTGACTGATACATGAATGAAAAGAGGCATTATATCTTGCCACATTTTTGTTTGGACAGTCTTTTGATTTTACATTAATAACCACTTGATTCATTGCCTGAAAGGATTTGAAATGGGCACCAGGGAAGGGCTTAGAATTTAGCCCAAGGCTCATTATCCAATCAATGGTGGCTTTTACTGTATGTCTCTTTTAAAAACAGAGAGCTTTGGTTCATGAGAAACTAATTATACCCAGCTCAACGTGGGCTTTCTCATCAAATGCACTGTGAATTTGAATGTATGCGTTTTAAATCGCTAACACCTACGTCTGTTTGAAATTCTATGCTGATTGAGTTGTATCTTAAATGTGGGTGGTCCTGTTGATTAGCTGCAGCAACTCGCTTGTGTAGAAAAACAGGTCTTGTAGTTAAGCTCTCTCTGTATGTGCATATGCTTCAATCGTGGTCAATCATACATTTTTAAGTTCAAATATCCCAGCAACTGACATGATAGTTATAAAGTCTTTATGATTCGGCTAATATCTTTCAACGTCCGACTTCAGCAGAGCCTGAAGTATGGATGTAGATGCTTAGTGTTCTTTAAATTTCTCAGAGATGACACAAACCCTGATTCCCAACTGTGTAAACAAACATTAAAACAGAATGCAATAATCTGCAAACAAACTGTGTTTACAGAAAACTTTTACGAAGTGTTCCTGAGCCCCTAATATCCTACACTCATGTCTTTTGCAAAGTGGTGAACCTCATCCCATCCTTTCCCTAAGATCGGCCCTTTCATACCCAATCATGATACTATCACCTGTTACCAATGAACCTGTCTACCTGCGGAATGTTCAGGTGTTTTTGGAGCATTCACCAACTTTCACAGTCTTTTGTTGCAACTGTCCTAACTTTTTGAAACTCGTTGCCATCAAATTCAAAATAGGCAGATGTTTACAAAAATAGTGTCTTTGTACTGTTTTCAATTGATAACCTGTATGTCAAATTGGGATTCACAAAATTTTACAAGAAGTGTTCCAACTTTTATGGAATCAGGGTTGTAGTAAGGTGATGTGCAATCGAGCAATGAAACTGATTAGCATGAACCTTTACATTAAATACAGGTGACTCCACTCCAACATTTAAAAAAACCCTTTTAAAATAAACTTTTTTTAATGAAAGGCTATTTCAATGTATTTCTCACTATTGCAGTACATTCTGCCATCAAAGACTAGCAGGGTTTGTAAGCATACAGATAAAGATTAAGTGTTTGGCCTCTGAGGCCAAAGGCAACACAATCAGAAACTATGTGCATCTGAATAGTAAAAAAATAGTAAAGAGACTTGCATGTGTGTAGATAAACAACCACTTTCGTGCTGATGTAACCACTGGTTGGCTGCTGCCATTCTTGTGTATGTGAGCTTCACAATTGCAAAATTCTCAATTATTGATAACAATTTGAGAGTTGATCAATAATTTACTTGATTCTGCTGATTTAACATCTTAAGGATATGCTGGCATTGTGGGGATAGAGAAGTAGAAATTTATCCCATCAGGGTGCCAGAGAATGCAAAAGACTTTACTGCACACACTGGCTTTGATTCATTATGAATGAGAGGTGAGCTCTGCGTGAGTGGAGCTTCACGCAAACAAATACATTTATGGAAGGTTTATTATGTAAATGCTTGTTATCAAAAACACACCCACTCTCGGTGGCTGTAGATCTTGATTAATGGCAGTGCAATATGTCATCATTTCACAGCTTGTAGCTCTTTAAAAGTTTCTATTTGATCAAAACCACTGGGCAGAATAGTTCTGCTTATGGAATTCAACACATTCATCACAGTGTGAGATACCGGCTAGCTGTCGTAAACCTTGATTTTTTTTGTTAGCGCTATCAGCATGCTCCTTTTAATTCTTCTTTTTAGACTCATTATAACTTCTAAGAACCTACAAGTAAATTAAAAACAGCGAACAAATCTGCTCCTCCTCATCCCGTTTATCTGAAACATGAGCTTCCTTGTGTGGAACAAAGGAGAAACAGTCTTGCGTGTTTTTGTTTCTATTCATCTCAGGAAAATGGCTGGGGGTGATTAATGTAATTTCACTACTGGTGGGGCATTGTTTATCTTTGTTGCCCGCCTTTGTGTGCGTCAGTGCTGCTGACAAGACTGTGACATGTTGTTATATCCTCATTAAATGTGGCTAGCGTCTGTGCACTGGCCCAAAGATAACTCACAGACACAGCTCATGGATTATCTCCTAATGGCATTTCAATTTCCCTTCTCATTTTATAAGAGAGCATGACCCAAACACGCCGCATCTCAGCAAAAAAGTATTTATGATGGTGTGTACACTCTGGCTAAATGGAAGTAAAATTATGCTATTGAGGCCCATCTGGAGCTTATCTTTTTTTGCATTGGATTGAACTTCAACTCATTCTTCAGTGCCTTAAATTAAATTCTGAAAAGAGTCCAGACTTGTTATTAATGTAATCCGTGACAGTTAAGTCTTTCTTTGTGAATATGAGCCATTCCTGGAGCTGTTCCGCTGACAGTGAATTAAAGTCAGATATTGTGGAAAGACTGAAGTTGCACTGGTTGTTTTTCCACAGGATATTGGCATACACTCCATCTCATAACTGTTATTACTTCCATTTGAAAAAGATGATTTTGATAAACATTTCTGCTGTCAATAAGGCTTTGCAAACCTTGGTCCTGGAATCTAGATTTTCATCATGTTACTAATATACAGATAGTGCCAGGATTATATGTAATTATAGCCATATGATATATTGTGGAAATTCAGACGCTGCAGTTAAAATTCTTGTAAGCTACACAGCAGGCAAGTGCATTGTTGTCGCCAGCCTGAGCAAACACATTAAGCATTGCACAAGGCCATTCATCATCATATAGCAGCATCTGTGTTGGCTATATTGCCTGGCTAGTGACTTTGTGAAAGCCATCTACACCATCTTCCACTGCACATTGATTATATCACTAACATAAAATGATTGGGATTACATCTCTATCACAGAGCATTCAACAATTAGGTGTTATAATACAATGCCCATACTTGTCTCACTGAGATCTGGAATCTTACTTCACACTTCTGAGACACGATTTAAAATATATCTGTTCTAAGGCCCACTCATAATGATTTGTTGATCACCTCTCTGAAATGTTAAGTGAAGCATGCAAAGAGGGGAATTTCTCTGCAACTCAACAGCAGGTATATAGTAAAAGTCACATTAACTCACATTTATCAGCAAAAGCACTGTTGTTGCAGTGACAGAAAAAAAGCACCACTCAACTCCAACCATTAAGTAGGTCAAGTGACAGAAGAAAAATCTCTTCCAGAAAATAATTATATATTTTACATTTGAAGCCATTCCAAAGGGTGAATATTCTCTTTGCGTGTATATTTAGACAGATCCCACGATGAACCGCTTAACAAATTCGCTTTAGGGCCACTGAAGTGCTAGCCCTCTGAATTTACGCTGCTTTGAAATACTGGCAGGTATACATGATTCTGTCAATTAAACCTCAAACTAGGAACTCCATTATAGGGAGCGCCACAGCAGTTTGCCTTGACCCGCTTTTTTGTCCCCCTGTCACATCAATAGCGCTATGTGGTTTGACCAAGTAAATTATATTTGCACACTGAGTGGCCTGATTTCTAATGATGCACTTTGAAGTGAGGAAGCATTGGGACTGCAAGCATGAAGAGGTACTTTTTTTTGTACCCACATCTGTGTGTGTGAGTAGAGAAGAGAGAAGGCAGAGAGAGAGAGAGAGAGAGAGAGAGAGAGAGAGAGAGAGAGAGAGAGAGAGAGCTAATCTTTCGTTTTTGTGATGTGTAGTCTTTAAAAAAATATATATATTTTCTGTATATTTTCTCATGAAAATGTATTATGAAATGTGCCTGCAACATCAATACTTATGCCAGTAAAGCTAATTTGATTTAATGTTAGGGAATTTTGTTAAACACCAGCTTGTTGTCAGTGTGGAGAAATTGAGATGGCCAATAAGTAGCCTCAATAAATATGTTTTATTCACGGTCTTGGCTCGAGCAAAATTCAACCAAAAGCAATTCTCAAGGCCTTTGGTCTCTTTCGCTTACCGTAGTTCAAGCCAAGGCTCCGGTTGCCTAGTAACGCACCCTAACATCAAACACAGGTGGTGGGATAGTGAAGTTAACGTTAGCTTCTCCGTTGACACTGGGCTAGTTTCTCTTTACAGTAACTAATAAGTGGCATGTTTACGTTAACACAAGTTTAACAATATCGCATTATTATTTACTTGCTAGTTTCACACACCTGTAATGATAGTTTTACTTGGGTAGTGGCTGAAGTTTTACCGCAGCTAGCTAACGTTAGCCGACAATTTATGATTAATTTAGCTTAAACGGCGCTGGCTTAAACGTAATAGCTAACGCTTGTTAACTTTCACCAGACATGGACCTGGATATTCGTCAGTATCTAACCAAGGCAAATGGGCAACGAGGTTTGTAATGTATCAACTGAGGAACAATTACACTTGTGACGACGTTAAAATATGACCTACTGTGTTTAATGTCATGTAATGTGTGTAGACCGTGAAGCTCTGCAGTCAGCCTACTGTTTAATTAAGGACAAGGCAGCAGCTGGAACAGGCAGACGCATTGCCCCAGAGTTATACGTCGTATGTGCAGAAACCGCTCTACAGGTGAGACTGAGGCATGGATAAATCACTGTCGATGTGGTCAGCAGGGCCAAAGCATAGATTTTTAGACATAAGATAAAAGGCTCTGAATTCTGTTGAGTGTGTGCCTGCTGAGGATGGATGCTAGAGGATGTACTGTATTGTCTGATACAGCAATTTCCTGGGAACTAATGTGAATCCTATTATCCCAGATAAAAAAATAATCACAGTAGTACTCTAGAAGCATAAAATGCACACACAGCTTTTATGGAGAGGGGAAGATTTTGTCTGGTCTGTTAAAGAAACAACCAACTAGTGCTCACTAGATTAAAGATTACATTCTAAAGGTTGAAGAGGAAGTTAAAGAGGAAATTAAATGACTACACATCATGCAATATAAATTACATGCGTACAGAATCATGCGTAAACCCACACAGATGACAGCCAGTGTATGTGTATACATTTGCGAACAGTCAGCATTAGACTCTTATGCTGAAACTCGCTGTATGAAAGATTGATGTGAGAAAACACATGCTCTGAATGTGCCTGCAACCCTGCCGTCCAAGAGCTGTGAGGAGGGTTTCATGTTGTGAGGAGTTCACGACTGCTGAGATTTCGCATAAGACATGATGCTTCAAGCAGCCTCCAAGAATGAACGATTTGCATTTGACTGTGGGAAAATGTAGAGCACATTTATATTAGTAAATGGCTGCTACTGTAATGATATGTAAGCATCTTCTTTTATGAAAGCTCTTGGATTATTACTGGCATTATTGGCATATAGACAAGATTCACTTTGTTCACTTGGACTAAATAAAGAATATCCTTTTGGAGTCTACAGGTACCACTATGTAAAGTTATGCTAATACAAACCTTATGTAAATGCAGTTACTTTAGTTTGCTAAATCTAACTATTCTCCCAGAAAGGGATAAGAAATATATATAGGAGAAGGAGTATTCACTAATGTAGAGTGAATTGTCCCAGGGCAAAGGAAACATATTTGAATAATGAAACACAGTGATATTCCATAATGTGATTTGCTCTGTCCTTTTTATGTCATACAGCAAGTATTCCAAGGGAAAGTGCAGCTTGCCTTGAAGTCTCGGGCTTAAGTGTCTCCACAGCAGATTTAGATCACAATTTTCTTCCGTTTTCGAGACAAGCATGAATATTCCTGTAGCGTAAAGACATTTTCTAATGCACTGATCCAATGTTCATTACTGCCGAGCTTCATTTTATGATCTTTCGGCATGGGAGAAAATAAATACTTAATCATAACACAATTAAAAGCTAACAGTCTACAGTTGAAACTTCTGTCACAGGATTATCTCCCCTGACAGTACTACCATTTCTCCCTGTGTGAATTTATCTGACAATTAACAGGAGAGCGTATACTGGATAACACATGACAGAGTCTCAAGGGCAGAAGCCTGCAATTAAGATGATTGTTTGTCATGTGAAAAATTCATAATCACACAAACAGGAAGCCATTTCTGAATAGTTTCAATAATTTATCACACGTAGGAAAAAGCTGTTGGCACAATACAACTGCATATACATTTTAAATCTTTATTTTGTTTGCCCTCTTTCTGTGTTTTCAGCTAGGTTGTTTGGAGATAAGCGCAGCGTGTCTAAAGATGTACTTTGAAGGGAATCCGCCGGCTAATCAATTTTTGTGTCGAGCCTACCTTTGCCAGGGCCAGCTGAAGTCTCCGCTGGCCACATGCACCGTGGTGAGGACAGTAAATTAGACACATCTCCTCAGGGGGTTGTGTGTATATATGTGTGTCTGTGCCAGGGAGGTACAAATACACACTCAGCTACTGTAGAGCTATACTGTACGGTGTGATTCTTTAAGGCATGTCGCCCTTTGTTTCTTCACAGTCAAGTGCAGTTTAAAGTTTTTTCTTGATGTTTTCTCAAACTGTTGTCTTTATTGAATGGTTTGTGTGTCTGATCTTTGTATGTTTGTATGATTTGACAAGTTCTTACTTCCCCTTTTTGCATTTTTTTCTATTTTAGGAAGACTTTGAAGAGGCTGTGCAGTATTTTCTGAAAGCAATTGAAATCTCAAAACGTGAACCAAGGTATGTAACCTCTCTGAAGTGTGCTTGGTTTTCTTCTCTATCAAGAGAGTTGAACGATTTTTATGTCATGTACTATTTATCATCTCTGACATTGTTTGGAAATTGCCACTATAGTGCTGTGGTGCAGCTGGTAAAACATGTAATAAAAGTGAGATATTCACAACAGGGAGTGTTTTTTTTTGTTTTGTTTTTTTTAGCTCTGATGGGTTATGAGAGTTCAGTTTGTGGCACAGAATTATTCTGGGAGATGAAGGTTTGAATTGCAAAGAACATTGTTGAAATATAACATGATCATTCATGCTTCACCCTGAACTCTTATTCACAAGCGGATGATACGCAGCATGTATTCTTCTAAAATGTAACAGCTGACTGGAAGTATCTGTGAGCAAGTTGAAAAGGATGATAAATATAGATGTTTTAATGGTAACTGTGAAAGTTCCCTTGTTCCTTGCTCTGACAGATGTATTTGGAGATAGCAGCTTAGACTTTGTGAGAAATGAGCACTGTTTCTGTCTGCAAATGAACTCATAACCTGTCAATAAAGGAGCTGAATGAGCAATCCCAATTAAAACCAAAGGGAATACATATCTAATACATCCATCCCAGACTAATGCACAACATACTCTCTGGTGAATAAATTAGCAGCGCTCAAACAGTCTGTTCACATGATTTCCTCTAAAGCGCCTTGAATTCATAAATTTCACTTATTCCACATAGAAAGGCTCCTGCAGGGTGCTCTCTTGAGGCTCATTGGACGATGGTTAGTCCACACATTTGCAATTCACAGGACTTCTCCTGTGAATAGCAAACCGTGTTGACACTTGGTCTGAATTGAGTTGTACAAGGAGATGAAATGCTTGCATCATATAGATAATTCAGCATTCTCTGTTTGCTCCTTTTGCATATTGTTTGTTTCTTTCAGATACTACTTCATAGTCTTCAATGCTTCGGTGCTGTACCTCCAGACTGTGCGTCCTCTCCTGCAACCAGGGCAGTGCTTCCACCTGGTCCCTTCCCTCACGCATGTGATCCAGAGCTTGGAGGAGGTGGCAGACCAAGACCACAGCTGGAGGGCTGAACTCATGATGCAAGTGACCCAGCAATACTCTCTCAGTTGTCTTTCATGAATAAGTCCAGTCCTGATTATGTCCAGTCTCACGCTGGAGTCATGGGGATGATGCACAGCGCTAATTAACTTTTGTCCACAGATTCCCCGTTCCCTCGTTAATATATTGCATTATTCTCCTCTATGTAATGGAGAATCAGTTCTAATGTAAGCTGTTTTATCATGTTCTCTTCTGACACCACAGGCGCAGATGTTAGTTATCTTTGTTCAGAGGACATAATGTACCCTTCATGTAGAGTCTAATGTAAATGCCAGGGTATTAGGATAATAGGATTTGGTAGAGTATGTCTAGAATCCATAGCTTAGTTTATCCATATAAGAAAGGATTGGCAAACATACATGGCTCCTGTTCAAAACTCACTGTGTGGCTATTAAAATGCACTGCATGGCCTTTGAAATGTTGTGTTCACACTGACCACCACAAGGAAAATACAAAATATGCCAAACACCTTTTAGTAGAATACAGTATGATTCTACAACACCACAGTGTCACCCACAGTAGAACATTTCAAACTTCATAAAGTAAGGGATATTTTATTGGATTGTATTACATTGGATGTACACATGTGCGGTATACATGCACACCTTCTTGTAGGGCTTTGGACATTGCTGTAGTAAAAGTCACATAGTGGCTAATATCCATATGTTGTGGAAATATCCCAGTAACCCTTTCCAAACAGACATAGAGACAGCCTCATTTGCTCTGTTTTCATCCAGGCACCTGATCAAATGTCTGGTGGACTCGGAAAAAATGGAGGAAGCTACAAATTTTGCCAGAACTGCAGAAGAATTCATCAAGTCACATACGCCACATCTTTTTCCAAAACTCTTCACTTTACTGGTAAACAGTATTTCTTTGTTACTTAGGGGCTCACGTGGAGTGTTTTTTAGCCTCAAACATTAGACAATTGTCAATCTTTTGTTAAACTGATACAATACACCAGACACAATATCAATACAATACATAATAAAGATATATATCAATAAACTCAACAATCAACAAATGGTTTGAATAGGACAGTGTTCATGCTACAGTATTATGGATAATACCTGGTATAGTCACCTGGTTGTTGACTAAATGTCAGTGTTTAATAAATTGTCTTATTTGTCTCTTTGACGGTTTCATAGATTATGTAACTGCGGTCTTAACTCTGTATTTACATTAACCATGATCTGAAGTTAACCCATTCCTTACCTGACCCTTTTTTTTTTATAAAACTTACCCCTGTCCTGTACAGTATTTATGTTTACCTTTTCATTCAGTTAATTGAGTTTAATTTGATTGTATATAAGTATTTTTGTTAAATGTTAATTTTCCATCTAATTTTATCACATAAGTTCAACTTATTCTAATGCAGATTTTTCTAACAGGTTGATTCAATGTAAATACATTTAAAAAACTTACTCTGATAAAATTGAATTAATGTAGATTTACAAATAAACCATATGTGTTTATTATTATTATTATTATTTTTGCATATAAAGTTGAAGGGGACTTCTTGATAAACATAATGTGTTTTTCATGTGTTTATATTTCAGTGTATAAACACATGAAAGTAATGCATTTCAAAAGGATAAGTCTGTCTCCTACAATAAAGCACAGCTCATCTGCATACAACGTTTAACTTATCCAGATGGACTCAACGTGATAGAAAAGCATTGAGTTGAATATGACCCTTTACATTGAACTTAAGTGAATAAGTTGGAAAATCTACATGAAATTAAAACTGCATAAATATCTTGCATACATTATTTTAACACGTGTACTCTTCACTTCTAGGTACATCACAAGCTGACAGAGGGCGATGTACTCATTGAAATGAGCAGACAGTGCTCTACTTTAGCAGTCATTTACAGAATACAGGAACTGAAAAAGTAAGGAAAGTTTCTGTGCTATATTTAAAAAAACTTTATTTATTCTGCTCTGATATTGCTGGAGGATTTGTTTTGCGAAAAGCATTGTTTTTTGTGCTGTCATAGTGTCATGATGAAAGCCTGTTCCATCTGTCTGCAGCTAAGATAAACAAGTTTTACAGTAGCAGTCATTGTCAAAGGAGAGAAGCGTTTGATCTGCTTTAATATTGTTTGCTCTTTAACAATTGTGGAGGAAACATTGTGTTTGAAAGAATATGTTTTATTGATTGATTGCATGTTGCCTTTTTTAGAATGCCTCCTGCTAATGATAGGGGCAAGTTCAGTCGTAATCCTTGTAATTTATGACCTTATTAATGGTCATACAGATGTCTGATTTATGCATTCTGTATTTGTAACCCGCAATGTGCATTTGTCTTAAACGCCATGTTTTCTTAAGCTGTAGAGCTTACAGGGGGATATTGATATGTTTTTGATCCTGAAGTTTAACACCTTCAGCTAACTTGGAAGCTCTTCAAACACTGACCCACCGGCCCCTCAGCTTAGCCTGAAGCATCCTATAGCGGGTGTTTTTATCTCTCTGCCTGCATACATGAATAGTATAGTACCATAGTTTCTGGTGTGACATGGTACAAACCCAGCCCCAGCCCCCACCCACTTTCTGCAGGCTGTACTCAACATGTCACAGCTCCTTATGGTTCTTGTGCTCAGCTATAAACGTTGACAGCATGACGCAGTCTGACCCAGCCGTCATTGGCATCATATAGGTTATTTCGCCCAAGGTTTATGCACTAGTTAGTGTGAGTATATTAGGGGAAGGAATGAAAATGCAGATGCATGCATATTCTTGAATGCGTGTACATGTATGCATATACGCAGGAAGGTTTTAATGTGGTTTGTAGCAGGTTGGAAGAAATGAAGGAGGATGAGTCAGCAAAAGAGGAGCTAGAGCATATTTTCCATCTCCTGGTGGACTGTGCTAAAGAATCCACTTTGCTTGTGAACTCCAGCCCTCTTCAGAGCCCAACACCCATGCAACCAGCTGACAGGTCTGTGACCTTAAGTGCCATAAAAAAATCTCCTTCTCTTACCTTTGTTACTCTCTTTCATCTTCCTAGACCTCACGCTACACTAAAACGACATATGGATGTACCAAGGGCATTACATGGCTCAGATTACTGTGCTGAGTGTTGTGAACTGTATAAATTATGTTTTATCTGGGATTTGCAGAGTTGCCTTGCTTCTGGAGTTGGCTCTGCTGGCCTTGCAAGTGAAGCAACAGAAAGTAGCTGCTGACTGCTTAAAAGAGCTGAAGTCGATGGGAGAGGCTGTGAGTGTCCGATATTCTGTTGAACCTCAGGCAGTAGCGTGGCTCCGTACTGTAACTGTCCATATTAATGGAACACATGCAAATTTATGCATGGAATTTGACATCCCTTCTTAAGTGGGCACTTGACAACGATGAGATGAGCTCATACCCAAAAGTCTAAGAAGTTGCTGCATTTTGATTACTTCCAGCAACATAGAATTTATTTCACAGACAAGGTGTTTTTTTTTTTTAGAAATGTTCCGTCTTCATTCTTGCATACTGAAGTAAAGTGATAACATATCCATGAAGGATACATGTCTCGCTCTCTATAATGCACTGTTGACTCTTAAAATCACGTGTTCTTGTCTTTTTAGACCACTGGCCAGCGCATAATGATGGAATGTGTCAGCTGTGAAATCAACCTTCTGAAGAGAGAGGCGAAGATGAATGACTACTCTAAAGCCAGTGTTGAGGTACTCAATCATATGTCTGAATTATCAGTCATGTGTTTCTGCTGCATTTTTATTCTTGCAAGCACTGGACCCATTGACAGAGGCTTGACTATCAGCTCAATAATATTTTCTCTTTTCTTATTCTTTGTTTAAGGGTTTCAATCACGTGGTGTCCGTGCCTTAAGTAACCACTAACCCATCTAAAAGCACTTCATCAGTTGGAGTTTCAGTGGAGAATTTGAATTATCATATATTCATTGTAGTATCTATTTCCTATTTTTACATGTAAAAAATCCTGAGGGAAGTCGGTTCACGTAATCTCATTTTGTACCATATTTTGCTATGAAAGCTGTCACATTTAAATTTGGCATTCACATATTCAATCGAATTCAGTCCAAGTACACTTGCCAAGTGACAGAAGTGTTGTGCTGTCGTTGCTACCAGAGAGATTTTCAATCTGTAGTTGTTGTCCCACAGGCCCGGCTGAAGGAGATAGGCAAGCTGGATCAGTGGCTGCAGACTGCAGTGAGGGAAGGGGACCCTCAGGCCATGCAGGCAGTGTGTGCTACCCAGTGGAGCTTCTGTCTGCCCCTTTTGCAGCACAACCTCAGGAAACACATCAAGGCACCTCTGCTCAGTGTGGCCCAAGTACTAGAAGACATGCAAAGGTTTCCAGCTTCTTTAAATTCACCATGATACATGATTATGTGTGTATGTCTTAGGGCTTCTCGGTTTGTTTTATAGATGCACTTCCCTGCACATATTTTTGGCTGAGCTTGTGAGTTTTACACAGAAATGTTTTAAAGAAAAACAGATTGCGGCCTTATTTAACATTCAAGAAGTCTACATTTAACAAGATTAAGGATAGCTTATCAGGGCCTATATTCAGCATTTTCCGAATATTGGTGTCAGCGATTTTTCTGTGAGATTGCCAATTAAATAAACTGAATAAAAAATGTGCCACTTTGGCTCTAATGCAACATCTTCTCACACAATGTCCCGCCTACAACAGTATTTGATTGGTAACATGTTAAAATTGATAGCCTATAAATACTGAATAATCTGAGTCTGCAAAGTAACTAGTAACTGAATGCATTTCATTTTTTTCAATTATTAACCTTAACCTATTAACCTTAACCTTTATGGAAAAACAGATTTTACACTTGGATCAAGAAAAATTATGATTTGCAGTACGAAAAAGTTTTGTCAGACCAATATTTAGGTATTTAGGTATTTGAAGATGACAGATGCATCAATAGCATCTACAAATTCAAAAATTTGGTATCAGATGCATTGATTTTTGTTCCTTTCTAGTATGTTAGTGATATTGAAACATCTGTATGTTATTTTCACAGTACGTTGCTTGAGATGCGCTGTCAAGTCCACTCAGAGCTGGCGGTGATTGAAGAGGAGGAGGGGCGCCTTGAGGCTTCTTTGACTCACCTCCAGAAAGCCCTGCTGCTTGATAACGGGACACACCGAGAACAGCTTTTGTCAGCTCTCCGCCTACTGCAGATCAGAGGGACCCTCTACCAAACGCCCTCCCGGACAGAGGATAAAGCCGCCATGCTTATGCAGCAGGTTTTCAGCCCATCTGTGTCAGACAGTCGA
The DNA here is from genome assembly GCA_963678695.2 of Diplodus puntazzo. Taxonomy (NCBI): domain Eukaryota; kingdom Metazoa; phylum Chordata; class Actinopteri; order Spariformes; family Sparidae; genus Diplodus; species Diplodus puntazzo. The sequence continues at coordinate 16,467,300 of OZ023168.1, forward strand.
ACATTATAAAACGTAACAAGTCTTTGAAGCTGAACACAGCAAGATTTTTATGCATGAACAGCAATCATACACAGCTACAGTGAAGGATAAGAGCCTCTTATGCCCCCAGAACTTAGTTGTTGCAAATCAGTCTAGCAGTTAACATGCTGTGTGCTGGTTTGATGAGACAAGAGTAAGTGTAATTTGTATGCGATGAGATAAAAAAAAAAAATAGAAAATCTGCGCGTTCTGATTTTTCTTGTTGTACTTAAAGTCACAGAGGACAACATAGCTGGTCTTAGGACTATAAGTAAACTGCATGACTACAAGTTAACATCCAGTATGACATCCAACCTTCCCTCCGTCTCTATCGCAGGTCAGGGAAATGAAGCCCCAAGATAAGAAAGACATTCGTCCGATCCTTGTCACTGTGGGACTCCTTTTGGCCCCTGATGATTTCCAGATGATCCTAGATGCAGACAACACCTCTGAAAGTACAGAACCTTTTCTCACTTCTCACAGTTTCACATACAAAATAGTATTCCCCTAATGCATATGATTTACAAGATCTTCTCTCATAGGGATTTAGTAGGTTGAAACGCAAGTCCTTTATTACTATTATTTATTTTTGCCCCTTGTATCTGCAGTATGAATCACACATTTCATTAAACTTTTGTGGAAGGACAGTTTACTGGCCAGGAGGAATATACACCAGAGAATTGTGCAGGCAATAAGGTGCATTTTTTTCCTTTATGCATGTATTATTTAAGAAAGGAGTGACACAATATGATAAGTAAGCAACTATTTTATAGCATCAAACAATATGGCTGTAGGGATTGGTGGTTTTGTGCTCATAATAGTTACATCAGTATATGCTTTGTAATATTGTTTCATTGATGAGACATTAATGTGTGTGTTTTCTCCCCCCTCCACCTGTTCTGAGCGTCTGATGAACTTGCTGCACACTCCCATACGTAGCTCTCTCTCTTCTCACTTTCTTAGCTTTCTCTGTACTAATTGTGGTGGCTTCAGTACCACGTGTTTTTGTGGGAGGGGTTTTTTATTTTCTTTGAAGATAATTTAATGAGTCCTGTTGCATGAATGATACGAATGGGCCTACGGATCAGGAGATTTCATAAATTATTGAGTAATAAAACATTTTTGTCAGGTGATGAACTGCGCCTCAGGTAAATGTTTTGGGATCTTGTTGGTTCATTGAAGAAAGACCGTTGATATGACTGAGCTCTCCCTCACTCGCAGGATGCACCTGAAAGGCAGTCCTCTGCAGTGACTGTAATGACCGACTTTTTCAGTAGAGTAGGCTGTGATTCCTTGCAGATTGTGAGTGCAAATTGAATAAGAGTTTCAGAGCAAAATAGGTGTGCGCTGTCTTGTATGTACATTTCGGGAATGTTGTCGAGAATGTGTATATATATATATATATATATATATATATATATATATATATATATATATATATATATATATATATATATATTAGGGCTGTCATTTTGTCCATAGTTAACTCGCGATTAATCGCAAATTAATCGCAATTTTTTTGGCACATTTTTTTCTGTTCTAAATATATCTTAATGTATTTTTTCATGCTCTTAATACTTTAAAGAAACTTCTCTCCTCCCAGAAGTTCACTTATGTACCTGTCATATAAGTGAAAAAGTACTTCAGTTATTGAATATTGCTCCCAATAGAAATTCCCCCAAATTATGCCAAAGCACATTTTTTCCAAACAAAAAATTGTATAATGACCAGCAGAAGACCACTGATATGTGGAGTGATTTTGGTGACACTACACTGAATTATAGTGAAGTTATTGAATATTATTTGTTGTATTTCTTTTCGGTGTTGCACTTTGTGGACGGTCTCCTGCGCCCTCGTCTCACAGCCGGCTGACCATAGAGACCAGAGTTAATGTCCAGACGCTCGTTTTGATGAAAATACGGTTTAGCTCGTTGTCTTCCTTATTACGGTAGTACAGAGTCGTTGTTTGTGTTTTAACAATTTTTCGCTTATGAGTTATTGATCCGGGAAGTTTGAATCAGTGAATGTATTTCCAACTTTACCAAACTAAATCATGCCACATAAGTCAGTTACGCATCATATCAAAACTGGCTGAGCTCGCTTGCGTACCTGTGCTGTAAGTGTTGTTATTCAGTTTTGAGATGCTGCCGCTGTTTCACGGGAGATCATCGTGATGATGAGACTCCACCTGCACGAACAGCGGACTCACTGAAGTTTCTGTGAGTGACTACTGTGCACTCGAGTGGCCAGGAGCATAAAGGCCACCGTGTTCTTCCCGAACCGCCAACCCTGCTTCTTCTTCTGAGTCCCTTTCTTATTCTTCTGCCACCGTCTGGATCAAGACTACAGGTGCCACTGATGGCCGTAAATCATACAATGCGCGTTTCTTTTTTTCTTTTTTTATACTGAGTGTTAATCGCGCGTTAAAAAAAATAACGGCGTTAAGAGGATGTTGCGTTAATGAGTTATTAATGCGTTAACTTTGACAGCCCTAATATATATATATAAATAAATAAGAAAGTATTATTGCATGTGGCCTGACCTCAATACATGGACCTTTGAGTCATTGCAAAAATCTTTGTGGCCCTATAAGATTTGTATTTGAGTACCCCTGGACTAGGTTGTGTATTCTCAGAGAGTCGGCCTGTATTCAGTGCAGCTCACACATTGACTGTGTGCAGCAGTTTATGGAGCAGAAGGGCCTGAGCTCAGGGAGAGTCTTTGATCTCAGACCCATTCCAGGCTCCTTGGTCCACGGCATCAAATGAACATTCAGCAGTCCTAATGACCCAGTAAAAAACTCCCCTCTGACAGCTAATCAAAGGGCTTCTTTTGCAGGCATGGGTTAAAAGCTACGGTCCCTGGAGACACCTCTTGTTTTTGTCCATTACTCTCAATCATGCTTTAGTTGACAGCACTTAAGCATTGTGTTCTGAGCTCCAAAGCCTACGCAGAAAGTAGCTCTTGAGACTCAAAGAACTAATTAATTGTAACAGGTCGCATTGCCATTATTTAGTGTTGTACCTCTGATGTTTATCAATGAGAGGTTTGTGCATGAATAGAGAATGTGTGAGTATGTGTTTGACTTCTAAGGTTGAGCACACAGGCACTGAAGCATTTTGCTTCTTTGAAACACTCCAGTGAAAGTCACAGACCTCTATTTATATTTCAGCCAATGAAACAAATGCTCGAATAACCGCGTTGCTGCCGAATGGTCTGAAAAAGTCTGGAATGTGATTCTTTGCTGTTTTTTTTGTTTTGTTTTGTTTTACGTTTTTGTCGTACATGTCGGGTCAGATTGCAGTTAGTATCATATCTGTTTGAAAGGGTTGGCATTGTTGGAAATAGGCCATTTACTCTTGTGAGTTTCTTAGTTGTGTTCCCTCTTGCTTGCATGGAAATGGCATAATAAGGATTCATTACGTAACTTTGTCAAAAGGATACCAATCTTACTATGCATATGAGGGCACAGTTCCATGTTCCTTCAGTTCTAGACGATCATTCAGGCATAAGGAGTTGTGCAACAGAATGACTACACAATTTGTTATGCAAACTAGGCGGGAATTTATATTGATTTATTATTTAGAGAAATGCAGGAACTTTTCCAACAGAATTTATAAAGTTTGACTCATGTATTCAGTGCTCCAACAATTTGTCTAGTTCCCGTAGACAGTTCTGGATCTGGACCAGCGGCTCATCTCTCCGCTAAGGCTCAGCATCACTCTACGTCTGTGGGGATGGTGGATGGACACCTGGCCCGACAAGGAGATGACACAGACAACACAGAGAGGTGTGTGTGTGTTTCGACGTTTGCATTTATTATTTATGACTACACATACAGTATGTGAAAACAAGTCAGAGATTTTTTTTCTGTCTTCTTGCCAGTGTAAACTTTTCTTCATAATTATTTTGAGCTGACAGGCTTTCCAGTAACCCAGTTGTAATATCGGCCATATAATCAGCCTTTTATGCCTTGTTGAATTTATTACTCCTTGCTGTTATTGAACATTAGATAGATATAAATGTGTGATGTATTGTGTGAACTTGTGTGACTATAGGAATCTGCAACCCGCTATTACATCTCCTTATTCAAAGCACAGTTCCAGCAATATCATTATAGTATAAAATGTGCACATCAAGAACGGCAGGCGTAATGGTCAGGAGAGAGCAGAGCCATCAGGACTTGGAGATTCCCCAAAGGAAAGACTTGTTATTCTTTGTCCTGCAAACAAACAACTTTAAATCATACAGTATACAGTTTGCTTCTGTGCCCTTTCCCTGATCTCCACCTTTGCAGAGAGGAATCTTCTCTGTCTTTATTTCTTGACCGTTCAGGGTGAAGTTGTGGGCAACACTGGTGAAGACAGCCAGGAAACAGGAAGTTTGGGACGTGTGCCGAGCTGCTTGTCGATTCTGTTTGCTTTACGATGACGGCAGATGGAGAGTTGCCAACACTGACAGTAAGATAATGAATGATCTATAGACTGATGGTAAAATAAGTGAGGAATTCCTAAAACTAAGGGAGAGGCTATTAGAAAATTAGAATGATCTGAAGACTACAGACTTAGATTTACCCCAACTGACATAGAACTTTACTGTTATCATTGCATTATTATAAATTCATCTCAGCTCGTTGTTCTTGTGTAAATCACATTCATTATAATTATGGATCTGATTTATATGAAGTTTAATTTGGTTAATGGACTGATCCAGAGTGTCGATGCTCAGAGGAAGAGAGCTGTGCAGAATGTCTTCACGGTTGCAATGGAAGTCAAACCAGTGTAAGGGACTTGCTGCGCCTTTTGGCTGAAATTCATTTCATCAGTGCTGAGGTGAGTGCTTACTGAGTGCCTCCTAATACAGACACATGCACACTTTTCATATGTCTATTTGATAGTAATGCACAAAAAAAATCCATTTGATATTGATCCATCCTAAAATTTACAGTATTGGTTTATTTGGCAATACCTGGTGTGACAGTAGAAAAAGTGAATGCTGTGCAATACAAGACAAAACACAGCAGTTATTTTGTTAGAAATACAACAGAAGAGTGACCAGTCTATGTATTTACAGTGAAACCAAACAAAATGACACTGTCTAAGTAGAAATAGGCAACTTTTCAAGTTTCCCTCTCCTAGCATCTGCCTATAATATTACTGTTTGTGCTGTTGTTGCAAAGATAGCATTAGCAACATGGCCATTCCTAACAGTTTGGCTACTGTCCAAAGTTAAAAAACAAACATAAGAATCACAATTTGACCTAGAAACTGATCCGAGCGCCAAGAAAAGGCAGAGTAAAACACTCAATTGTATTAAAGTATATCGGTTTTGTTACTCACTGACATTTTAGAAAAAATGCTGGGTTTGAACCATCTTGATTCTGGCTGGACTGCAGGGGAAACATATCTCACAAAGGAACAGACTTTGAGACAACATGCTGTCCAACAAGTGAATTACTTTTCATTCACTATTGTTTTACCTCGGTTTCTATCACTCTCTCTGCGCACCATTTTTGCCTATGCCATCAGTGATGTTCTTTTTCTTTTACAATGTAGAGTTTCCACAGTTACTCCAGTTCTATCACCATTACCTGGGGATAGCAACCAGGGAAAACAATTCCTCCTCTTGTATTGTTGTGTAACTGCCGATGTGCTTCCTTTGTGCTTTAATTCTTCCTTTGTTTTGTGGCAAAAATCCAGCAAAAAGTTGTTGTATTACCAGTTTTGTAAAGAAGTCAGTCAGCAATAAATGGGACTGTAAAATGATGTCATACTGCACATGGTGTGATTCGATTTTCACACAAGAGCAGGTTACAGTAAAGTTTGTTATCTTGCTCAGGAGTTGAAGGTGTTCAGCCTGTTGCTTGCAGCGCTTCATCTAAAGGCTGCTACTTCTTGTTCATTTACAACCTGCAGTCGTGTTTTATGGATTCTTTTGAAGAATGATTGTGGTCTGGACACCAACAGCGGCTCGTGTTATGCCAATGGAATGACATTAATGTTAAGCAACGGCAGTAAGATGGGCTTAAGCAATAACTCTAGACAGCTCTGATACATTGTAAAGAGAGAGCGCTGGTTGTTATCAATGAAATATGCTGAATTATATGCATGCATGCACATTTCCTCCGAAGGCATTTTAAACTAGAACTGGAAAGTTCTAGATTAAAAGTCAGCCACTAAAAATAAAAACTACTTTATAGAGATGTGATTACGGAAAGTCAATACATTGAATGACTATCGTTTAAAGAAACACTGTAAGTTGGTTCAAAATGGGGTTTGAGTTCATCAAAATCCAAAGACTTAGAACTTTAAAAGGGTAATGACGAACAAAAATATATTCAGTGGTGTCTCTTCAAGGGATGTGAACACCTTTTTAATGTTTTTTTATAATGATAGAAAGTTACACTTTGTTGCAATTCATTGATTTTATTCTACAGATCAAACATCAAAACATTCAATCTGTCTGTTCTTTTAAACTCATCTACAGAATTTACCAAGAGTAGTGGAAAGAGTACATTCACATTGTCTTGTCTATATCAGCTTTTTTTTCAGTATCTTTATGGCTGCAGACGTTTTTTGTACTTAGGCGTTCATGTTCTGAGAAACTATGTGAGCTTTCTTAGATCATAGGAATATTATATTTGATTTGTTTAGCTACAGATTTTCTTTTAAGATATGAGATCAGGAACAAAGACTGCTTGCAGTAGTAAACATGCATTCTGGGTTTTTTTTAACAAGCCCGTGAGGTAGATGTTGATTGGTTGGAGTCAGAGTCTGTTGTGCTTCTCATATGAGTTTGTCTTATTGTGTAATCCCAATTCCCGTCAAGCCTGCAGCTCCAAGTTTTTATTAAGTCCATAGAGATGTTAACTTGAAGACACTTTGAAGAAAATGGAGACGACTATCCACAGAAACTAGATGACCCTGCCAAAAACTGACTCACACTGTAGCTTCGCTGCTTGTATCTCTGCCTTTGTTCCACGACACATAGGTATTATATTTTGAGAATAATTCATTCATTTAAAAGATACCTGTGTCTCAGTCTGATGATGAAGATAGGTTGCTTGTGTCCTACTTGAGTTGTCCTCCACTGGAGTAAAATGCTCACCAGTCATTTCCTTTTCTTTGATCTGCTTCAGCTGAGCCTTAACAGCTCTAGAGAAGCTGTCATCCGATAGCAGGAGGTCTTCTCTCATCCTTTTATTATGAAGTTGTCAAAACAGTAAGTCAAATTTAATATTATCTCTTGAGGTTGAGGAAATGTATCCTGTCTTGCTTAGGCTACAATCCAAAAGCTGCGAACAGAGGGGGTGCAGCTGAACAGCCCTGCTGTCCCTGTGCCTGTGGGAAAAGAGGTGTGTGTGTCTGAAGATGATCCACACTGGGTAATTTACAGGTAAAGACACAATATCAGTAAACTAGAATATTTGTGTCTGTTTTGCATAACTTATGTCTATGCACTGTGATTTATTCTTTATTATTAGTTGCATAAACCAGATTTAATACGTTTTATTCATGTCTAGTCTTATTTTGCATTATTAAATGATTTTCCATCTTGTATGAACATTTTAAACAATTTCAATTGAAATTTGAATTTTATGTCTTGTTTATATGATTAACAGCTACCGCAGCAACATAAGCAGTGATAGACCTCCATAGAATCATACTTTCTTCACTGTGTGTTTACATTTTGTTCACTTCTCTTTTGCTATCCCATGTTGTAGTTACGGAATTACAAACGCTTAAGATTTGAGAAATCCTGATTTAATTAAATTTTAAAAAATGTCATAAGGCCCCAAAAACGTAGGTCCCAAATAATGTTGTGGGGTTTAAAGCCTGATGTTTGATTTTCTTCTTCAGTTCTTAATCTAAGGCTGGACCTGTCAACAAAATCATAATAAAAATGAGTTGACGTTGAGTAAAAGAAAATATTGTGACATTGTTGTTTTATTTCATTTTATTGGAAAAAATAGACTAAAAGAGGCTTCATGTCACTTGTACAACAGCTTTTATGCTATTCATTTAGTCAGTGACAGATCATTACAGTAAAGATGTCAAAACAAAGCTCTTGGGCCATAATTCAAACCCGATTGCTGCAGCCACGACCCTGCAATCGGGACTTGAGGCTCCTCTAATCTAGCCTCTCCAGCTCCCGCCCCTTTACACAATGCCGGATGTGCAGATGTTTAGTGACTAGACCATTGCAGTTGCCACAACTCAAGGTCTGACATTGCTACAACAGTTGTGTTTTGTTATTGTAGACTTTATTACAGCATTGAATGAAGAAATAGAAGTTGCGGCTAACCTTGGACACCTTATTTATTGAAACTATCACATCTAGCCAAACCACAGTAAACAAACCATTACCCTGCTTTCACTGCAATAGAGGAAACAACTCTGACAGTAAGAAAACATTCTACAGAATGTTTTTTCATGAGATCTTAAAATAGATGATCAATAATAATCAAAAAACTTTTTGCTTTGGTTCTTGCACATCTCATATCCCACAGGCGTTAATTAATATCTGGCTAGGCTACTGAATTGGACCCGGTTACGGATCAAACAACCAGACCAAGACAGTTATAAACATGGCCTCCGCCTCAAGCAGACTCTAGTGTAGTTTGTTTGTGGTGTGAAAGCAAGCAGATCACCCACCTGATTTTGGGAAAATTGTATGTGTTTTTAGCAAGTTTTCAAAAGCTAAGTTACAAATAATTCTATCTGCTGAACAGTGAACTTTTCAGGAGGCGATCTTGGATCCATCTGTAGCCAAGCTATGGATTTATATGAAATCTTCTCATAGTAACACCTATGCACATCAGTGCGTTATTTTCAATATCTAATAGGGCAAAATCTGTCAACACTGACATGCTGTATCCAACTGCATGCACTTGATCAGTTTGTTAAGTCTATTAGAAAGTGTGTTACAGCAATCCCACAATATTGAGGCCTAAGTCATTACTGCACATGCGCCTGATATGCAGTCTAATTTTTACTAATAATCCTAATAATCATTTTATTTGTGAGCTCTCTACGAAATTTGATTTCCTCATGTGGACCACGATTATGCGCTGATGATGCAGGACCACAATCACTAAAACTGTCAAATTTACAAGTTGTCTATTAGTCTCTATAACTTCATATTTTCTTCTCTTGGTTTGTTTGTAAAATGTGTGAACAAAATGTGTAATACATTTTGATATGTAAAGTACTACATTTGTGTAACTGGACAGAAATAATTAAAAGGCAGTGGTGGGAATGACACAACAAAAACTACGCCTTTTAGTATTATGATTATTTAACTAAAGACCAAGAAGTCATAGATGTACACCACAAAGCTCCAGGATCAGACACTACCACCACCTCATACCATTTACAGACACATAAGAGTTATGTTGTTAAGGGTGGTTATAGTACTGACTGATTGGTCAAACTGACACATTGGAGCCACGCATAATCAGTACTTTATACCTGTAACTTGTCTCCCTGGGTTGCAGTCATGGTTGTCTTCCTTTAGTCTTTACAGCCTATTCTCTTTATTGAATTGACAAGATCTAACATATTACATTCATATTACACTATTATTACACTTTGCCTGGAATTTGCCGGAAACTTGCTTCCAGTACATCGTAACATTGTGAGGGCTGAGAGCTATCAATGTGTATCCAGGTGCTTGATAAATGGCTGTTGATGCCTCATTGGACATCATTCATTTGACATTGGTAGGGTGCGTTCCAGGCTCTTTTGTGCATCATGCAGAAAAATCTGCAAGAAAAGCATTCTAAGTTTATTCAGCTAATGGAACTATTCATGTAAAAAAGAAAAACCTCACGCATTATAAGTTTTAACAAGGAATTTTTTAAAAATTCATTGACTTTTCACCTCTAGTTTAATTGTGACCACTTTACTATCGTTCTCTCTTACACACAGCAAAACTCTCTCCCTCTCTTTCCAACTACCTACTGTACCTTTCTGCCTCTTTCGCCCAGGGACTGGATCCAGGCTCTGTCTGCCTACGCCACCTCCAACTTCTTGCGGGCAGCAGAGCTCGGAGCAGAGATCAGAGAGACGTGGGTGGTATCAAATGCAGCCACTTACCTGTGGAACTACAGCAGCCACTTGTTGGCAGCTGGGGAGTATACATGCCTGACTCCTACCTTCCAGATTCTGGTGGAGATGATCCGAAAGACAGGGTACACAGGGTAGGTCGGGTTTCTAAATTAGTATCAGTTTTATTCCAGGGTATTACTTGTTGGACAGAAGTTTGGGTATTTGACCTCCAGTTTCTTTGGTCCAGCACCAAAAAGGTCCAAGCTGTTCGAAGGACAATGAATAAAAGATTGATTTGAGCAGTTGTGTTGGTGTTGCACTCATTCACCAAACGTCAACATATCAAGAAATAGGAAACATAGCTATATTTAAAAGGATGACTGTACTTTTTTTTTTTTTCAAAGCATTTTATCGCCCAGCAGTCATTCACTCAACCCTCACTGGATTACTATGCAAAACACGTCTTTTGATTCTGCTGAAACTTGAAAATGATTACCTTGATAATATGCTGATACCAGCAATATGTACACTAGGGCTGCACGAAAAATCGTTAAAAAATCGCGATCTCGATTCACACATACACGTGATCTCATTTCTACACACAGCGATTCTGAAGCATTTTATATCTCGAGCTGCAGCTCAAACGCATGTTTCCATTTTCCTCCAGGATTTTTTGAAGCGCCGCCAAACGCAGCACTGCCGCTGCCTCCTCCCTCAACCTGAGCTAAGCGTCATTACAACACGTGATTCAGTGGAGGAAGCCTGTCTGCAGTTGAGTGTTTGGAATGAATGAGTGAGAAACCGTTTTTATACAGGGCTGCAAGTCGCCAATCTGCCCGTCCGCTTGGCGGCACGGTCCGTGGTTTTAGACAGAGGGTGGCAAACTGGGGGTCTGTTTTGGTCCGCCGATTTGTCGGCTCGGAAGCTAAACTTAATTCCTGTTCGCCTGCTATCTAAATCCGAGCCGTCAATGTGCCGGTCGCTGCGTGAGGTGGGCGGAGGTGTCGATGACCTGCACTGTTTCTTTCACCAAGAAACAGCTGATCACAGCAGCCAGTCCATCATTTCATCCGCGGACATTAAGATGAGCAACTGGACGGCCGCTGAGATACAGGAGATGCTAGCGTTTTCGGAAGCTACACTTAGCTACACAGGAGATGCTAGCGTCTCCTGGATCACTAGCTGTTTGGTTGTGTCCGCTTGTAGCAACAAGCCAGGAACGGTCGCTACTTTCAAATTAAAAGCCCCCTGCTAAGAACCCAGTTCTAAAATCCAATGTTTTTTTTTTTTTTTACTTTTGTAAAAATAATGTCTCATCCAATGATAGAGCTTGAACAAAACAAAAAGCAAACATTGTAGTGTGGCAGAGGCATAGTAGTATGCCTCTGCTATACTACAATGTTTGTTTTGTTCAAGTTAATCAGTGCAATAAACATTTTGTGAAAAAAAATCGTGCCAGAGAATCGTGATCTCAATTCTAAGCAAAAAAATCGTGATTCACATTTTTTCCAGAATCGTGCAGCCCTCATGTACACTCGTCCTTAGAAAAAGCATTTTAGGCATGCTCAAAGTTGACTTTTGAAGAATGTCTCTTTCACTAATTGAGGAGCAGTTTATCTCTACTCTTATTTCTGGCTATGGAAAGAAGCAGTGAATGTTTATGAAAACAGACCAAGCTGCCCTTGAGCACAGTGTATTTATGTGAATGTCAGTGACATTCTTCTGTAATAATGTGACCAAGGAGACAAATGTACACTATAGCATCCAAATTTGTTGTAAGGGTTCTGACTTTCAGGAAGAACATAAACATAAAAAAAAATATGTTTGGCCTTCAAGCCCAACTTTCAGTCCTTGTTTTCCTTGAGAATGTCAGTTTAGAGCATCCTTTGGATTGTTATTTCCCAGGATTCGCACTCTGTTTGTGCTACTCTGCGATGCTGTGGCCCGGGGGTTGATCCAGCCTCTGTGTGGACCAGACAGCTTCGAGATAGCCCCTCAAGGAGACAAGGGCAAAAAGAGAGCTGAGAAGGGGATGGAGAAAGCTACAAGTGTCCATGGGATTTCCTTAGACCCTGCTGCCCTGCAGGAAGTCCGCAAGGCACTGGAGGTATGTCTCTGTGTGGTTTATACTAAGGGCATACTTACACTTGGACCATTTGCATGTTATCTGCTGTATTTAAGTATCAGTATCATAGAAGTATTATGTGAAGAATAGTGACTTGACTTTGTTAAGTCTGATTGCATCACAGTAAAATTAGTCTTTGACCTGATAAAATCACCTATTATAGCAACATTATGTAAAATTTCAACCTTAAAATAACAGCTTCAAAATCATGTTGCTACTAGTGTCTTGTAATAAGGTAAATGGTCTCTCTGTCTCAGCCACTTATCACTTGTTTCTGCTCTATGGAACTTCAGTGAGAGAGTAGAATCACAGTGTTAACATCATTACATGTTTGATGCAAGTTTTCAACACATAACATTGTTGTGACAATGACCTGGGATTTGTATTCACAACAGTGGTGTTACACTACTGTGGGGGGCATGAGGCCAGAGATGACTGTGACCTCACAAACCCATTTTTGAATCAAGGATTCAGAATTATGACATAATTTCAAATAAATGTCTGCTAGGATAAAAATGATTACGTGATGACATATTATATTCAAAGGTCAAAGGTCAGCTTCACTGTGACATTGTAACATTCTGTAAAACCCATTTTTGGATCAAGGATTCAGAATTATGACATAATTTCAAATAAATATCTGCTAAGATAAAAATGATTATGTGATGACATTTTATATTCAAAGGTCAAAGGTCAGCTTCACTGTGACATCATAACATTCTTTAAAAACATTTGTCTTTGCTATAACTCATACCGTTACTCACATTGATACCGGATTAAAGATATGTGTGAAGCGTCTTTCTTGTATAATGTAGCTTCTTTGTTTTCTGTCAGAATCAGCTTCATTGGCCAAAAGGTTAAAAAGGGTAAAGGTTGCCAAGCATGTAAACACAGACAATTATGACTGTATTTGGTTTCTCTCAGTGAACTTACACATTGATAGAAAGCAGCACAGCAGTAGTCCACTTATTGGTTTTGCTGATATTTTAGCTTCAGGTGATTGTTGTTGTACCGTGTGATAAAGCTCTCAGTCAGTCCTCTGTACTTCTCTGTAAAAATAGTCTTGATGTGAAAACAGCATGTTTCTCACAGGAGTCAAACATTCCAATTTAGTGATTATTTCAGTTATAATAAGAACTACACCTATTGCATTTCATTAAATTATTTCAAAGTCTTCACTACATACTGTGTATGAGTCGGGACAGACGTGTATGCAAACTGCATCTTGACTGGTGCATGGAGGCATCCTACCATGAGGCAGTAATTCTGCTTATAAAATAACCAAACTAAGCATTTTCCTATGTCACAACAAATTTGAGTAAGAGCTGCACACATCGTTATGCATTTAAATTTAATGCCCTGTCTCACCATTAATTTATATAAAAAATCCCAACATCACCATGAATTTGCAAAGCAATTCATTTAGTAATGTTTTTTTCCTACAGATAAAAAAGCCTATAACCACAAACTAATAGCAAGGCAGCCATCTGTTAACACTCAACTGGCAACTGCACACTCACTGATTCTGTCTAAAACTTTTGTAGAAGCCGAAAGAATAATCAACGCTGGCGAAAGATTGTTGAGGTCATAAGTTAGAATACTTTTCCCAAAGTTTAGAAACCTCCAGGTATCATGTAACATAAAATATTGACAACTTAGAACCCAGCTTTCCTGGGACCCAAAAACAAGTGCAAGTAATGAAGACATGTTTACTTGGAAAATCTCTTTATTGGTTGTATTTTGTTGAAGCAAACATGATTGAAGCAATTCTCTCCTTGACTTATTGTGGTGTTTTGAGCTGCTCCTCTTTTCAGTTGCTGATCTTTCCACCGTGAAAACAATGACCGAATCTTCAGCATTCAAAGCTTAACAACAGTTGAGAATCTCTGAAAAGATTGTGTTGAGACTCTCAATGGAGTTTGTATACAATCCCTGAATAAATTCCACCGAGTCCTTACAAAACTTTTTCAGAAACAGACAATGTTAGTGATTTGGAAGTTTAAACTTTCAGATTCTATATTTTACTTTTAAACTTACAGCTCACTGTCAGCCTTCCAAATGTTCTCTTTTAATTTTATGCTTTATGATTGGTGAAACAGATCATTGTCATACAGATGCTGACTTGTTTTATAGAACGGATGGGAAGCTTTTTCTCATTATTTTGGAGCACACATCGTGTCATCCTCGTTCAGATGTGTCTGGCTGGTAAATGTCTATTACAAATATCTCCTTAAATGTAATTCACCGCTTAGGTGGAGTATTATTTTGTCAGGAAAGGTATGGAGTTCACTGGAACAGACAAAAACACAAAGAAAAAAGGTTATTTTGGTTTCATATAGTACATGTCTGTGTCTGTAGAAAGCATTGATTCCTCTTTGACATGATATCATGGGAGATGTAAGAGCATCACAGATGAAAAGTAGAACCTCTCTCAGGACCTCCCTTTTTCTTTTTTTTATCTTGTTCTTACTTTGACACCCATTATTCATCCAACCATGCATGCACACACACACACACTCACACATGCATTCACACTCACATGTAGATTTCATGACTGGCTTTCTTTGTGCCGTTGAAGGCTGATTTCTCTGTTCTCTGTGCCCGATTGCCAATTAAATCCTGTTTCCTTTCTATTCAGAGGATCCTCCATGAGTATCAGGTCTTACTCAAGATGAAAGGCACTTTATCAGTGAATTATTCACTCAATTTCATCGTGTCTGTTTCCTTTTTGAAGGAAAGATACAAAATAATCCTTTTCAGTGCATTTTTTTTTATAAATAGTCTACAGTACAGCAGGGTCAGATACAGTATCTAACTTGAACAAAGTCTCACTGAATTTTGAGTTTGTTCTGTAGTCTGTCGTGTCTGCAGCTGACAGGCTGGCAGAGGGCCTTGGGCCAGAGAAAGTCCAGGGTGTGCACAGTCTTACAGATATGCACCTTAATGAATGGTATTTGATATACACTTAAATCCACATTAACATTTTAAACACCGTGTAGGATTATGTATAATCCTGACTATCTAAGTGACATGGTCTACTTATAGAGCTTCTCCGGCTTTTAATATCATATAAAATAATTCTAGCGAATAGAATGCAAGCTCAGTGTTGTTTTCTACACTCCCTCCTAGCTGTGTGACTATGCCCTGCACCTGTCCAACTGCAACATCCCAGGGGAGACCATCCCCATCGCAGCGAGGAGGCAGGTGGTGGCAACATGGGTGCAAATAAAGAGGCTCCAGCAACAACAGATTGGTCCAAAGATGGACACAAAAGATGAGGTACCATTCTCCACATCAGTCAAAAACTGTCGTTGACCCTCTATCGTAAGTTGATAATCCATATTTAGGGCATAATCAACATTTTTTCATTGTTACAAAATGATATCCTAGTCTAGCATTGGGTTGCACCAGCTATTCATGAAGACATAAGTTTGAACATGAAGTCCTTCATTTCTTAGTAACTACAGAAGCATTTCAAATCACCCAAACCTTTAAGAAAAAAATGTGTTGTCTTATTTTCATGACATATAATTCAAAATCTTTAAGATTTACAAACAGCATTTGTATATGACCATGTTGCCTGTTATATCTTGGCAAGCTAACATTTATTTTGTCAACAGTCTTGAGATGTGAAAAGATCTGTTCACATATTTAGGCAAACAATTCTTCTAAGCTCTACCATCATGTCGCTATGGTCCATAGCAGCACTTGTGTTTGTTGAGCTTCCTGAACCTAGAGGTCCACAGACAACAGCAAATTCAAATTATATTGTGCTACATTTGCTCGCTGTGTGTTGTACACGTTGTTCTGGTGTGGTCTCCTCTTTATCCAGGAGTCACTGGTTATGGCACCTAAAGGACCACTTAGAATGAATTATGTACATATTTCTGTTAATGCAGATTAATTGTTATGCTCGTTTAGACTATTTTATCACTAATGTAATTTAGTAAATTGTAATAATGGGAAATCATATTTATTCATAAATATAATATTTAACAAGTATTTTAGGTGCCCAAGCTGGCGAGCATGTCATGCCAACCCTTTTGTGGTGTATACAGGCACAAGTTAGAGATCCAGTTAGAATCATAATGGGATGTGACATGAGTATGAGATCTCATTTTCAGAAATAACAAGCTGTATTTTATGTGTTTGTTGTTCGTGGACTGTCCTGGCTAATCAAGTAGTATTTTTTTAGAGGCAGTACTTGGAAGCTTTTTATTCTGGGCAGTCTTGGTTTGTTAATTTTGTTTGTTGGCTTTTTTTTGTCATTTATATAGTCATGTCTCCCCCGACATATGTTTTTTACAGAGATGGCTTGGTCTGGGGGTGTATTTTCAGCAGCACAGATTTGACTGAATGAGCCTAGAAATATTGCAGGAATACCGCAGGCAACAGTGTGTCATTATGATCCTCTCGCTCTTCCACGACCAAACATTGCCACTTGTCACCTTGGTCATGAAGGTGACGCTACACTACAAAATGGTAAAGAATTACGTTTTTGCAGTGAATAGTTTAGAGAATATTATAGATCAGAAACTAAACTGAAGGTCCATGGTTCTGTCCATGGTGCTGCTACTTTAGCACCATGGACGTAACTGTACACGATGAATATATTCAACTAAAAAAGAACCTCTGCTACTCTGAGAGAGGGGTGTATAGCAGATTAACAAGGAGGATGCATTTTGGTCATTTTGCTAAAAAGGAGCGCTCTCTTGTTTTGGTGCATTGTAGTAACAAAACCCCTGTTTATAGAACATAAAAACAAGAATATTGTCTTACCATTTTGATATTGGCAAATGCTTGCTCCACATGGTGTCGTGTTCTCAAACCTCCTCCTACAATCCACAAAATCACACATTGGTGTCCAAGAATAAATACTGCATACTTTTTTCTACACACCACATCACCATTTAGTGGTGATAAACAAACTGAAGTGGAAATAACAAAATCATTTAGGCAGTGATGACGCACCTTTGATTTGTTATGCACTCACGGCCTCGGCGTGGTTTTTCAACTTGGCTCCTGTGAAACTTGTCAATTAAGCTATCACAATAATACTTCTGTAAGCAAAAGATATCTGTGGATATGCCAATCCATTTAATAACTTTGAAACAAAAGCATTAAGGTCGAACCAAGAACTCAAAAACTGCCGCCAGCCTGCGGTCGAAAACAAAAGACTTCCTATGCGTCACACCTGAATCAATTAGTGGGCACCTTAAGTGTCCTTCCACCACACCCCACAGCACCACTCAGGAGAATGGCTCCACCAGGCAGTATATCTTGGGTTTCACTCAGGCCATCCAACCTTATCTTAACTAAGGTGGGTAAGCCCATGACCTCAGAGAGAGGTGCTAAACACATCTCAAGTTGAATGACGCAGAAGCTTTTGGCTTGCAAGCTCAAACATTTAATTACTGTACTGCAGAATCATGAATAATGTCAGGAATCGATATTGATTATTGATTATTGATTATTAATTGAAATATTATTATTAATTAAGAAAATTATTATAGTTAATTAATGAAATGTAGGTAACTCAGGGCACCACCCTGAGATCAGGGATCAATAATCAAATGATATACCTTTAGTCTCAAAGCCTGAAAATTAGTCAAATTGTCAATATTATGAAAATATCAATAATTTGATAAAGGGAAGGCGTGAATCCAAGCACTGACCATCTCAACCAGCTGTTATGATATGGGATTGTGCAAATTAATCACAGATGCTACTCAGTTAAAATCAAAAGTGTTTATTAAAGCTTTTCTCCAAAAACACAAACCACCTACTTTAACAAACAACAGTTGCTCTCTAGAACTAGCAACATCAAAAACATAGACAAGCCAAACATATAAATGGGTGGAGGCGTGTGTGTGTGGCAGAAAGTCCCGTATAAAGACTGCAAAGATGGCCGAACATGGCTTTGGAAGTCACATTTGCCGTACTACAAATTAGTGGTCGTGAACTAAGAACTCTTGTTGGAGAGACTACAGGAAACGCTGAACATGTTTGGCGAAGTCACGCGAGAACACGAATCCCGAAGTGATGATTCAGATCACACTGAATCATATATACCTGGAATTCAAAAATGGCGGATGTGAATATATCGACCAAAGGTGATCACTACACGTGCGCGCAAGGTTTGAACAAAGACGGCGGTTACGTCGTCTTTGGTCTCGTGTACAGTTTGCTTGCACGAGAGGTGAATTTAGAGGGGGTTATTAACTGATCGAACAGATCGCTCATGAGATTATGTGTATCTCGGTGTGTGTGCGTGTGTGTGTGTGTGTGTGTGTGTGTGTGTGTTAGTAAAAGGAAAGAACTAAGCGGGCACTTAGCAGACAACAAAGAAACAACACAATGACTATGTGGTACACAGCAGTCGGAATTGAGCCGGAATATGACGTATTGTGGTCACATGCGGCAGCAAGACTATACAGGCTGAATTAGCCTGAACGAGCTCCCAGCGAGTGTAATAACACAGTTAGCACACAGTATAGTAAAGCATAAATCGGACTTGGTGGTCCTTTCACAACAACGTAAGCACAACAAAGGAAAACACGCTATATACTATCTGTTTCTGCCCAAACAAAAGCCTCTTACTTGAGTCGCTGGTTGCAACCAGCATGTGTGTCCCGTCTGACTGTCACGTTTCTCAAAGTTACATCCTTAGGGGTCTCGTGACCTTTAAACTGGGAGTGATGTCATTGTGATCCTGCTGGAGCTTCCAGGCTCACAGTCAATACGGATCGGGTGAAAGTTTTGTGGGCAGGTCGTAACTCTGAGTTAAATTTTTTTCACCTTTTGGGCCTCGGTTCTATTCTTTTGTTCTGCGACTAAATCCATGAAATGTATTAGCAGTATTAGCATAAAGACAACCAAGACACTAAATGAAGATTAACAAAAAGACACTCCCAAACCCCCATGCTGAGAGACATAAGGACCATCAGTCTCCACTCAAGAAGCCTCTCTCTTGTGATGTAAGTCCCTTCTGCTGTAAGTACTGCCTCTACTAGGCCAGGTGAACCTCATTGAGCAATGAACCTTTTTCACAGCAGCCATAGTTACTTAAAAAAAAGAAGGTAAACACAGGTTTAATTAATGAATGATTCCCGATTTGCATCCACACACCTCACTGCTGCTTCTTCTGTTTAGTACCTGTGCATGTTCATGACCACAGTGAATAAGCCAACACCATGAAAACAAGTTCACTCTTGAACTATGTCAAGTCACTGAGATCAAGATTGATAATTTTGTCAGAAGACTAAAAAGTGGAATCTGAAACCAGTGTGTGCACTGAGGCTAATTTCTACAAATCAGGATTTTTTTTGGGCAAGGAAAATAAAAAAACCTGTGTGGAAAGAACCAGAAATAGTTCAAAGCTTAGGAGAATGCATTTGAAATTGTAATCTCTCAGCATTGCATTTGCAGTTTGAGAACACAGTTGGCAGAAGAAGTAGCAGCAAAACAATGAAGGAAAACAAACAAAATTGGTTGTGAGTAATGGCCATACAACAACAAAACCCTTTAGTATTGAAATTTTGATTTTGACATTTGATATGACAAGGATAATGCTTTTGTACTTTACTATTTCACTTAGAGGGCTGGTATCCTCTTGTATAATGTATCTAAGATAAAAAGGCTCTTTTGCATTTTTTTTTTATTGTGCAATGAAATATGTGTGATGTGGAGGAGGATGAGTGCTCACTGAGACAACTATATAGCTCATTGTCACAACATAGCCATGTCACATTCATTATGTATCCTGTATTATGGTCTCCTTGCGGTCCTTCTTAAGTGTGCTTATAATATTATAGGCTTGTTATGTCTGACATTTTTATTAATCTTTTTGATGTGGTAGGTGTTGCTTCCGCCATATCCATATTTCAGCAATGTATCCGCTGCTCTGTGATCATCTCCGGATGTAATATTTCCCAATTGTGCTGCTTTACAGTGGGATAAAAATGTGGGCATTGCACTTATACAATTTGTCATTTAGAGGGGCTGTTTGATTAGTCACCATAATCTTATGACCATTTGTCAACCAAGATTTCTCCTGCCCTATATTAGTCCCATCAGCCTGATGTGCTTTGAGTCACAGCTAAATGAGGTTTGTTTCTTGCCATGCAAATGAAGAAATGCACTGTTAATATAAATGGGGGGTTTATCTCTAATCTCAATAAATCATTCATCAACTCATTTTCCACACAATAGGAAGTCATGCATTATCAACAAGGTCATCACTGCAGTAGTTGGGACACATACAATATGATAATCACACTGCAGGTCCATGTATAATTTATAAGCAAATAGTAATACATGTATGTGTCTTTTCTATAATTAAACTTAAGGGATTGGTGTACGTTCAGCAGAGGACTGCACTGAAGTACTCAGTGTGCATTGTTCTCTTTCCCAGTGTGAGAACGAGGAAGTGTTGGCGATGACGCATGTGCTGGTTGCAGTGGAGATGCTCCAGTGCAATAGGAACCCAAGGCATATGGAGTTCTTGGTTCCCAGTCTCTCCACAGTATGTGCTCTCCTCTCTTCATGTTTTGATACAGTAGCTGTTGCCCAGATGGCAATAACAGATGCTAATATGACCCTGTCTTCATCTCATCATGTGTCATTTTCTTCTTAATTACTGTAGCTGCCTCAATGATCTCGCTTTGGTCAGATTATCAGAAACTTCTTTGACATGAGGTGTGCTGTGCATTTTATCTGTAGAGAATCACTTTTTTGACTCTTAAGGTACTTTTGGCTTCTTTTTCACATCTGCTGTATATTGTTTTCTACGCTCTGTCATTCTTCTATCTCTCCTTGGCTGTCTTTGCTCCTTCTTTCTTTTTTCCCATTTTCATTCACTACACCCTCTCCTAAATTCCTTCCATCACTCCCTTCCCCCTTTCTTCCACTCCTGCTTAATCCTTCTCACATTTCATTTACTGTCACTCTTCTCATTCCTTTGTGTCCGTCCTTTACTTTTTTTTACTCTGCCTACCACCTTATGTCATGTTCCTCATATCCTTTCTTCATTTCCATCCCTTCCTTTTTCTCCTCCCTCCACTCCCATCACCTTCTTTTCCCTTCGATGTTATACTCACTTTTGATGTTATACTGTCTAATTTTCTCCAACTCCCTGCTTACAAGCCCCCCCTCCTCCATATTTTTCCTCCCTTGTTTTCATTGCCTCCCTGCATGCCTCCCCTCAATTATCCTCCTCCCTCTTCTCATCTTTTTTCTTAATCCCCCATCCCGTTTTTCTCCCCCCCCCTTTTCTTTTCCCTCACCACCTCCATTTTCCTCCTCTCAACTCATCTCTCTCCTCACCTGAAGCTGGTGAGCATGGCGTCTGAATGCAGCTGGACTGATGCTGGGTTGGAGCTGCAGGTGTGGTGCCAGCTGGCTGCCTTCTGCCACGATGCCAAGGACCACAGTCTGGTGTTGTGCTGCACCAACAGCGCTCTGCAGCTGGAGGAAAGAGCAGCTAAAGGCCTCCGCACTATGCCCTGTGTTTTGTGAGTGTAGTTGGCTGAATGCAATTATTTAAACCAATATTTGAGCAGATCAGTCTTTTTTCTCCTATTCTTAAAAATGGACAGGAGAGTGTGTCCTTGATATGAATGTTGTGTGCCTTGTTATGGAAAGTGCTTTTGCTTCCAAAGCTCTCTGAGGGCCAGGTGACATCTTGTGAATATTCAAGAGTATTGCAGGGGAAATTAATGAGCCAGCATTGCTTTTTATTTTTTTCCAAGTCTCAAAGTTTGTATTTAGTTGTAAGTTTCAGATTCTCCAAGGGTATGTCAGTTGCACATTTTGGTTGATTGATTGGTTGACTATGATTGACAGTTAATACATTTCCTCAAATCCCTAGCTATGGCCTGACTGCAGTGAATGACATGCTGAGCAGTGCAGCTTGTTTGAGGGGTTTGAGTTTGGTCCATGAGTCCAATGGAGACCTAAACACCTACATGGAGGCTATGAAGGTGCTTCTTTCCAGTATCAGGTGCTCTTTACACTCGGCTCATGTATTGACTAATGCCTCAGGCAGCTATAAACAATAAAGATAATATGAGAGAGATTACTAGATTTCTTACCTTATATGTACTTGCTTTCTGCTCTTTATCCATACTGTAGCTATGCAGAAAAGGCTGAGAATCCAGCACTGTGTGTTGCAGCTGTCAGGCATTTCTGGAACACCTGTCTCCCCCTGACTAAGACTGCTGAGGGAAGATGGCAGCTCCAAGAGCCCCTGGAGAAGATCCTAAATGCTCTGATTCATACCAACACTAGACATGCAAAGGTATGGCCCCCTCAACTAATCCAAACTGTCACTTTAGTCAAAATGGACTCTGTCAATGTACAGAGGCCTTGACGGTCAAAACACAACATTTCAGAAAACACAACATTGCGTAAAATGCAAAGACATTTGAGAAAACACTTGTTTTTTGGTATCAGAAACAAGAAACATTATCCCACCTTATCCGTACTCTGAAATGTTGTTTTGTTTTGACCCTCTGGCACACCACTTTAAAGAAATTACAAAATGTGTGTGTATATATTATTTAAATATTTGATTTTTTTTATTTTAAGAAGAGGGATACAACATTTTTCATTTCAGTTTTGCAGGCATGGGAGCTATTAATTTTCCATTCGCTGAGTCAGTTTTTTCTCACCTGGCTCCACTATTGAATGGCACACAACTAACTTTTGACAACTAAGAATTATTAATAGTGCAACCTAACAGGAGTAATGAAAAGGCCTGGCAATAAGGGAAACCGCACAAACTGCCCATCTGGTATGGGAAATGTTCCAGGCTCTCCCCAGCCCCAGCGTCAGACCAAGTCCTTCCCAAAACTTCAAATTTTTAGTCATGCCAACTGCTGACTCAACAAAAGTTCAGCCAAAATGTACTAGCAACAAAATAAACAGTGATTAAGCAAAACAAAAATTCAGTGACAGAAGTAACCTTTCATGTCATATTTTGTCATTCTCGTTTCCTATTAAATTTTTTATTAATTTATTCCTTTATTTGCATTAAAACAAGGTAAAATAGGACGCATACTTCTTAAACTTGGTGCATTATCTTTAATTGATGATAGATTTGATGAAACATTCTCTTGAGGATGTTATGGGAGAGAACCTGTGGGTGTTCTTGAAAAAACATCTCCTCAGCACTGCCTGTGGTGAGCAAACCAGCCAGGGGGATAAACAGTCGTTCAGCTGCAGAATAACTTTAAATCCATAATTAAAGACAGCCAATGTGAGAATTCAGAAGGATGTTCATCTGTGCTGTTCCTTTCCAACTTGACATAGCAGAGGTGTAAGTGCGCTGTTTCTGAACAGAAAACACACGTTACTCAGTGTGAGCATCACAAATGACTACCTTACATGTATAACTGAACCCTGTGATGTTGCAGGCTCTGGATTTACAGATAAGGTGCCAGGGTCAGATCAAGGGCAAGGTCGGATAGCAATTTTTCATATATTGTACATCAGTGAGCTTGAACTATGTGCAACCATCCACCACTACCAGCAACACTCATATCACCCTTGAGGCTCAAGTGTTAAGGGTGGTAGTATTAAATATTAATCTTTTCTCGTTCTATTTCAGAAACGGGGAAAAGTGGAAGGCTTGCTGACCTTGACAACAATGCCTTATGGGAGTTATAAACATGAAGCAACAGGTGAGTGGTAAAAGGTTCCTGAAATGGATAATCTGTGAAATGTCTTTTTAAATTTTGAGACTATACCCTTTGAAATTGACTGTATTTGTTTTTTCCTTCCTGTTATGAATCTGATTGGTTCTTTTGTACCTCAGGACTGCAAATAATGCATGGCACAGAAAATGTTAATCATTCAAGGATAAACAATAAAGATTTGAGGCCTGTGACGTTTGCATTAGGATTGTCTATTTGGATCACTGAATATTGTAGTTCTCATGATTTCCTAAAACATGCTTGCATTTGACCATAAAATCAATCATCTAAATATGTATCTGTGTGTATGTACTGGATGTATGTGCCTCTGTGAGTAGATGAAGAGGACCTAACCCTGCGAGCAGCCATTTACGGTTTGTTGGTCCAAATCCACATTGATAAAGCAGACTGGAAAAGTGCTATGCAGCTCCTGGATCAAGCTATAAGAGACGTTCCTCACACAAGACACCGACTGTGAGTAAAAATATAACAGTGGGGACTGAGGGAGAGATAGGTCAAAAAGAAATCTAATTTCTGTCTGTGTTTGACCAGACCTCTGCTGAAACAACGAATACTGGTGAAAGCACGACTGGGGGAAAGTGTACTGATGGACATGCTGAAGTTAAAAGACGAAGGGGAGCAGTGCTGTTCATTCATGTGGCACCATGTTGCACTGTGTGCTGGCAATATAACGCAACAACTCACCTGCTACCAGAAATCCATCACCTCTCTGTTGGTAATAGCTCTGTTCTGGCACCATACCCAAACCTGATAGATGATACACTTATGCAAATAGATCATGTTGGATCATGTAGAAAATTCTAGTGAAGTTCATCATGTAATTTCCTAATAGTCTTTTTGCACTGAGCATGGACATTGTTTCTAGAAAAGTATCTAGCACCATCATGTGGAGATATCATGCCATTACAATTGATTGCCCATTGCCTTGTCCTGGAAGGCAGGAGAAGGGCCTCTCCCCTAAGACAGGCCCATTCGAGTTCATTTCTAGAAGGACCAGGTTTGGGCGATCAAAAATCTGTTAAAACAATGCACTTGTTATTGTTTTCTCCATTTTCACTAGTTTTCAGAATTGAAAAAGAGTGGTTACATATTCAAAAGTGTCAAATGATCAAATGGTGGGAATAAGGTTGTAAAAGAGCCACATTTGGCCCACAGACCACTAGTTGAATACGTCCAAGCTAAGAGCAAGCTTAGGATGAATTATATCTGTTACCTCATTCAGAGGTGTCGCTTTATACCAAACTCCAGGCCACGTGTTGCTAAATAACAGGAAAATAGCAAAAAAAATTATCTTCGCATCTTTCGCATGTTTGTGATTGACTCCTGTTTGCGATGCCATT
The DNA here is from genome assembly GCA_963678695.2 of Diplodus puntazzo. Classification (NCBI taxonomy): domain Eukaryota; kingdom Metazoa; phylum Chordata; class Actinopteri; order Spariformes; family Sparidae; genus Diplodus; species Diplodus puntazzo. The sequence goes on from OZ023168.1 coordinate 16,492,546, forward strand.
TGTGAACAGAGTGTAGCTTCTCAGTGGCAGAAGGTCAACCTCCTGTTAGAGTTTGGAGAGTGGCTTTACTGTCATAACTTCCTCAAAGCCGATGCCCAGCACCAGGTTCAGTGGGCTATAGACATCCTTCTACACATGGATGCTGAACAGGCAGAAGGAGCAGGTACAACTGTTATTGACTCAACTTGTTCATTGTATCATGACACAACTGCATAATTCACACACTTAGTTTTGTGAATTATGCAACAACTAAATTATTCAGGAAAAGGTGAAAGAATGAGAATTCCCCTTGGGGGTACGCACATGGGAATGAAATGCACATTTCTCAGGGATCCTTTTCCGTATGGACTCAGTTTGTGCGTGTTGTTGCACATGAAAGCATGTGCCTGTGTACTTTTGTACTCCCTGAAGTTTTACTCTGTGTTAGTCTGAGGGGAATAACATCTGCTCTGTCTGATCCACAAAGGGCCATGCCACAACTTTTTGAAAGTTACATCGGCAATGTTTTTACTTTCATCTGAAAGTTTACCCTGTGTAAACATTAAAACAACTAAATTGTTTAAATGTTCAGAGGAAAAAGAACTGCCCCTACAAAGACAGATTTCTCAAGATCCCATGTGACTACCCCCTGAGAATAGTTTAGCACTCTTTTGAGTGTCCTGCTGAGAGCCCTGTTAAATGACCCCTGAGAGACTAACTAAATACACAAATTAAATGAAAAGTAGAAGCTGATAAACAGCGTTCTGTGTCTCTCTATTATTGGCTTAGTTTGTAATTGTGAAAAGGAATGTTGCTGTAAAATTGTATTTACATATTAATTATCTTGTTTCCTGTTAGATTCTGGGTAAAAGTAAATGTTCTTTGTAAATCTTTCCTTCAGAGGACGAGTCCAAAAAGAAAGATGTGGGCACTGTGAAGTGCGAGTCCCTGGTAAGAGTCCAGGGCTCCTTTTTCACACAAAGGTTGTCTAATCTGAAGGAGGTGTGGCACCTTGACAGCCTGGTACGAGCACACACTCTGCTCGCTGTCATGGCAGACAGGACTTCATCTGAGCACCAGCTGAACCTGCTCAGAGCCTACAACTTCGTACTTCAAATATGGCGGGTAGGGCATCTTTACTACAATTTTGATCTATCACTCAAATTAGACAATGTTGATGTGGCTGTTCAGAAAATCTTTTTTTGAATATGGAACATTTGTCACTCCAGGTGTCCGTGGCAGTGTGTCATGAGATTACCAGCGAGATGGGAAAGAGTCAGCCACCCCAGCCTCCGCTCTCTGCGGAATCTAAAGTAGGCAAAGACAAGGGGAAAGGCAAAAAAGTGAAAGATGTAAGTCCTTTAGCTCGAAATTGTAAATCAGAATTCTACTGATTTACACAGTCCACTGTGTAACTTTCAGTGCAGGGCCATTGTTCACAGTTTTCTCTGTATGACAAAAAGGAACAATGCTTTCAGCTGCTATCTTAAATTTTCACAATAGGTTAAGTACCCTAATTAAGTAAGTAACTTTTTATTTATATAGCACTTTTTTCAAAACAAAGTTTGCAAAGTGCTGTGTAAAGTTAAACATTAGATTTCTATGAAAATTAAGCCAGAAAGTTTACTATTTCCACATGGTACCAGGTATCACATGACACCACTCCACCAAAATATACATATCATTTATATGAAGTATTCTTGACTGGTATTAACTGAACTTAAATTAGACAACAACAACAACAACAACATATGAATTCTGTGTCTAATCTGTTTGACCAGCCTACTCCCGCAGAAGAGAGACCTAAACCCATTGTCTTGGATCTATCACTTCCTTCCACCCCTAAGGACTGGGCTGGCTTCGTCTGTCCTGACCAGGCCAGGCAGATATTCAGAACCAACAGTAATCCTCAATGTATCAATACACACAGCATTCCAAAGCAGGCAAGATAACATACATGTCTGACATTTCTATCACTGTCAGAAACTCTCATTTCAGCCTTGTTTTCAAAATAGCAGCTGGCTATATGTGCTCAGAGGATCAGCTAACAAAAGCGTTTGGGATTCAATGCTGCTCGAAGAAGCTGTCATTTATAGATCAAATAGATTTGTTTATTGATCTGTGAGGATCAAATTAAGATGTTGAGTTTGAAACTCAAGCATTCCGAATTAAATATGTGTTATAATTAATTTATGGATCTACTGCCAGAATGGAATAAAAGCATGTGATGAGACTAGATTTAATTAATTAGGAAATGCAGCAAACAGGTGGATTTGGGGCTGTTTCTGTTATGATGAAAACCTGAATGGTATTTGTATGTATAATTTTTAAGGTGTTACCTCAATTATCTGACTTGTATCTTTGTTTTTCCATATGTTTGCATGTTTGTTTGTAGGCACAGAGCCTGTTTTATCTCAACCTGCTGGAAACAGAGCTCCACTCACTGTCACTCGACCACCTGACCCTGCCCATAATGCACCTGGCTGAGACCATTGCTCATGACCTTGTTGATAGGAGGAGCCTTTCCGACCTCTACCGACTAAGGTAAAAATACTGATCAATTAAAGGAGAGCTGGTTACAGATATGATACATATGAGAGAGACGTTGCGTAAAGCATTTTGTAGAGTTTACAAATGAAAATCATCATGTAGAGGTGATCCTACTAGACCTCCTTGGCTCGCTCCTCATGGCTGCATGAGGAGCGAGCCAGGCTACTTATTCAAATTGTGAAAAACTGCAAGGGAGTGAATTGAGCTGTTAGATGGCTGCTTTATTTAGACATCAAAAGAAGGGGGGCACAGAAAACCTCTGAAATGATGAGTATCAACTTGTCATGCCATTAGTTACTTTTAGAAATCCTATTAATACTCAATAACTTAAATTTAAGTAGTGACTTTGTGTGTTTCTTATTGCTCTTTTTTCAACTAATCAGAATTGTGAGGACCTGTTGTCGCCTGGCTCTGGACACGCATTCGCCATATCAGGAGAAGCTCCTGAATCTGAGTAGAATCCAAGAACAAGAACAGATTGAGTATGTCTACTCAACTACAAAGTTTTAACATTTTAACATTTTGCTTTATTGACCTATGATGATCATGATTGCAGGTGCTACAAAGCGTTGGCTTTTTCACAAGAGAGGAGAGACCTTCACAAAGCTTCCAATCAGGTCTGCTTGCTTCTCAATGAAATATATTAAATATTGTATCCACTGCTCCACATTTATGATGGTTTAGTTAAAGAAATGACCACTAAAATGACTAACTTTTAATTAACTCTTGGCTTATTGCTTCTTAGAGGATAACTTGCAAGAACCCACACAAGTAGTTTTATCTAAATGATGGCAGGTTAATATGTGAGGATTATCACAGTCAAATAACTTGTCTCATAAAGGGAGTTTTAACTCTTAAGTCAGTTATGTGAGATGAGAATTTGTTTTTATTAATTAATTAATGAATACATTAATTGTGTGGTTATAATTTTCTTGTCCTTCTTCATGTAAAGTATTGTACAATAGCCTATTATTGATGTGAATTTCATATCAAAATCTACAATGCTCCTTCCATAAACACTGGTGGCAGAAGCCACTCTCCAACTCTAACAGCAGGTTGACCTTCTGCCACTGAAGCATAAACACTTCTGTTGCACCCATGTTTTTGCTTGGTGGTGTGAATGTGTGTTTTTGCACTCACTGTATGCATGTGGCTTTCCAGTGGATGTCTTGAAAGAATCTAACCTGTTAATTGGTCGACAGTTTTGGAAAGCATTGTCTGTTCACAGCTTGAGCCAATATAGAACAATAAAGAATTGTCCTGTATCTTTGTGATTTTTTTAGGAAGTTAAAATGGATGAAAAGGCTTGGTCTGGGCGAGAGAGTATGGATGTGTGTGCTCAGGACATTTGGCTGGACAAAGCTGAGGCTTGCCTCACCATGGGGCTCTATCAACCTGCCAGGCAGCTCCTGGCAGAGGCCCACATGGTGGCTATGGTGAGTTGGAAGAAAAGACCTCAGTGTCAGATTCTGACAGTAAAATATAGTCTAATTAAATGACAATATAACACTGAAGTGAACCGGACGGAACCATTTGATACATTTTCAATGCTGACGCATGTGTTCTACAGTGTGGTTGTGTTTTTTATTGTTCACATCGGTGGTCTTGCTAATGGTCGATAATTTATGGTAGATAAAAAATTAGAAGTATTTGCAGCAGTGTTCGACTAATTTTCTGCTCCATTATAACTCTCTTTCAAATTGTCTCTGTTAAGAAACTCAGAGACCAGAAAGCAGTGGCACGAAGTTTGCTCAGTCTGGCCATGCTGGCTTGTGAAGAGCAGAACTATGCCCAGGCTATGATCCTGCTGGACAAAGCCCAAAACCTAGGCGGGGATGAGGAGTTCTGGTACAAGCTGACCCTCTCCAAGGTCAGGGCTGTGGTCGGCCAGAGAGACCGTGGCACACACACTAAGGTACAGAATCACTACGCAACACTCTACAGTACGATTATTTATTTTTTGTAGTGAATATATTTTTCCCATCTTGTTTTATTTTTCTTTCACAGTTGGCTCAAATTATAAAACAAGGCTGTGGAGCTCTGAAGCTACTTCTAGAGCAGCGAATAAACAGAGTCCCAGAAATCACCTTCTTGATAACTTCATTAGAGATGAGGTAAACACAAACATCTATGGTCAAACCTGCTAAATGTGTGATTTCTCCTGGGTAATATCACCTTCAGTGCTCTGTTGTCTTTGATGAAAATTTGTATAATTTCTGAGCTGTTGTATTTAATTTGGGTAAAAAAAAAGAATCATCAGCAAATAAGGAATAATAAGAAGATATATGAACTTACTTCACACAGTTTTTTGTAGGACAGAGAGACTGATTGGTTTAATTTTCTATAATGAAAAATTGTGAGTATACAAGTTTTGTGACCCTGACAAGCCCAGTAAATATTCCTCCTTGTGTCTTGATGTGTTATCAGTAGACTTAGTATACTCCAACAAAAGTCAACTGGCTAAAACATTATCTTCAGTGTGTGAAACCTACTTTCAACATGTATTTGTTACACATGAATACCAAATATCATGTTTTAAATGTCTAACCAGACACATTTATGTAAGTGTTTTATTCTGATCTAATGGAATGTGTTGTGTTGTGTTGTATTCCAGAGGAGCTATTGAATGTATGCATGCCATTGGTGGTGATGAACCTGGAGAGACACTCAGCGCCGAGGTTGTCCGGATGCTAATGACTGCCTGTGATACACTCAGAGATTGTGCCAGTGTTTTCACCAAACTCAGCTATAGACAATATGCAGCAGAGGCACATGTCGAGTATGCACAAGGCCTAAGGTTAGCCAGCCAGGAATAAGACCAGACATGAATGTTGTGAATGTTTTTTCTCTTTAGGTGAACTTATCCTTTAAGAATTATTTCATACTACTATAACACCTACAACAGACTTATACACAGTCCACCCCTCGCAAGAACATTTTCATATTGTCTTCCTGAACCTCTCTTACTTTTTTCTGCGCAGATTTTTGTCATGGCAGCATTTTTAAGTTGGATTTACCAAACTCCCTTAACTGTACAAACTTGGACCAAAATAAAACTAGAAAACATTTTGAATACAGTGACAGAACTGAAGAGTGAAAGGTCTAAAATAAAGTCTGTTAAATGCCCTAAATGTTAATGTAAATGTGGGTTTGAGTCCCGACCTGGGGCCCTTTGCCGCGTTTCACTCCCCCTTGCTCTCATCCTGTTTCCTATCTATCTTCAGCTGTTCTGTCAATAAAGCGGTTAAAAGGCCAAAAAAAATCTATGAAAAAAAAAAATTCAAGAATTTCATATTCCAAATAAATGGGGGGGTGGCAACGTATCTGCCAACTGCTGCTAACTGTAGCTGCCATTAGCTTAGTTAGCTATGCAGTTAGCAGTCCGTGCTAGGGGGTTGGAGTGGTAGTATGAGAAAATTAGCCGGTGCTAACAGGATAGCATTATGACTTCAGCAGATCTCTGTAACACAATAAAATCTGACGTGACATCAAAATTTTTATTTTTTCACATTCTCTGATAATTTCAGTTGTTCTCTTTTTTCAATTTAAATCTAAAATTCTTGCATGTTAAAGTTTGACTTAGTTATACGGTCACTATACAGTGTTTATTTTGATTAATCTTGGTATTATATGTAATATACGCAGACTATCTGTCCATGACTCATTCAGCAGGTGTGGGCCACTTGTGAATTGTGTTTGTGCCTAAGAGAAAATTCTAAGCATAAGAAAGTACCTGCCTAATAAGATTGAATTTGTTTGTAGTGTTAGTGAGACCCAATGTAGTCTCATATACTCAATATCACTCAGTATTTGTTTTCTCACTGACATAACCACACTTTGTTTTCTCTCTGTTAATAATATTGCTCCACAGAATCCTAGCTAACCACACTACTTCTACAGAGGACAAACAGCGCTTCCTGCTCGACAGCCTCTCCCAGATGCAGCAAGCTGTTACAGATCAGGAACATGCAGCGCTGAATGTTCAGAGGATGCTTTCCTCACAGGAGGAGGTAGATAAAGTGCATGCCTGCTCCTTGAAAATCCATCTTTGATTGTGTTGATAATCTTTCGAAAACTTTGGGAGACTCTCAAAAGTTCTGAGAAACATTCTGTCTTCTATTATCCACACTATCAACCAGTTAAAACCACCTGAATTTCTTTTAAGGATACTCATTAGCAGAGAATGTTGCTCACAATGAGAACCAGAAATGACTTACTTGGCAGAGGAGAAAGCATTACTACAGTAATTCTTAAAATAAATGCTGTGAACAATTGTGTAAGTGCATTTGCTTGGCTGTTACTTCTGGGTAAAATTGCTGGCCCATTATGGACATGTGCAGATGGCAAAATGATTGATCCTATTTAGAGAGCTATCTGAGCATGTTGTGAGAAGAAAGAGCTCTCTTATGAAAAGCCCTGTTCATGGCTAAATGACAGAGAGGCTTTGTTTGTGCTGTCTGCCTGTTCATTTCCTAAACAGTCTAATTGACCGAATCACAATTAAGCAGCTGCATGAGGTTATTAAGGCCCCGTTGTGCCACTGTCATATTCTGCGGTTCTGGGCTGTCTGACATCTCTGCTAAATATTTGTGTGTGTATGTTTGTTAATGTTGTTTATATCTCGGGCCACAGTTTAGCTATGTTCTGACACAAACAGATAAAGCCTTCATTACTTTCACTTGTCAACAACAGATGGGTGTTAGAATCATATTTTATCCAGACACAATGCAAGCTCTCATACAGATGAGGTTATCTGAGGGTTTCAGTGCCAGAGACTGACTGGCAAAACACAGGCTGCAGCCTTGATTTCCATGTTGATAGAATCATGAAAGAAAGATTGATTGAACAAAGCTCACACCTGCTGCAAATTCTTCTTCTATTGAGGTTTTGATTAAATATTGAGTGGATATTTGACTCAGACATGTAGAGCTGGATTGTGACAGTGTGCTCTCAGCAGATGGTGCTGCTGCACTTGTAAGTTTTGACATCCAGACTGCCTTAGAGACAGGGACAACAGCTGTAATCACTTAAATGAGCTGGGGCATATTCAGATCTTTTTTTCTAAATGAGTGGTTTTCACCCTAAGTTTTTCTTTGTCTCTGCCATCGTGTCTCATGAAATCCGATCACACATCTTGCCTATGTTGTTATTTGTCTGTGGACTCATCATCACTGTCCACTCTTGCACCCTAACGCGCAAATTAGAACAATTGTCCTCAATTACCATTTTAAGTAGTCAGAATGTTCATCATTATAGAGAGAATGAGTTTCTGATTTCAGATTGGCAGCTTATTTAAATGGGAATGCGTTCAGTGGCATTTTTTTTATCATTGTAACTTGAGTTGCTTGCAGTGGTAGAAATGGGGGAACGAGGAGAAAGGCTGGCATTCCCCCTAAGATTCAATATTTTAATGGGTGCTGCTGTCAGTATTGAAGAAATGAAGACTTTCATGTATTTTCAGTGCAGAATGTATTTTCCAAGTCCAGAAGCGGGGGTTTCTTTTTCTCATGCGTCTGTCATCTGTCTCTGTATGGAGGATGTTTTTGATATTTTCAAGTCCAAAAGGGAAATTTAATACAGTTTAATCAGTACGTATAAAAGAACTTAAAAAGAAAAAGAAAAAGAAACAGAAAAAGCTCATTTAAAATGTAAAATGATCATTTGAAAATGTAAAGCGAGTAAATGACAAAATTGACATTTATACTGACTCATATATGCTCATGTGTATATTTGGTGTGTGTTACAGTTTTCTCAGCATTTTCTCATATTTGAATTTTATACTTATACTTTCTTCCTTGTCAGAGTCCTGGACTGTCTCTGGCAGCCATGCGGAGGCTGCTGTGTCTGCGACTCACCCTGACAGAATTTTGTCTGGCAGTGCTGGAGGAGCACTGTGCTGAGAAAAAACGCCAAGCTCTGGCCCGGCAGAGGAAGACTGCTGCTGAGATAGCAGTGGAGGAATTTACATGCTGCACACCTGAACCTAACTCCATAGAAGAGGTAAGACTGGGTCAAATCTGATATCTTGTGTTTGTTCAGACATAATCAGACTTGACACACTTCAAACAGCACTTTAAAAGATGTCATATATCTTTGTTACACTGAACATGAGCAGTTTAGGTCAATACATATGTATGAACTTAAGTATTCAGTCTTACTATGTAGGTCAGAGGAATGTGCAGGTTAGTTGTGGTTAGTTGGGGACAATAACAGGCTAAGTAACATCAGGCAATGTCATGTCTAATTTTCCTCTTGAGAGCAAATCCCTTGTGGCTAACCAACAATTTAGCATTTATTAAGCTTCTCTGTTAGCTCTCAGGGCATTTTCCTTACCAGCCCCACTCTTAATTTCTTCTTATTGAAACTCACTTATTGACTTTGAAAGAGGATGCCAGGGCAAACAGTTTTCTATATTTATCACTGTTATAAGCAAACAAGCACAGCAGCAAGCCAACTTTCCAAGTCAGCTTCCCATTTATGTTAATTTGGGACACCACTGCTCAGGATTGTTCGTCATTCATATTTATTTAGGATTTCTTAATGATGTGCTGGGTTTGGGAAACAATTGTATTCATAAAATGTTTGAAAAGTTGCCAAGGGTGGGATAGCGAACACTCACTCAACTTAGAATAACAGAGAACCTACAACATTTATTATAACATATGTTCCCCCTAATAATGGAATTATGAAACAAAAATAAAGATTTTCCTTCAGGAAAAATGTACCCCTTAGACTACCCTAAAATCAAGTCATGTGACAGTTACACTACATAAAGACTTATTGCGACTAAGCCAAATAACATGTTAGCAATTGAACAATTGCAACAAGCAGATCTCTACATTGCAATTTGCTTTTAAATATTAAGAGTTTAGATTTGAAGGCTGAGAATGTGAGCACAAGTGTGGTCATCCATGAGTGCTTATACTGGATTGTATGATAGGTGGAAGAGCTGATAAAGTTCTGTTATTTTTCATGTACTTTATATTTCCATGTATTTCCTCTTTTCTACTCTTTCCTTCTTCCTCTTTGTCTCAGTTTGTATTTATGCTACAGGAGATCAGTATTTGTTATGATAAATTTAAAGCCAGAGTACTTATTCCTGTTTTCTCCACGGACACCACTCCTCTTCCTCCTCTTACAATGCTGCCTTTGAACAGCTTTTGTAATAGATTTTCCTGGTGGAAAAAAAAAAAGAAATGTTAATCCAAATAGTTGTTTGACAGGTGATAGTACAAGTAAGTACATTGCCTGTGACCCATCTCCTCATTTGACCTTAACTTCCCTGTGTGTTGTCCAGGAATGGATGAGTGTGGGCAGTACCTTGGGGCAGGTGGCTCTGGGCCAGCTGGCTGCAGTCAGTTCTCACTGCCTGGACAACATGGAGACCAGGGCTCTCTCTCTGAGTCTGCTGGGAAAGTACCTCAGACTGCTGGCTGTACAGGAGGATCCAGTTTATCTGTGCGCTCTCTGGGACAGGCGCAAACAGGTAGACAACACAAGTGCCCATATATACATTTACACATGATGTACACTTGTCAGGGTTCTCATCAGCACTGTGTTCCAGATGGAAAATTATAGAATTTGATATATCATTTAGCGATGCTCAAGAAAATTTATTTAATTAATTAGATATGGAAAACAGACTGTTGGAAACACAAGGTATAATCTGTTTTTCCGAGTCCAGAAATTACATGAAAATCTTCCTCGAAGTGTGGTCTAAACACGGACCTGGGATTTGTGTTCACGACAGTGGTGTTGCACTGAGAAACTGTGGGTGGCCAAATTGCCAAAATGCCAATTTCTACATAATGTTGCTTTAAGTAAAACTGAGAGTGAAACTATATTTATTTATAAATATTAATGAGTTTATGCTGCCATCAGGAAAAAGGTACAGAAGTATCCATTGCCATACCACCAGACAACGCAGCAGCTTCTTTCCTTAGGCTGTGAGACTCCTTAATTCACTTGCATTCCACTTTATAAGATAGTTTGTTTTGTTTTTTGTTACTATGTTGCATAAAGGGACTTCAACTTTGTTTCGTTTTGCATCTCCGGTGATGTAAAATGACAAATAAATGAATCTTTAACCTTCAGACTTAATAAATGACATACCAGACAGAAATCACTTAAGATTGAAAAACAATGGAAGTCATAAATCTGAGGGGATTTTATTTGTGGCACACATGCACGCACACACACACACAAATGGATGGTAAACTGAAAAACAGGCTGAAAGTCTTATTGGGGTTAGAAAGAGGGATTCCCACTTACATGAGACAGAAAAGCCCAGGTTGTCATGGTTTATGGTCATGGTGGGATTTTATTACTAATCACAATCACTGTTGTGTGATCTTGAACTAACTTTCTTCAGAAGGGGCCCCGGTCTGACCCTAAAGTTGTTTCCGAGGAGGAGGAGGATTCAGAGAAAGACAGAGGATCAAGCAGAAGAGAGCAGAGGGTGACCTCTGCCAAAAGTGCTGAGCTGCAGGTACATACCTCCTGACAAGTGACTCTATTACTTCTGACTCATCTCTAATCTAAGGTCTTTATACTGAGGTTCACATCATATCCCAAATCCCCCAGAGGTACATTTTTGGGTGCTCTGCATAGTTCTAATATTGAAAGTCAGCGCAGAGAGATCTACTGTCAACATCAAACTAGGTACAGAAAAAAATTGGGTAATGTATTATTTATATGGCAACATTTGGGAATATTAAGTTAGATTAAATTGATAATGTTGTAAGGTTGAGTGTTCACTGGGGTGCCTGAGATGAACTACTGTAAAATTACACATGTTATTTTTAATATCGAGGTATAAAAATGGGATGAATGCCTTCACAGACAACTTTAATCAGTTTGTTTATTGTACTTTTGCCATTGGGGGACTTAAAAGTACTGTTGCCAGACATAGCAAACTTATCAAAGTAAAATAAAACATTCCAGCCTTATCAGAAGCAAAAACTATAAATACCTACATTGAAGATCTACGAAACAGTGTCATATGGCCTGTGTGGTGAGGAGATATGATTACAGCAATTTATAACTCCATCAGTGTATGAAATAAAACCTACCTATTAGTGAAAAGGAATATAGAAAGAAAATATATTTGCCAGCATTTTACAGGTGACTTATAAGTGTACCTTTTGAATGTTTGACTGATTATGAAAGACTTGTACTCGCATTGAATTTGAAACTGTATGAGGATGTTAATCTGCCTGTGCTTTTTGCGTGTAACTGAGCAGAGGAGGCATAGAGCCCAGCAGCTGTTGGCACAGGCCAGCAAGGCACTGAGTGAAGCCGTCAGCCTGTGTCTCCAACACAAGCTGCCCCTCTCCATGCTTGCTGATGTTTCTGTCAACATGTTGGAGTGTCACGGCCAGGCCGATCCTACAGTGGCAGGTCAACATCTTGCCCTGTTTCAGGTATTGTGCATCAAATAGAAATGTGCGCTTTCTTACAACAATGTGTGAGTGTCATGAACTTGCAGTTTTTGTATAATGTATAGCGACTACATGCCAATCATCCTGTTTGGTAACACTTTATAATAACCATCATTAACAGGTAGTTTATACTGAATTAAACTTAAGTCAATGGTTATTTTACTGTCAACAGACAACAAAATGCTTTATAAGCTATTCAGCATCAGGTACAAGATGTAAGAATTGGCCTTCTCTCAAATTCCTACGAATAACAGGCAACATATCACCATAGCGACAGCTAACTGCTGCTAACTGTGGACACAGCTATTTAGCTCAGTTAGCTGTACAGCTAGCATTCTGGAGTGGAGGCTCAGAGTGTGATAATGAAAAAAGCCAGGCTGGGGCTAGCTGATTAGCATGCTAACTTCAGTAGATACCTCTGCAACACAATACATTTTATGTCAATACAGTTATTTCCTTACATCCTTTTGATGATTTTTGAACGCCTTCAAAAATGTTCTTATATATTACACCTTTAAGCAATTGTAAAGGTTTAGAAACATCATTTGCTACTTTACAATAAACAATTGTTTAATAAGTGGTTTATAAAGCATTTCATTGTTTGTTAATAGTAAGATAACTGTTAACTAAAGTTTAATATACTATAAATTTACCATTTAATAATGATGGTTATTAAAAGTGTTACCCCAGGTTTCAATTCAATTCCATCACTATTGTGAGCACTGTTGAAAGTTCTACATATAGTACATAGTGTGAAACTGGGGTCCATACGCTGTCACTGAGCTACAGCATAGAAACACAGGTTGCTCTATGCACAACACAGTCCCTTATATCAGTACCCACACATCACCCTCACTTACTTAATGGTATTCTTTAGGATATCATACCCCACTATTATTCCAGCTAATACAGACCAGCGCCTTCATCCATCTTCTGTTTTACTCCCAGAGTTGCTGTACTGCTGCTACAATGGCTGAGGTCCTAAGTTCTGCCTGTGCTGACACTAGTGTGTCCCAGCTCTCTGCTTTGCTCAGCCTACACAGAAAACTGCTTGTCTCTCAGGAGGAGAGGCCCAGCAGCATGCTGAAGGGGGTGGAGGACTCCCTCAATAGCCTATCTAAGGTACTGTGTCACCAAACCTCCCCACTCATGATTTATGGATGCTGTCACACTCAGTTTGGTATTCTCCCTTGATGGGGAACACGATATAGGTGCTGTTATGGCCTTTGCTCTGAATGTACAGTAGAATTCTAAAGTCACACAAAGTAGCCGGGCTTCAGATACACTTCTTTTTCAAAGTTTTTATGTCACATCAACATGTACAGTGGCTGGTATGTAGGGCAGCTTGGTGGTATCTGCAGCCTTGTGAAAGAAGTTACGTGAAAACTGCCTCCTGAAAGGCAGAAACATGTTAATTAGGTAATAATGACATTATAAATGAATAGTTGCCTTATAATTTGTGGTGTAGTTTGTATCTAATTATATGATTATGATTATAGTCCTTAATTTAACTCAAGTTAAGTAGTTTGTTTAAATATTTTATTGACAGAAGCAATTGAACCTGAAAATATGCTCTTTATGATCGCCATGACAAAGTAAAAACTTATCTCAGACTTTCCTGTGTGTGTTTTTTCTGGAAGTCTTGAATAAAGGTGCTCTTCCAATCAGCTTTTATAATTTAGACAATAAACAGATCATTTATATTGTTGTTATTTTAATGTACTGCAATTGTTGATCATTTTTTAATATCAAGGGTATAGGTTTGTTTATAACTTTGGCCTGCAATAAATAAATACCGACCCTGGACAATAGTATTGTTAAAGATGATACATGTTTAGATTGCATACAGAACAGCTTAGCTATAACTAATGAAAGGACCTGATTCTCTTTCAGGGAGCATTTTTCACCAGGTAATAACATTTGATGAATAGATATGTCCGAGCAATGATCAGGACTAAGCAAACACCTCCAATTTAATTACAATATTAATTAATTGATGACGATTTTATTCAGAAAAACCATTTTAATACGTAAGTGTGTGTAAATTAGAAAAGTAGAAAGCAGAATACTTACTGCTTTAAAACCGCCTTTCATTCATCACATTTATACCAGTCCTGTTGTGAGTGCTTCAACGAGATATCCCAATGTCTCACAAAATAGCTCATATTTTTAATTGTTGATCTTTTAAGATCCCAAAAAATATTAGTGGAACATTAAGCAGCACTTTGTCCCCCTTTGTCCATATCAAATCACTTACCCATTTTTACAAATCCTTTTGCATTTTGATACAAATAAATAGTCCTTGTGAATCAATTTGTAAGACAAACATCCTTCTTTTTATGCTCTCTAAAAACCTTTTATTCAAATAAAGCAAAGAGACTTATTTAAAATGTTAAGTGTGTGATCTGAAAATGTACTTCCTGTTTGCAGCCGTTCAGCCATCTGACCATCAGTCCCAGCCACCTGAACATCCTTGCGGAGCTTCCACCCGACCTGAAGATTTTGCTGCTTCAGCACTCTGAGGATGGGTAATTTCAATTTTGTTCTCTGCTGTTTTATCATTATTTCTGTCCTTTTACCATTCTGAAAATTCTGTCCTTTTTTTACTCCAAATGTTTCATCATACATAAGTTATTGATTGGCAAGTCACACAAGTCACAATTGATCCAGGCTACAGTCATATCTAGAGCAGAAGGGGCTTGCAATGTTTTATTCCTGCCACTAGAGGGCCAATGGTTTAAACTACTGTATTTTACTTGCAGATAGAGATAGACTGCATTTATGTTACTTTATTTTAAACAACCATGTGCTTTGGTTTCAGGTCAGAACTTTTTGGGGCCTTTTATGAGATGACCAATGCTCCAAATCAAAAAGGAAAGACTGCGCAAGTTACAGGTGACGTGCTTGTACATTTTTAAACTAGGGATGCACCTATCCCTCTTTTTCAGTCCCGATACCGATACCAATACGGATATCGATGCCTGGGCTTTGTGCATCTGTCGATACCTGATACCATTGTTGAATTAATAATAAACTGTATACCTTCCACCTTATACCTTCCTTCCACCATGTGGAAGAGACTAAAGGCACCAGACTTTCCTAACTAAGACAAAATATTCAAACAGATACCAAACATTGTAAACATGTAAAAGATATATTAAGTGCAAAGTCCTGCAAACAGGAATTCAAAATAAAACATAGCAGCTGAACCTGAGAATAAACTAATAAAGAGTTGGTCAAACAACAACCCTAACGGAAAAAAAAAAAAAAACTGGATTGGCCGTTGATCTGTTAATTTTTTCCGATCCCCGATCCAGCCATTTTGTCAATATCAGGGCCGATATCCGATCTTAATATCGGATCGGTGCAGCCCTATTTTAAACCAGCGTTCCCTACTAGACAGACTAAGTTGTTTGTTCCACAGCCCTGGAGAATATGGTCCTCAACACACATAACAGGCTGCATGTAGCTTTGTTGTCAGCATTTAAATTGAGCCAAATTAATTGAGTATTCCCATGTAACATTTATCTGCAGGGCAGATGAAAAGTTCAGTTTTAATGAAGACAAGGAGAGGGGAAAAGCAGACACAGTGCAGAACTAATTTCCCTTTGACCTCTGTGCTACTGGCCTGGCATGAAACGCCAGCTTTCATAAGTCATCACAGGGCATTAGCATACTGTAACACCTGCTTACATGACCTTTCCTGGGACTACTCTCACATAAGAAGTTGTAGGCATTGTGGAAAAAAGGGCTCTAAACTCATTGCCTGAGAAGTAGAACAAATTCATGAAACAGAGGAGACAGTGGGGGAAAAAACAAGATGAGACAGAAGAAGAGAGAGGGAGATCTTTCAAAGGGGCAGGGGGAGGAAAGGGAGGAGGAGGTGCTCACCGGGACCAATTACAAGGCCTGAATGTGTCTGTGAGTCTGCATGTCTGATTGTGTGTCAGTTCTGTGATTGCAGGTACCCTGGCGTGCTCTGGGGTGGCCAAGGTTTCAGTCTGCCCGCGGGCTCTGCTGGCACTGAGGGAGAGGATTTGGGCCTTTGGCCAGGAGACCAGACATGCCCTCCTCAAGGAAGCCTGTTGGCAGGGAGCTGAGAGCAGGCTGGAGGCCTCTCAGGAGCATCAAGTTTTTCCCTGTGTATGTCTTGTTGAGACCTCTGAGCTTCTTTCACTCTATTAACATTATCCACTGCAAGCCTCATAAATAAACTCACTCTACTGTTGTTATCATCATCTCATGCCTCTGCTCGCTTGGCTGCCTTCTTCATCCAGCATTTTGATGCTGCAATAGATGTGTATGAAAGTAATCAGGGGCCTGAGACAATGAATATTGCATTACAGCTACTGAACTCCCTTCTCTTTATTGTTCCCCTTACAGAAAACTGCCGCAGAACAAGCGTTCAAAGAAATCGTACAAGATATGGAAGACTATTTGAATCCACTCCTCACCCAGTTTGACTTCTCCTGCTTAAGGTGAAGTAGTGTATGTGCCATCAGACTCCCCAGTTGGTCCGCCACAGAGACTTGTCAAAACATGTTCATTTAGATTTCTTAGCCTAAGAAAGGAAACTTTGCTACTTTGAAGTGAAGATTTTGCCATTGTGGCTGGTACAAATGTCCACTGTAAGAAAAGTATTTTTCAAGTGTGAGTTCAAAACAAAGAGAGACTGGTTTCAATGTTCATCTCTGTTGTGCACGTTTTCACATCATGCACTATCTGGTTCTACCTGGCATTCTTGTCAGACATAAGGCAGTACACTAATCCTCGTCTGATGATCCTTCCCTCCTCAGGCCCCAGGATGCATCACTACCAGTCTCTGAGATGACCAAAACCAAAGATAAAGAAGAGAAAGAGAAAGGGAGCTCAGGTAAAGGGAGAGCATGTTGTGAGCTTGCATGTGTCTGTGACAGCCTGAGGGCCTTATGGTTATCTGTACAGTGTATCATACAGACAACCATCTAAACATCTGCTGTGATTCCTATCTGTGTATTGGCACCCTGTCAGCAGGTTTCTATTCCAGCGAGCTGCAGCTCAGCCCCCTCTGGCCAGCTTTGTTGCTATATGTGTGAAATAATGTGATACAGTTTTATTTCACACACAACACAGCAACTATGTACATGTTGTAAGAACAATCACAATTTTAAAAGTCAGAAATTATGGACTTGAGAAGTGAATCAATAGATCCACCTGACATATATTGTATACTTTATGACGCCTCAAATATTTTTGGGGTGTCATGAAGTATGCAGTATCAAGACTTTTGTGCTTTGTATGTGTTTGTGCATTAGTAAGATTACCAGCAGAACCAGGGGAGTACTTGGTGTTGCTGGCAGACAGGAAGTTGCTGGAGTTGCCACTGGAAGCCTTGTCAGTCCTGCAGGGGGAAGGCCTGACTTCTGTGTCACGAGACTTCTCCCTCCAGTTACTCCACAGTCGCCTGAACAGAGAAGAACCAGAGAAAGGTATCAGAGACAAAGATTCCTAAGTTTTTTGCAAGTACTACCTGGGGAGTCCTAACCAGTCCAATGAACATGCAACTTTAAAAGGGGGAATGTGTAACATATGGCCAGAATTGTAGTTGTATGCTTGCAGCAATTTTACCACGTTTCACAAGCTGTCTTAGCTTTGTAGTGTATTCAATTTACAAAATTAAATTAAAACATGTCAAGACAGGAAATTACACCTATTGTCCTTATTAAACAGAAAAATACAATTGTCAAGTAATCAAGTTTCTCTCTTTTATCAAACTGATGAACTTAATTGCCTTGTTAACTCATCATAAAAAAACACTTGGTTCAAAATTCACAAAAGAAAAATAAACAAAAACTATCTAACTACTGGTTTGTCTTTCCTGTGTTCCAACAGTCGTTGATTTTTTTAATTCACCACTCAGGATGCTGCTTGTTCAACATTGGAGATGACCGCCCTTACGCTCACTCCTCTCCTGCAGCTAGTACCTACAGCCATAGATAGCCACTGCAAAGAAGATAGTGAGCAGCGGTTACTCTGGTTATATCTTGTCCCCTATTTTAAAGTGACCTCTGACGCTTTGCCAGTTCTTTCACCTTTGACATGCTGTAGAGCAGTTATTCTTTTAGACTCTAAGTCTGATGATCTTGTATTATTCATATAATTTAATGGTTCTATTATTGGGTCTTATGCAATCCAATGAACAGTTGCATTCAGTACTAAGTGATGTGTTTTTCCTCAGTAACACTGAATGTCAACTAACACCAGAAAATGCCAGCCACTGTAGAGTTGCAAATTAGTCATTCGTTAGCCCTGAGTGCTTGAGGAAGCATTAACTATGTTTGTTCTGTGTGTTAAACATAGGTATAACTTGACATTTCATAGCGACCACACAGAAGGCACCCAGAGACACACATGATTGCCCAATGCATACATATGAACATTTAAAGATACAACACGTAAATGGTGTAAGATCTAGTTATTCGTGTAGGCAAAAGGCATGACTGATGCAGTACTTTATATAACACAGGTATTTTTAGAAACCCGTTTGCATATGGAAGTGCATATGGCTTGACTGGCTGGCAGACGTCATTTCAAACACATCTTAAAGCATCAGGAGAATTCCTGCTCAGCATTAATTCAGTCTGTTATAACTGTCCTAATTAAACAGGAACTATTTTAGAATTGTAAGAGTACTAATAGTTTTTTAATTGGCCAAAGAATGATAAATTGAGACCTATGATTACTCATTTCCCCTCATTTCCATTGATAATTTCTAAAATGCTCCTTGTCTAACGAAGACATATGTGTAGAGCTTTTTCATTAACCTGCTCATATTTATTTTTGTTGCCATCATGAAAATAATTATGTAGCAATAAATGTATTTAAAGGTTACCTTTTTGTTTTATATTGAACAAGAGATATATGAAATAGATGGTGACAGGTAAAGAACCATCAAGATATGACAATGAACAACAATCTCTACAATTTTAAAATGTAAAATTAGCTTTGAATGCATTTCACCCCACCATCAAAAATGATTTGCTGTGGGAAATTTAAGACAATGCAGTTGAATTGTCTTATTTGTAAGATTGTTAATAATTAGAATGGTCGTTTTTTTTACAGTATTAGTGGAGGTTTGCCTCTCATAATTCCTCATCATTTTTTAGTAAACAATGTCTTACACTTTAGACTGCAGGCAGCCATCCATAGAAATGGAATTTGCTCAGGAGAGAAAGGTCATTTCACATCCTGCTGCCATGCAGAACTTCATGTGGACATCCGTGAACGCCTCGGCCTGCTTCACTAAAGTGGATGTCCATTAACTACGGCCATTTCACCCTGCCTGCTAGAGCAATTTAGAGTCAGGACTATAGATTTGATTGTCGAGGAGTAATACAGTATATGTAGGTGTTAAGTGATCACGTGGAGCTTTATGTTGAAGTGGCCAAACTGGTGTAAAAAAACAAATAGTGTGGGTACAGCTGAGAAGCATCATAATGACTCCTCTGCCTTCTGAAGTGCTGTAGATTCACACTGATGGCCGGCTGAAATTCTGCTGTCGGATACACACTTTGTTGGGAAAAAGTTTTAGTTTTATAAAAAGCAGATTTTAAATGTGTTCAGTTACAGTCCATCTGAGACCTATTATAGGCTGATGTTTTTATGTGTTGGTTCCTCTCTCCTATACAAAAATCCCTAGCTTTTATATTGTAAAATTTAAAAAAAAAAACGTATGCAGAGAAAAGCAGTGTTGTGTATAGCCAGGTTATGGTGACATTCTGGTAAGAATATCTGTTCTTCGGTCTAAGTTCAGGTTAAATGTTGCACTATTACCATTTTCGTCTTCACAATGTTACCGTATATTGCAGTTATTATTTACTGTAATTATTTACTGTAAACATCAGGGAACTTTTTAATGTGTAATAACAGAATCTGATTAAAAGACAGTTTAGAAAAAACATTAGAAGTATTTTTCTGGTAAAAACAAATGAAACCAAAAAGAACGAACCTCATTTTGATTAATATTATCCAGCACACTGTGTCTCTCCAGTCGCTCAAGATTTTGTTTTTGAGGTTTACTGTAAAATCCCAAGGAAAAAGAGCAGTGTTTTTTGGCAATGATGCTTCAATCCTTGGGGGAATTCTCTACACGAATATTTTTTGAAGAAAGAAAAAGGGGGCAGACAGAGCATGGAGTCTGCTGCTGCAGACGCTTTTACCTTTTTAAAGGTTGGATCATTTGCATAACTTAAATGAATGTTCAAAGGTTAAACTAGCGTATATGTGTGTGTGTCACTTGGCACTTACATATGCCACAGATAAAAAAAACTATGGAATATGTATTTCCTAATCTAGTTTTTGAATGTCTGGATCAAACACATCGGAGATGATGAGACCAGAAAGAAAATGTTTTTTTGTTTTTGTTTTTTCTGGACCATCATTACCATAATTTTGACATCTACAGTTTACCATTGTGTCAAGAAGATATAGTGCCTGAAACCACATTTGAAAGGGCTATTTGTTATTCTGTGCAGTGCTTTGCATGAAGTATGCACAGGACAAATTAGCACAAACTATAAAAAGACTGCCTTCAGGTAGGAAATGTTTGCCTTTGTCTGGATGTCTGTTCTTACAGCCTCAAATTTCTCTGTGTCTATGTATCTGGAGTTGTGATTCAAACACATTAGGATCAAATATATTACATTAACATTTTAGGAGTGATTTGGGAAAAGAAGCAGAACAGAAGTACAATTGGTTATAGCATACAAAAGACAGTCCCATGTTTTTCAGGCACAGAGTCATAGAACAGAGCTGGAAGTTGCTGGTAAATAAAACAGAGAGCAGGTGACGAGGGGGTCAACTGACTGAGTGAAAGAGGCTTTCTTGTAAACTGACTAAAGCTTCAGACAGAAAGCATAACTCTTATCCTGTTACTTCTTTATATTAATCCAGTGTTTTTCCCTTTTCTAGTGAAAAGAACTTCGCCCCTGGCATTAGAGATTGGCACAAGTAGTAGGTTACCTTCCTTACTGATTTTTAATCAGGACAAGCCTTCAGTTATGTCTGTTTCTCTTCTTTTAAGGAATTATACTCTACAGTTCTGATACAACTAAAGCTATAGCAGCATCTGAGCTAACCTCATTGTTGTTATGAACAGCCGCTTCTCTCACTTACGGCCATTCAACCATGCCCAGAGCTGCTGTCTCCAGCTGCCAGTAGCTTCTCAAAGGACACTGATTGGTTCACCGCCTGTGTGTTTGGCCAGCATAGCTCGAAGCTTGGCAACATGGAATTGCTAGATCACATTGTCTTATATTCTTGCAAATCCATACTGTATTTCAGCTGATAAAGGCATTTTTTGCAATGAAAAAACGATGAAGTGGTGGCAGGATATTTCACAGTTGAACAGAAATAATGATAATATTGATAAACCGGTCAATCAGCCAATCGGTCAGTCCAGCTAGAGTTTAATTTCAGTATTATTCTAGATGATGTAATTGAATTAGTAATCAATGCTTAATCAATAGTCATTTTCAGGGGTTTAAAAATGTTGTAGCTATGAGGAAACTTTCAGAACAGTTCTTCCGTTTAATTCACCAGTAAATGTCATTGACTTTGCAGATACTGAATTTTTTTTTCCCCCCGTCCAAATGCTGTGTAATCTACCCTGCAGACAAGTGTATGTATTAATTCTGCTTCCTGTTTGTGGCAGTTGAAAGTGACAACAAAAAGGAGACCAAAGGTGGCAAAGGAACTAAGGCAAGGGGAGATCAAAGCCAAGCCATCAAAGTGGTGAGTTCAGTAAATTAATCTGGGTCTGCCAGATACAGACAGCAATATTACTTTTACCTGCTGTCAGCACTGGCAATAATTTAAGTTCACCTCGCCTCCCTTTTAAGTGTGGTTTTTCTATCAATTACATAATGTGTTTTCATAAAGATCCTATTTCGAGCTTCTGAGCATTTATCTTCTGTCGTGCACCACTTCTTTTTTTTTCCACAGGCCCCTTTTCTTTTCTGCCTCCATTTATTTTGCCATGTCTGTCTCCTCTGTCTAAAAATCCACTCTCATTCTTCGACACCATCAGTTTTTGTAGAAGTATATGTTATAGACAGTCTGTGTGTGTGTGTGTATACAGTATACACTATGCTTGTAACTGTCCTGAGCTGTTTAAACTTTAATGTATTTGCCCAGATGACGCTGCCTTCGAACACCTTCCCAGTGGACACACGTAACTTCAAATGTATCTTTTTTGCTCAATATAAAAAAAAAATTCTTTCATGGAATATGAGATAAACAGTATCTATTGCACTCTTTTTCATTGAGCATTATTCTTGACACATCTTCACAGACATTGTTGACCCTCACAATGAAGGCCACTTTGGTAAGTAACTAAGTCAATCAATTTTTGGAGGGACTACTTTACATAATGTACATTACATATGTACATAATTGAAAAGACTACTCTATATGTCGCTATCTCTTAGGGTAGAAATGTTTGTTAATGAAAAATTACAGTGCCGTAAAGCTGTAGTGGCTTTTGTTTTAGGTTCTGTATGGGTGGTGTGGACTCTTTTGGGAGTGCTTTTGTGATTTATGTTCGCTGTAGGTAATGTTATTTTCAGCTTGTAGCCCTTAAAGTGTCCTTATTTTGCAGTTAACTATCATACAATATCTTTAACTTTAGCAAGATTAAATTTAAGTTTTCAGTTTTCATCATCTTTTTGTGTCGTCTGTGCGGCACAGAAGGGACCAGTCTGAGCACGAGGATGAAGGCGATTTTGGAAAGACACAACCAGCACTCTACCCGTCTGTGGGAGGGCTTTGTAGGCAGCAAACAAAAGCCAAGGTAAGAACCTTTAAGTAGACCAAAGCAATGCAATCCAATGCAGCATGTCTTTGTTTGGACATTGCACTGAAGATACAGAGAACCAACTCTAATTGTTACATTGCAGCACACTTGATAATTTTTGTGTTGCTAACCCTTCCCCAAATGTGTATCCAGCCTGTCTGAGGTGGAGCAGCTGCTGTGCAGGTGCAGTGCCTTCATTTACCTGGGGATGGAGCGCTTCATGGCAAACATCCCACCTGCCAAACTAGCAGCCCTCAACCTCTCTGGTACTGTACGCCCAAACACTACATTTACAATCTACATGTTTTAATAAACCTAAGTGCATTTTTATTTAATAATAAGATAATAATACATTTATTTTATATAGCGCTTTTCAGGTACACAAAGACGCTTTATAGGTTACGACAGAAATATAAAAACAACACACAATTGGAATTAATGTTTGTGTAGATGCATTAAATATTCACAGTATGCTTGCGATATCTACATAATCCTGCTGTACGACCACACATCCAGACATAACACCAGCAACACGGACATCTCAGAATATGCCGTCACTGTCACTGTTACTGGCACCACTCTTCTTTCTGTTTTGGACTGACAGTAAATACGTCAGTTGGGGTTGTCAGTAAAAACATTTGTTCACTCTGCGTTGCTCTGCCTTATTTCCGTGACCCCATTGTCACTATCACTGTATGTAGGCCCTCTCCAAAAAACAAATATATCTGCTATCGATAGAAATGTAACCACATCACATAAATGTCACAAACTGATGAGAAATATATATAATCAGTCTATGTCATCAGATTTCTTAAGCGTTGGATGTCCTAGTAATGTACCAGCTTTTATGAAACAGACAGCGCCTTGCATCAAAAAGCCTTATAAATAAATGCAGAAGAAAAATATGAAGCAAAATACTGTAATGAATGAATGATTGAAATTTGGAGCAGTGCTGTTTGCGGGTTATGTAAGCAGTTAATGGAGCAGTAGGCTTAATCTCTTTTAAAAACATCAATCTTTCATTCTCTGAAATACATATAGAAATATCCCTGTTCTGCAGTAAGAAATCAATGAGTTTTCACTATCAGATGTCTGCTGTAACAAGTAGACTTTCTGTTCTTTCTTCACCGAGTGCCTGTAAGACTAATGAGGAAAATTGTACTAATTTTACTGTCATTTAATCCTACCGACTAATTATAGCATAAAGTCACATAAGATAACACATCTGGAGTATTTTCAGACGGATATCAACTGAATCATTTCAGCCTTAAGTCCAAGTCCAAAATCCCCATCACATTGCCCCAGTGGGCTTTACTGTCTGTATGATGCACAACACCCTCTGTCTTTGGACCCTCGATTCAATTGAGGAAAAACTCCCCCAAGGAGAAAAAATGGAAGCAACCTCAGGAAGAACTATAGAGAAGGGATCCCTCTCACAGGACAGACAAATGTCACTTATATCGAACAGGCCAACAAAATCACTGAACACAGATAACAATGACTAAATATCTGCGACAAGTAGATTATAAAATATATGTAAAGAGTGTGGATCCAAGAGGACGAATGGAGTGACTCCAGATAAATAGAACTAAGACATTGCTGCGTCTTTTTATTTTCAGTGAAGGAGCCTCTTTGATAAAACTATAAACCCATCCCCTTCTTTTCAGGAAAGGAGGCCTTTTCCTCCCTCTGTACTTTTTAAAGCTTCAATGTGTAAGATTTAGGGGGCTCTATTTACAGAAATGGAATATTATACTCAAAACTATGTTCTTATTAGTGTATAATCACCTTAAACTCACAGCCATTTGTGTTTTAGTAACCCTAGAGGGAGCTGGTCATCTTCCAGAGTCTTTCGTGTTGAACAGACGAACCAAACACTGGCTCTTGATAGGACCTTTTGCATTTTTACTTTACCTGGAGGACACTGTAAGTTCTCCTACAGGCCTGGCATTCTCTACTAGGTGCCACTAAATCCTTCATACTGGACCTTTAAATCTGCCTAAAACTTTTGAGCATGTCACACTTTCGAAGGTATTTCACAAAACAAATATGGTCTCATATTCACAGCTTCTTCCCACTCTCTCACCAGCAAACAAAGATGGTCTGAGGATGGGTGGACTTACAATGTGATTGACAGAGTGTCAGGATGGCCTTATGCATCGCCCCAGGCCAGACATATGTGCCACCCGCTAGCCTGGCATTAGTGCTGCTAACTATAGTGTGACTGACACCATGGTTTGAATTCCAGCTGTTACTTCACAGCACACCAGATCGGTTCTACCTAATTGGCCATCAGGATATGATTAGGCGATGGCGGATTTGTATTTCTCAGAAGAAAAAAAAGGTGTCATGCGGGACACGCAGCACCATCTGTACTCATATCTTATCGGGGAATTGTGTTACTTTGTCACTGCATCTTTATCTTGTTGGGGTAATTACATTACATCTTAACGTGGCTCAAAGCTCGATGACTGTAACACCGCATTGACAGTGACTGAGGCTCACACCAGAGAGGACCGCCGTTCTGGCCCCAGGCAGCTGCATATAGCAAGGAGGGGGAGGAGGGAAGGGGGTCAGCAGTGTCATGGGTTCAGACACAGACATAATTGTCACTGTGTCGGAAGTAAGCCGATGATAGCTGTGAGGCACAGCCTGTCCTTGCTGCAATAGAGAAGATGGCAGACGACCTCACTGACACACACCTGGTGACTGAACGAAGCAGCATTTTCCTCACACCTACACGTCGTAGTGCTCGTACAGTAAAAGCTTGTCTTGTGTAGTAATCAATAAAGGGACTGTGTTTAAATAACTCTTCCTGTCTGGTTTACACTGTGTTAAAACAGCCAAAATGTCATGTGTAAGTAATAGAATTTAAAAAACGTATGAATGTTGAAGAGAAAGTGTAACACGTCTTTCTTCTGACTTAAAGTGGGGGACATTGTAGTCTGGTGGTACAAAAACACACAGAGCACAAAGACTCCCCAATTTATCCCCAGCACATTCCAGATATGACTTTTCTAATTCATATCATTCATACTTAAATATTCAACCTTTTCCCTGCATTTTTCCCCATTGCCCCCATTTTTCCCCCCTTGCAGTACCTTTAAGGTTCAGGTGTACACATGAGAACAGCTGAGAACATCTCTTTTTGTCAGGGGCAGAACATGACGGACATCCTGGAGGCTGTGATTTATGCTTCATTTGGAAATGTATATGAAGAAGTCATAGGCACAGGTGCACGCTGTGTGCATTTAAGCATTAAAGGTCCCATATTATGGTCATTTCTGCTTCTTGATATGGTTCCTTGAAGTCTAAATGGAATGTTAGTAACATGCTTTGGTCGAAATAAACTGAAGGATTAAGCACAGCAGGGTTCTTGAAACACCAGTTTCACAGCCCTGCTCCAGGCTACCGGTTTCAGTGCCTTTCCCTTTAAGTGCTAATGAGCTACTGCGCGCCGCCCACGGTACCGCCCACCTCCACCTGCCTGCGGAAGACGTGAGGACGGCATCATGTGACCATGGCAACGGCGGAGTTTCTGGGAGTAATGGCTGCCGGACAACAGACTGCGGTCCGACCCAGAACAGGAGGCTCCAGAAGAAAGTAAGCAGCCAAGAATGAACATTGGTGTTTCTCAGTGGTCAGTAGTTAAGTTTGTTACCTCGACATTACTTTTATGTTACTGCAGACAAACGAAAGTTTTACGAGCTTACTGGCCGTCTGCCTCGCGTTGTTTCAAATAACAGCCCCCTTCTCCTGCCTCGAGTGTTTACATCATGAAGCTTAGCTAAACTTCGGCTAGTGTTTACTGCTGTTCAGTTACAGTAACGCGGATGCAATTTAGCAACAGCCATTACTAGACACAAGCGTAACCCAGTATTATTATTTACATTTATGTAGCCAGGGAAGTTGATTGCGAACCTCTTATTTGTAGTGACGACCTGTAATTAGCTACTGCCAGCATTGTCAAGTTTTCAATAGTCACAGTTGCCTCCCATCACCTCTCTACCGTCAGAATTGTTTTTTTTTTACTAGTTACAACGGTTTATAAACTTTAGATATATTACCAAAGAAACAATGTGACGTGATTAGCGATTATAGTTGTGGATAATACAAATTTAGCATAAAAGTAGGTGTTCCTGTGGCAATTGTCTACAAATTCCTACATAACCTGAGAATATCTGCTGTATGGAAATACCACAATGAAGTGTGAACACTGGGCAAACAAGGTTGTCATTTTGCTGGCTCTCTTTTCTCTAATCTATTGTCACTCACTTACCTTTCATAATTTCTAGGTTACACGAAGACTACAGCAGCATCCTGATACACCATCATGCATGGTGGACCCTCCTGGCCTGTAACCTGTCTGCCTGAATGTATCTGCACTGCAGCATGCACTGAACATTTATCGGACAGTCTATGGACCCTTACGTCTGAGGGGAATAGTGCAGTCAGCTTTTAGTCACATAAATACCATTAATTTATCGCAAAAGTGTTATGATGAAAAGTACATAACTGATTCCTCTATCTTACATTGCTTATAGTTTATCTTTTACTTATTACCATGAAAATTACATATCAAACAATGAAAACACAGAACAGTTAGGAAAGATGTTTTATTCTAAGAAACATTTGTAAACATGTGTTGACATGAATGAAATAATAATAATAATAAGAAAATATAAGGTGAAACAGTTTGACTTTATATATCAACTTCAATATCAATATGAAAATGATAACAAAGAAAGTATCTAGTTGCCATGGGTGTAAACATTCAGTGCTGACTTTATATTGAATTGTGTTCAGCCAATATAGCCTACATAAGCTTTGTAAGGTGGTGCTGGTGCTCTCTGGGGAGGAGAGTGAGAGTTGTGCTGCCCGTCTGTGTGGTGTGAGAGGTTCTTCAGGGATTATGAGTTTCAGCACCTCCTTCACATATGGGGCAGGGTCCTGGAAAACCTTCTTGAAGATCAGGTCCAACAGAGCATCACCGCAGTCTGCAGTGCAATAAACAAAAATGTATGTTTACAGGAAAATTGCAGTAGAACCAAAAAGCCTTGTGCTGTACTGTTGTGAAGTTTCTCTTATGTCTCCGAATTACTTCTTATTTATACATTCTCCTTATTATTAATTTTGAAAACCATCTTAAAAGAATTCAGTTTTTAAGTGTTTGTGTTCAACCTTTTGTGTGATGCCTGTGTGCATGTTTATTTTAATTTGCAAGGTTCAAATAAAAGATTGTAAAACTTACGGAATGTCGCCTCTGTCTTCACGGGTTTGGCTTTGCACTCTCCCTTCCAGGACTTTGGAAAGCTCAGTTTGTAAAGAGGATCTCCTGATGATGTGGTGGCTTGTCCTCTATCAGCCTTCTCACTGTAATGCAGTGCAGCCAGGTAGAGTCTTGAACAGTAAAAATAAAAATAAAAAACGAGAAAACAATTGCAAGAAATGGGCAAACAATTTGAAATGTTCTCAACAAGTAATCACAGTTTAATTATCCTGCACCGAATTCCCAGATATGGATAGGATAACACATAACAGCACTGTTACAGTATAATTCAAGCACTAAATGCTGCAACGCGTTACGTTACTCTAACCTGACCTTTTTATTTCAGTAACAAGTAATCTAACGCCTTAACATTTCCAAACCAGTGATCAGATTAAAGTTATGTATTCAAGTCACTGTGCATTACAATTATTTTGGTCATTTTCTTTAGTACAAATATATATTCTTGCTTTCTTCTTGCATCTCGGGGAGTGATGTCACATACGTCTGAAGTCATGTTTTGGCCATGAGGATAACTCACGTGTAACACCACGCAGCAACACAAAAATGGAGGGAGGAGAGAGATGCTCGTTTTCTAGCTGTAAATATGGTCATTATTTTGAGTTATTAAAAACAAAAATCACGAATACTTGGTCAGGGGCCCGGCCCGGCCGAGCTCGGGCAGAGAATCTAAACTGTGTAAGTTAGCAAGCAACATCACACTCGTGTTGCCCTGGCTTATGCCAACATATTCCAGCTTAAAAAACGTTTTCAAATGCATTATATTTCACAAAATCCTGAAAACTTAGACCCGGCGGAGGGTGTGTGTATGTTCCGCTTGACCGACCGGGTCTCTGGGTTTGCATGTGGAGACCGTGTTGATGCGAACTAGAAGCTCGCGGTTAGCGTTAGCTTGGAAGATAGCGGTTAGCATTAGCTGGTACTATGTGACACTGCTTAGTTAGTTCGTGTAAAATTGCTAAATAAACACAGCTAAGTACTTGCACATGCAGACATTTCCCTAGGACACGCATTACAAAATGTGCAAGATCAGAAATGTAATACACACAATGATTCTGCTGTAGCACTAACTTGTGTGGTCAGAGAAGCTAACGCTAGCGGTTAGCCGCTAACCTTACCTTGTTCTCAATGGCAAAACACACAGTACATCACGCACGAGTTCAGCCTTATCTACAGAAACACACAGCACATTTGTATACTTACATGTCCTTGGTCTGCAAGTATTCCTTTGAGTAAAAGTCTGCCGACTACTCCTGCCTTGTACTGGCCCAAGTTGGTGAAACAGTCAGCTCAAAGTGGTTCGCACACACCAACAGTTGCCAACTTCATTTTCTAACCGAGCGGAAAAAAATGGTGGCGTTTAGATAATTCCTTGGGGTGTGGCAAACCTTCACCTGGGGCGGTGCCACCAACCTAGGGGGACGTGTCTAGTCTGTCGGTGACGTCACCGACAGACTTTCTTCAACTTGCCTGTTTAAGCACACATTTTCTAAAGGCGGAGAAAGCAAAAAAGGGAGAGGATGAACTTTTTTCATGCCAGGGGGGATTGTAGACAGGCCGGGGATGCATATTATTGATAGAAAACCACTCTAAGGTGTATTTTGCATAATATGGGACCTTTAAGAAAGAACATGACATGACATGACATGACATGACATGACATGACATGACCAGCCACTGAGGCACCTAGCACTCTGCAGTATGTGTTATGTGTTTTGTTTGTGAGGAGGTTTATGTAGATACATATACTTGTAAAAGAGCTTTATTTATTCTCCTGCAAGATAATGATAATGATTTTTGTTCTCCTCAGAGTGTCGCATGGCTCTGTTCTTCGAAATGGTTCAGAACAACGCCAGTGTTCTCCGCCAGTTAAACTCTGACATGCACAAGAGGTAACAAAATAGCTTTATTGAATAAAGCTCTGACTCAGTTGTTCAGATAAATATCCACTCTGCTTTCTTCCCATTTATAGCTGTCTTTTTACCTTAAATGTGTTTTACTGGATTCACATGCTAGAGACCTTTTTGTCTTTTGTTTTTGTCAGTATTTCAGCTCCCCTCCCTCTGTCTCTCATAATCTCACCATTTCTCTCCTCTCCAGTGCGGAACTGTTTGCCCTGGAGAAACCACTAGAGACTGCTCTGCTGATGAGTTTGGGTGGTGTCGGCTGTATTGTCCTCAACCAGTGGCAGACTAGCCTTCAACAGAACGCACAGAATATGGCCAAGGTTCTAGACAGTAGGTGTTGGACATAGGAGCAATAATACTTTTCCTACATTTAATAATCCTACATTAAGGCTCAATCCCATGTCCAATTTTTACCCCTACCCATTATTTTCCAGTGCTCCTTTGCCCCACAGAACAGCGAGTTACAAGAGGTAGTGGTTCAAATCTCCCCCTATAAAATGGGACAATTATCATTCAAGTCACCTAATCAAAAGAACACTGCTTCATAACCTGTACACTACAATGCTTTATTGGCTAACATTAGCAACCCGGGCTCCTGCCCTGCCAGTTTGCATATCAGAGGAGCCATACAAAGTGCAGCAGTTTTAGTGCTGGACATAAAAATTCAGTCATGTACAAGGGGGGGAGTACAACATCAAAATAAATCAAAATGCGAGAATGTCATGCACGAAAGACGAAAAACAATGTAAGGTTGGCTGATTAGGGCGACATCAGCAAACCATGGATCCGACAAGGGAAATACAGTGACAGAGGAGGAGCTCCGTTCAATCCTATGAAAGCTGCTCATGGCGCACAAAGCAAAAAAATGCTACACTTCCTGGAACTACCCAGATCTTGACTGTTATGGGGGCCATAGAGTGTGCGCACGAGAGACTTCCACCAGGAAAAGCCGGCTATGTTCAGGTTTTGCGCCCAGCTTACTTCAGTTTGGACATTATTATTTAATTGTGTGGATCTTCTAGACTTGCCTAATGTTTTCATTTCAAATAGCTCAAATTGTGATAGTCAAATTAGGTAATCTCGCAGGGTTTTGACACTCTGGACACAACCCCAGGATGTCAACACATAAAACAGATGAGCTAAGAGACAAGGGCTGTAATTGGATTGGGCCTTATTATCAGCCAAAGACTTGTGATTGACTCCGTTAAACATTGACGTTATTCCCATGGTCATTATTAGCAGGTACAGCAATGCAGTCTATGCCTGTCACCATGTGTTGCAGATCTACTGAAGGACAGACAGACCTCTGGCCAGACCATCCATGCCCTGCGGAGAGGGAACAGCTCAGAGATGCCACATCACAAGGTTATAGAATCATGTGGTACTGTATATCCTACACGTTACCTCATTTAGCCTCACATTTGAATTTCTATGTACTGTAAATAACATCCCATGTGTTTTTTATGGGTGCATCGCAGACGCCCACACATCTCTCTTTCTCTGTATACGAGGCTTGGATTGCTTTGCGAAGGAAAAAAATAAACATCAAGCAGAATCATTCAAATAATGAATCCAACTAAGCTGGATTTCAATATAAACCTCAGATTTAATTATTGCTTTCTGTGGTTTTCCTCTGCAGATCAAGAGCTCCTCACTGACTCAAGGGAAGTTGAAGTTCATCACAAAACGACTCTCACGCCGTCAGCCTTCAATTGCATTCTGTATGGACTCCCTTACTTAATTGTCACATAATTTACTGTATATCCTCAATATTTCTCACTTATATTTCATGGCTCAAGATGATGACTGACGTACATGTCAGCTAGCTGCCGTAGTATGAGTTTTTAATATAGTTTTTTCAATACATAGCAGATGTTAAGATACAATGCAATGCCTGACTCCATAAAATATAACTAAGGCTAATGCTCTCGGGGAGGGAAGCTCAGACATATACATGTCTTGTTTTATTGAAATATCGATATTACTGCTGACAGTGAAACTTCTTTGCCTCACAGATAACACTCTGCACAATGAGTGATTAGAGTTACTCTCCACATTAGTCACCATAATTATCAATAGTGATTAATATGCGTTTGTAATGAATTTGGAATCAAATGGATAAAAACTGTAGCTAAAGTTTTTTCTATTGCCTTGTTTTCTTGTGGCTCTTTGCTCAAGATTTGTCTATTGTGGTTTTCATAACAAGTGAATGTTAACAAAATTAATCCCTGAGTTGAGCAAAGTTGACCCGCAATTGAGTGTGCAACAAACATGCTCTGTCAAACTGTGACAACATGAAAAGAGCTAGACCTCTCTTTAGTCGACTCAAATTAAATGTAGGCTAATTGTTTTTGTTCATTTTAATTTGCAGAATGCCTTTATCAGACATTGCAGTACCAGCTTAATCCTTGTTTTTGTTGCCGTATTGCACCAAATGTTAATTCATTAAATTCCTCAGCGGTAAACACACCCACTGGGGAAAATGTTCTCACTGTAAGAACTGTGTGACCTGAGGTTTTGAATGCTGCCCTATTTATTGTAATTAAGTCAAACCTAAACTTAAAAAGAGAAAGTGGAGGTCACCATTGGCATTCCAGTGCTTTATTCCTTGGCAGATGTGAAACACACAGATCAAATTATATTTTTACCCTAATGTACTGTATGTAAAAATGGGGAGATTTAAAGGAAACATTCAAAGCAAAGATCAAAGGAAATACACCTACTGTAGTGTGTCGGATGACATTGGTTCCCTATAAACCTTGCTGTCACTATACAATTATGTCTGCCACTGGTCACACAATCACCTGGGTAAAGGAAGATTAACTGGAGATCTATTTCTGTTATAGACTAAATGATTGAATAGACTCACATTTTGTCCTGTGTTCTTGTTATTTGCTACTAAGGAAAATGGAAACGATCCAGCTCTCTTTGCAACAGCGGTGCCAACAATAATACCATTTGGAAACGCAGTGGGAGAAAAGTTGTAAGTTGCCACTTTAAATTAGCATAAAGACAAGAAATAGGGGAAAACAACTAGCCTGGATCTGTTCTTAGGTAATAAAATCTGCCTACTAGCACCCTTAAAGCTCACTAATTAACACAATATGACTTGATCGTTTAATCCGGTTAAAAAAAAACGATTTGAGGCATAGTCTGGCACATAAAACCCCAACTTGTTTTTACGCTTTGGTTTTTATATGAATTAAAGAAGACGTAGTGTGTCAATAAGTGAGATTCAGAGGGGCTGGTATAGGCAGATTTTATTACCTTAGATTTGTCTGGGTTCAGTCAGCCTCAGACACCTTGTGCAACAGTCAGACTCATACAATTGGTTTGAAATGTTGCTCCATTTTCCCAGTCAGACATTGATGATGAGATTACAGAGCTTCTCCTGTGCCGACACACAGAGACTGTAGTGCTGCTGTTGTGCTCATAAACGCAGAGAACTGTACCCTTTAGAACAAACTGCTGATTATCGAGTAACATTTAAGAAATTATTGTCTCAGCTCCCGTCTGCATCGCTGATGCCTGGACAGCTTGTTCTTTAGCTGATGACATTCAGAGCCAAGTTGCTGGATACCACTTTTCTTGTTTCCCCATATTCTGATGAATAACTGATGCTGACTGTCTGTCTCAGCAGCTTGTTTGTCTTTGCACCAAGGGACAACTGGGCTGTTCAGCCCTCTGGGCAGCTAACAGATGTCTCTCTCAGTAGCTGTAGTGCTCCTGAAGTACAGAGACCGTCCATGTTTAAATAATGTTAATATGGAGATATTTCCACTCAAAGCCTTTTGACATTTAAGTGTGCATCAATATGATTTTTCTCCCCTTTAAAATCATTAAAGTAGCTTTTTAGCCAAATGTATTAATGCCCTACTGCCATCAATCAATGAATAAATCGAAAAATAATCTAAAGCTTGTGGTTTCACAAATTTCTTTTATTTATAGAGGGTGTCTTGATGAGTATTTAAAACAGTAGCATGTAGAGCACACTATTACTGCTACTCACTGCTATTTTCTTCCTGACTTTGTTTTGTCCTCAAGGATTGAAGTTCACATAGTAAGTGTGTCTGTTTCGATCAAAAGAAAGGAGAACTACAGCCAGAGGACTTTCTCCTGCAGCCTGTCGTTTGACCTTTGTATGCACTGTATGTATGTAAGTAGGTCAGAGAGAGCTCTGCGTGTGCTGCACATTTATTACACACTGGATGCGGCAGAGGCAGGAGGAATGAAGGCAGGGGCCCAGTGGATTATACTACTACATTTTCAGGATAAACCCTGTCATCAGCATGATGATGATGTGAGTCTGGACGGAGCCTTGCTTAGGTAAATATTGGCATAGCAGCAGGAGATAGAGGCAATGAACTGCAGACGCAGCCATAGTAATAACGTTCAATAAAGAGGAAGAGTTTGGGCTCTTACATGTGTAAGAGAGAGAGAGAGAGAGAGACTTATAGTCTTGCATTTACTAGATCTACAATAGGTGAATAGTGTGAACAGGTGGTGTTTTGTCCTAAAAGGAACAGACTGGAATTGCTGTGGAAAATAAAAGCTTAGTTTCACAGGTCCAAGTTCAGCCAGGTGAAGCTGTTCAATACATTCAGTTAATCAAGAGCCGGGTTTTATGCGTCACCTCGAAACGTCATGTTTTCAGAGTGGCACAACACATCTCCCTACACCTCCACCATCTCGGCTCCCATTTCCAGACTGGCTTAACACTTGGTGATACATAGCACTCTACATTATATGTACGATTATACCATTGTCTGGGTGAATATTCGATTTCTATTGACTGCAGGGTTACAAGTAACTCCGGAGTAGTTCCAGCAAAACTGTCTCTGCGCAGCACTAAATGAATGCACCATAGCCTGGATCTGGCATCAGCTGGCTGCAGACACATCGACATTAGAAAATAAATTCAATTAGAATAATTCTGAATGTATTATTTACAGGTGTAGTCCTTTGTGTCATCCTCCATTTAGATGGTGTATAGATCTCACACGGTGGTCAGATGATGAATGGATGAATGCTGAGGGAAATACTGATAACCACCAACGCACTGCCAAGTGATGTCGGGCTGACCTCTCCCTCAGGGCATATTGATTGTTATTGTATAAGTCTGTAGGTGCACCTCAGTTCTCTTTTATCATCTTCCCCATCCTTTGTCCTCGTGAGACCGGAGAATCAATCCGGTTCCATCCTTAAGTACGTCTTCACTATATGCCGCACAGGAGAAGGGAAGCTTCCTGGAGGAGGCTTCTGAGAGGATGCAAAAGATGCATCTCATGTGGAAGTCGATTATCAGACAAACCGTTCATTGGAAATCTTATGGTGACTGAATACTGCTGCTGATACAATTAGATCTATTGTCAAGGCGATCCATCCAATAGATACTGACACATTCTAGTGGACATCCATGTTTTTCATTAGTCTGTCCACACAGAAAAATAGCATTAATTTTATAAGGAGGTGAAAATATTAAATGATTATAGGCTTTTTTAGACCTTAATAAAATTATTGTTTGATTCAAAAGTCAGGCCCCCACAGTGTCTGCACGGGAGAACTATAGCCCTCGGACAGATCTAGTTGATGACCCAGTCTGCACTATCATAACCTGCTTTTTGCCCACATCTACCTAAGGAATAACAATGTGAGAAATGAGATGCACCTCTTGTTTGTTTGACCATGGGCTGCATAATCAGAGCAATGTTGTATGTCAGGCAGTAGGTGCATGGGCAGAGATACAGAGTAAAGACAGCAGAGTATCTGATAATATCATATATAAGTCCTCATATTAGCTCTGACAGTCCAGCCCACACTTATTTCCTGTATCTAACCACAATGTGTAAGTTGAAATTGCCTGACTAATTTTCTTTCAAATACAGACTTTCCCCATAATCACCCATTTTTCAATCATGTCATCCAGTCCATGTATAGTAAGGCACGTGGGGACTGTAATAGGAAAACTGCAACAAGTAGTGTCGAGCTTCATGACTGTGACACACAGTCATTCTGACAACTAAGGTTGATTGATGTAGCCCTGTGAAGTATCCATGAAACCTCTGCTTCTTTATTCAAGGCCTGACCGGTCTGCTTGCTAGCCATGGATGCCCAGACAAAGCTCTGATTGATGGTAATGCTTTATTTGACCGCCAGCTTTCCTTTTTTTTCGAGGGATTTATTGTAATTCACACTAGAGACTTTGGAAAAGGCACTCAGTGCTCGTGTTTGGTTTGGCAGGTAGATGTTTAGTTGTTTTTTTTTAAGTTTACCTTGCAGCCAAACCCAAGGCTAACTTGCATTTTCCATCCAATATAACCACTAACTGGCTTTAAAGGGAAATAACTAGCATCTGTTTTTTTGCAGCAAATGCTTGTGCCATTGCCAAGCAAAGGAGACTTGTTTGATATTTGCAATGTTAAACCGAAATGAGACTGGAAATGGAGTAGAGACCACATTCCTTAAGATGAGAAGAAATGACCCTCCACCCAACTATTTCACAAGCTTTAGAATCATTTATGTACCTTTGGATTGGAGTTGTAGCCTACTAGTTTTGAATATCTTAAAGCTGTCAATTTCAGACGATGTCCGTTCATTGGTGGTCAAAGAGAGTGTCTTATCCTTCTGTATTTTTTTAACGTTGGATGGATTACAACTTTAATTTGTGTCTCGAGCTTGTGGTGGGACTTAAAATGTTATACTTTGTCTTAAGTTCTTACAACTGAAACAATGGGGCGTGTCCATAAGTAGTGATTGCCTTTCTTAGACCTTCTAGCAAGGGTCCTCGAGGATGAGTGTAAGAAAAAAGGAGAAATCCAGCTGAGGGTTGTCAAGTTGATCTTGTTTCTCTCGTTTCTCGTGCCTACGCTGCAGCTTGAATCCTGAGTTTTGTGGATGTAGACGCAGGACTTTTGAGGATGTGCTGCGGCACCAAGACGTCGGTGGTGGATCCGTCGAGTCCTTTCAGTTGGGAGGTGAGGGCTTCATTTAACTGAAGTCTTCCGGCACATCCCATAGACGGATTTGGTGATTTGGTTTATTAGCATCAACGAGGCTTGGTGGCCACAAAGGCAAAGACGCAGATGGATGTTTGTTACTGGGAGGATGGATGTTTCCTAACCAGGTATCTTACTTTGAGCTTCTGAGGTTCTGCCAGAGCCTTCTGCTTCTGTCCCATGGCAAAGGTTGAAAGGGGATCGAGGTCAACAAGGAGGTTGAAAGCTTCTGTAGAATCCAAGTAGACACAAAGGTCGATCGGCTTGTGTCTTTCAGGGTGTTCTAAAGGTGCCGCCTGAGGAGCTCCTGGCATCTGAATCCTCTGCAAGATCAAGGTACAGGATTTAACTGGATCAAGACAATGAAGAGAGTGCCACAGAGAGCCTCAAGAGGAGGCTGTTCACAGAGAAAGTGAAGACCCTAAAAGAATGATGCGACATCCTTCAGAAAGATGCTGACAAACTTGCTGAGCAGGCTGAGGAAAAAAAGCTGGATTTCTAATAGATTAGTTTATTAATTTTTTTTCTTACGGCTAAACACTGTGACCAAATCAAATACAGGGGAGTTAAGTAGATTTTTTCTCACTTTGAACTGGGAGGGTGTAACAGCCAATCAGTCATCATTTCTTTACCCCCTACGGTTTTATAGCATGGCAAGATTTGGGCTCTTCACATGTGGCCTCTATAGTCATAATCATATTAACCATGCTAAAAAATTTGATTAGGCAGTGAAATTGCATCAGAACAGCGAGGGTAGTAGCTCTCTCTCTGAGCAGACAGCCTTTTATTTTATAGTTGAATGTGTTGAGAGATGCTGCGCTGTGTGCTGATGCGACTGAAGTTCGACTGCTTTATGTCCAGGATTGCATGAGTAAGGCCATGAAAGTTTTCATGCACGGAGGGAGGGGAAATGTAGTGTTATCATTTCATGCCTCAGACACTACAAACCTTTCTACAGACATTGAGTCCAGAGGAATGTGTCACATGACAGTGATACAGGGACAGAAACAACACAATAGATGAAGCATGTTTCTGCTAAATTACATTCAGATTTCCACAATGTAGATGGCCAGTGAACTCAAGTAATATCAGCTGTGATGAAATCACTGCACAACAATAACGTACTTTAGGGATTATCTTATTGTTTTGGATGACAGTTTTGATGGTAATCAACATTTATGGTGTGCATGATGTATGAATGTGGGTGTGGTTTTGCATTCTCCAAAACAGTCTGACCTGATATAGATCCAGGTGGGATCAAAACGCTATCTTTATTGAACTTCTGCGACGTCGAGAGGAACTTGAGCATACAGTCATAATATTGGGACAGACGTGAGTGGATTGCGCTTGCGGAAATGTACACGTGACCAGGTTTAAACTGCTGTTGTACTTGGAAATTCCAAAGATAAAAAAGGAAAGAGTATTGGGAATATTGACAAAAGAATTCAGGAAACACAACAGTTTTACTGGGTTCATTTTCATTAAAGTT